>JAWWEE010000040.1:30254731-30297734 GCA_035221455.1 Xenops minutus
CCCCCCCCCCCCCCCCCCCCCCCCCCCCCCCCCCCCCCCCCCCCCCCCCCCCCCCCCCCCCCCCCCCCCCCCCCCGCTCGACACTGGAAGTGATTGAATCACTAACACATATCCAAGAGGGAAACGTTGCATCTATACTCATGCATATAGATATACACTTAGTTTACCTTAGACGTGGCATGGTGACATTTATTTTGTTTTAGTATGTTGGCTTCCTTGTGATATGCTCCAACAACTGTATTGTGTCCTGCACCATGCCACTGTCCAGTGCAACATTCACTTGTTGATTTGAAACTTAAAGTCCTTCGTCTTGCAGACACTATAGCAGAAAAGAGCTATTACATGACAGATGGTGAGTCTTTACTATTTTTTTTTTTTTTAATTCTAGAACATCTCTCTTCAGTTTGATTGTAGTATGGAAGAAGATATTTAATTTTCCTCCAGAAGTGTGATGACTTCTTTATAAAAAAAGTACTGTTTGCACATAAGGTCTGTCTTCTGTACATCTGTGTTCTGCAGCTGTTTTCCCCCATTAAGAGACTTGGCAATTTTCTGTTTCTTGATCAATGATACTCATACTACAGCAGGGTCACAATGGTTTCTAGAGAGATACTAAGCAAAGATCCTAATGAGATATCAGAATTCGCAGTAAATAGGAAGGAATTATTCTGTTTTCTTCTCTCTAGAGCAGCAGAATATCTTTTAAATATAATGTTTATGCACAGACAGGAAGGGAATGAACATAAATTTGCAATCTTTAGTCCTTTGAATGTGAATGAAAAATGAAGATATTTTGTTGGATATTTTCATTTGTGCCATGTAATTTGCAAAGTTTTAAAGAGAAAATGTATTATTGTGCAGGCATACAAAGTCTTAATCATGAGAATTCATCAGTGAAAGAAACACACAAGCAATGGGGCACTGAGTTATTCTCACCCTTGATGTAAACGGGAAAGACAAAGTACTATGCAGTAATGCAAACTACATATGTTTTCAGTCATAAGAGTATATGAAACTTTCTTGACAGTAATTTAGCCCACTCTGGACTATTTATTGTTGCTATTGGACTGTTGACAGAATCCAAGCTTGCCAGCTTAAAGCTAGTATTCCCACACAACACCCTGACTGCATCATCTGACTGCAGTTTAGGGGTAACTTCGGCCTCCTTTTTTAAGACCAGCATGCTGCTTCTCTGAACATCCTAATAGCACATTGCTTGAAAAGAGTCCACTCTGGGTGAATCTATTGTGAACATAAGTGTCTGGAATGTCAAAAAAACATTCCCAAGAAGTACAGCTATGATGGTAGTAATATGTTCCCATTTCCACTGAAATGTTTCTACTATAATAACATCTAGATTTTCATGGGTGCATCCTTTTGAGTCTTTACATAACTTTGTCATTTCTCAGTATCAAGATATTGTTTAAAGCAAAAATACTCGGCAAAATATTTTCATTCTTGTGTTAATAAGTTTGATGATGCTTCTTGTGTTGCTATCCTTGAGGTTATTCAGATCCTTCTTGTTTGTTAGTCCATTCTTACTCTACATTGACATACAGCTTTGTTTTACTGGCAGATTTCATTAGCACTTTTCCAAACTTCATGATGCAGTTAGTAATGAAAAATTAAGCAGTTGTAGGAACAGAAGATATACCTACTGAGTCAGACTAGTGATCTAGCCCAGTGTTATGCCTCCATAAGCACAGCGGCAGTAAAAAATAGCATTTAGGTAGTGCATGTGCATTTTAATACTACCAGTGGTCCATTCCAGGACTAAAACTAGTTTCTCAATGTCATGTCCTTCCAGATTGACCCTGTTTCTGTCTAATGAAACAGAAATTTTTCCAACTTTAACTCTATCCCATCAGAAACTAGGACAATATTGACCTTTTTTTCGTCACCATTTACATCATGCCAGACCCGACACTTTCCAGTATACCACCACCTTTCTTGTATTTTGATATATACACACAAATGTAATTCCTTCAGTCTATGGATCATCCCTCCAAAAGCCCATTGAATTCATTTAGCTGATGACTTTGGACTACATCTAATATGAATAGTCTTTCAGGACAGGAAAGATAGATGTTGGATTGTTGCATGCTATAGCCAATTCTGATTCCATCAGAATGGAACCTGATGTGTTTGTCTGGTTTCATCAAAGGTTTTCATGAAATATATGTCTTTTGAGCTTAAACCCAGATTTTTGGGTGCTTAAGGTAGAAATGCAGCGTGCTTTCTTGTGTCTCTCTTTCTCCTGAGTACTTCTTGTTCCAGGATCTTTTAATCAATTTTAATTTATAGAAGATTTAGTGAGTTTAAAAATCACAACTAGTCCTTAAAGATATGAAAAAAACAATGAAGTCCCTCTGGAGAAGACTTCCCTTGCCACTGGGGAAAATCTGTGATTGTATAAGGGTCACAGTATCACTAAAATTAATGAAGCTTAGTTCTGCTTACTTCATGCTTTGCTGTAGTTTGCTTGTGTTTAACCCAAAAAGCCTTCGAAAATTTACGATATCTTTACAGGTAATAAAAAATATTTTTTACTTTACCCACACATATTACATGATAAAAAATTAAATAGAAGTTTACATAGACATTGAATTTTTAAGCTTCTGCAAGACCAGACCAAATGCCCAAATGTCATGATTGGGGCTGGACAGGACAGAGTAATAGAAGACCTTCCTGTTAGTGTAGCCACAGTTCAACAACACAGTAATTTGCCCTCATCAATTTTATTTCCATCAACTTTACTATCATGCAAAAGTCTTCTACTCCAAAATATATTAAAAACTCTCTTTATGGTACATATCATCTAGATTGCTGCAAAAATTTTAGTTCTGAAAGACTTTCTGTTTAGCAAGAATTGCCTTTCTAACTTTTATCAAAGTAAAACTTTGCTCTGGCTTTCTTAATTCAGCTGCAATTCACAGGTGGACTCAATTTGAAATCTTCTAGCATGTAGTTGCCTAATTCCTCCAGCTAAGTGCCATTATACAGCAGATAGCAATTTTTTTCCTATTGTAAAATTATATAATTTGTTGAAAATTGAAAGTGATGGCAAGTATTCAATTTTCAGCTGCCTCCAACACAGGATCAGCAAGTTCCTTCACCCAGCATGGAAAAAACGGAGAGAGACCTTAACTTTTCCATGCTTTGGCCATGTCTGTTACCTTCTGAAGAACCTAAACACACACAAGTCCATGGGACCCAACCAGATACATCTCAGGGCCCTGAGGGAATTGGCTGATGTAGTTATCCAGCCATATTCCATCATATTCGAAAAGGTGTGACTCTCAAGCAAAATCCCCAGGGACTAGAAAAAGGAAAACTTTACAGCCATTTAAAAAAAAAGGTAAAGAAGAGGACCCTGGAGATCTACAGACCAGTCAGCCTAACTTCCATGCCTAGTAAGATTGTGAAGCAGATCCTTCTTGAAGATACAGAGGACAAAGAAGGGATTAGAGACAGCCAATATGATTTCAAAACAGGCAAATCATGCCTGACTAAACTAGTGGTCTTCGATGAGGTGTCTGCATCAGGGGAGTAGAGAAGAGCAACAGTGTCATCTACCTAGACTTCTCTAAGGCCTTTTATATAGTCCCCCACAACATTCTTCCTGCTAAATTGGAGAGAGGTGGGTTTGTTGGATTGACTGATAAAAGGATAAGGATTTGGATGTCTGAGTGTATCCAAAGAGTTATAATTAATGCCTCAATATCCAAGGGGATATAAGTAATGAGTGCTGCCCTTTAAGGACAACACTGTACTGGCAACTATACTCTTTAATATCTTCATCGGTGATATAGACAGTGGGATTGAGTGTACCCTCAGCAAGTCTGCAGATGACTCCAAGCTGTGCCATTCAGTGGGACCTTGACAGGCCACTTTCCGGTACCTAAAGGGGGCTTAGAAAAAGGCCAGAGCGGGACTTTTCACAAGGGCATGTAGTGATGGGGCAAGGCAGAATGGCCTTAATCATAGAATCATGGAACAGTTTGGTTTGAAAGGGACCTTAAAGATCACCTAGTCCCAACTTTCCTTGTCCTGGGCAGGATACCTCCCACCAAACCAGGTTGCTCAAATCCTTATTCAACCTGGCTTTGAACATGGACAGGGTTGGGGCATCCACAGCATCCCAGGGCAACCTTTTCCAGTGTCTGACCCCCATCACAGTGAAAATTTTCTTCCTAATAGCCAACCTAAATTTTCCCTATTTCAGTTTGGCCTATCACTACAGTTTGTGACAGAGTCTCTCTCTTCCTTCTCTATGGGCCCCCTTCAGATACTGGAAGGTTACAATGAAGTCTCCAAACAACCTTTTGTCCTAGCTGAACAGCCTCAACTTTCTCAGCCTTTCTTCATAGGGGAGATGCTCCATTTTCACATAATCCATGTATATGTTAATATATGTTAAAATATGTTAATATATTTGTCTGGTAGCTATATATTAACATGTATGAATAACACTGACTCAGTGTTACTGGAGGAAAGCTACACAACCTTTAGGGTCCTTATTAGCTGTCACATTTCTTTTCAGGGGGAAGTACTAGCAGCTGGATGACATTTCTGAGGTTTGGTTTATACCAGAAATGATGTGTTTCTGAAAACAATTTCTTCATTATATGCACAGAGGGAAAAAATTAATTATTTTTTTTTCCTCTTTATTCTCTCCAAATTGCAGAGTTTGAATCTTATAATATGCAGATGTGGCATAGTCAGATAAATTGATCTGTTACGGTTTCTTTAAACCTTAATTAACTATTTTATTTCTTTATTCTTCCATATTGTTATTTCACTTCGGTCAGATTATTCAGCAGTTTCATAACATTTTTATTAAAAATACCTTAATTTAAAGGAAGAGTTAAATGTGGCATTTGATTAACTTATCTGATCCGCTCAGAAATAGACAACATTAATCAGTTCATATTACAATTAGTTTTTGTATATGGTTTTCTCTAATGGAATAACATTTTCTGTTTGTTACTAGAGCTGTCCTTACACAAAAGCAACTTCTTTCTCTTTGTCTTCTGGAGGCTTATTTTCCTTAATTAGTCTTCATTAATTTTAAAAAGGAGCTTATTGCAGTGTATTGGAGGCCTCAGCTGTGGCTATGGGAAGACAGTTAGAAAAGGATTGGTAATTGCCTGCTCTTTTTGTCTCACTGTGGCTGAAGGGGAAAAGCAATGAAGTTATAACCTCTAGTATCTGATTAGGACATTCTTGATGCATACCTTTGATTTTGCTGCATGAGTCTTCATTAACCTAGTATCTGTTGACATACTGTGAGTCTGGCACAGAAAAATTTGAACATAATTCTTTATCAGGCATCTTGAGTAGTGCTTAAAATCCTTCCTGAGACAGACTATATCTCTCCTACCTCTGATAGCTTCCACTTGTATTCAGATTCCTAGAGGAACTTACCCAGACAAGGCATTTATAGAACCTCTACACATTTGAAAGATAAGGAGTATGGACTAGGGGTACACGTGTATATTTAGGGTAAATTGAAATTGACTCTAAAAAGTGCAACTCATGAACTAACAATATTAAACTGAATGCTACGATTCTAGCTAGAACATTCAATGCTTCTCATCTTGATTGCATCTCTGTAAGGTTTGTCATATATATCTCTTTGTTTCTACATGCTTCCTTCTTATGTCATGGTAGATTTTCTATCTCTGTTGCACCTGAATATTGGAATGCATAATAAAAAAATATCCAATGTCAGTTCATAAATGAATTGTCAGCTGAAATGTGAAACCGTATAATAAAAATGATTGAATTTTAATTATGATGCAGTCACCGATGCTAACAATGCCAAGGTTGTGGCTTCAATCCCTGTATGGGCCGTTCACTGAAGAGTTGGACTTGATGATCCTTGTTGGTCCCTTCCAATTCAGCATATTTTGTGATTCTGTATTTCTCTTTAGTTTTCCTCTAGAAGGGAGAGGAAAGTGGGAGGTTGCACCTCAGCTTCTGTTTTGCCATGGGGCTCATCATACTGAAGTCAAGTGGGTGATTTCTTTGATTATGCAACATGAAATAATGTAACTGCACAATTGCTTCAAATTCATAGAATTATTTTAATTAACCCACAGTAATGTTTGCCTTTAATGCATCCAAAAAACAGCGATGATTTTATGCAAATTAGGAAAATGACATTGGAAATGTTCTTACAGATAATCTGATTTTTCTCCCTAGGCACTCTGAAGTCCATTGTTGCCTGAAATAGCTGTGGTTACAGGGCTAGCATAAATGAGAAATGAGGTTCAGGTTATTCATAAGAATCAGCCAAAGAATACAAAAGAGTTGGTATTGTGATTAAACTAAGAACAAGTCAAAAAGTGTGAAAGAAAAAAGGTACAGAAGCCACTAGCAGCTATTAAAAGTTTACTGATAATTTCTTTTATATTTGCTAACTGGAGTGAGGTTGAAGATATAGCCATTCTATGCAAAGCTGAAATTTCAAGATGAAACAACAAGATTCAAATTTTTCTGGGAAAGTACTAAAAAAGACAAGGATATTCCAGTAAACTAAATAAACCAGCTGTGTTAGATATCCTGGGGTAAGAGAGAGCCAATTCAGCATGAAGACAGTTGTATTTCTTTGATTTCTTCCAGGGAGATCTATTCCTTTCTGGAAAGGAAGTGCTGCTACTGCTGGAACTTGCAGTACCATGAACACTGGGATTTTTTAGAACTCCTTGGAGTAGCTGCATAAAAATTACATATATAGTTAATGTTACTTCTAAGCCAGTGGTGTAATATTATACATCTGTACATCTTGACATTTTATATAAGAAAGCTTTATGTGCAGTAATGTACAGAGTGAAACTACCAGCTATTTCTAATTTGTGTTAATATCATAAAGCCAGAATATGTAACAGAAAATAAGTCAACTTAAACTACTCAGTACCCATGAGCACCACTATTTATTAAGCTAACACTTCTCTCATTCACTGCTATGTGTAAAAAAATTGCATATTTTAATGTCAAAAAATATTCCATCTGTTATCATGGATTTTTTCCCAAGTACTTGAATGCCTGTGGCATTGCAAAAATGTATGATATTTTATAAATATTATTACTGTTTCTTGCAGATGACTGTGGAAAGGCCACTGTTTTGCTAGAGGCAACCAAATATTGCTTTCTATGTCATAATTCACAGTAATTTGAAGTAATTATGACACTTAGCTTTGGAACATATTTTTCTTTAGGTGACCAGAATTTTTATGGTGTACTTGGCAGATGCTAGTATAAGGAAAGCAAAAGCAATGATCACCATGTGATTTATTTTTGCTACAGGTGAACTCTGCAATTTAGCTCTTGTCAGTATGCAAATTAAAATTGTCTTATGTTATTTAGCTTGGTTAGATAGCACTAATGTGATTGCTTACGCACCTTCTGTTTCATGGACTTGAAGTGCTCATTTGAGGCTCATCAGCAATGAGCTATCTTTGGTGACAGCTACTGTAAATGTACTCTGGGGAAACTGATTTAAGAAACTAGAGCTTTTCAAGGTAAATGTTTTGTGGTGTTTCATTCCAATCCTCTGTGAATTCATCAGAATCCTATTTAAAGATCACTCTGTGCAAAGATTGTGGGCTGCTACCTTGCCAGTTAATTCTTATCTTCCTGCAAACAGATATGGCCTTGGAAAGAGTGAAGCAAAACACTTGCCAGAGATTCAACCTCTAATGAAAAAAACCCCAAGTCTGTGTCAGAGAAGCTCATTTAGAACATAACAGAAAGATCACTACTTTTCATTATGAAATATGTTACATTCAAAATAATTATTTAAAAAAATCAATTTTGCAGATTGTTATTGTTTTCTTCCTGAAAGGCAATGAGCTTCACTCAAGCTTCAGACACCTTTCTGATCAAATGAAAATGTTTTTTTTTTACCCTCTCACTCTTCGTCCCTTTTCTTTAAGTTATAATTTTATGCCAGAGTCCATGGGAGGACCCAGACATCAGTTGGCTTAGCCCTGGTCTCTGGGAAGGATGGTGTTTCCCTTCTTCCTCTACATATTGCTAGTGGAATGAATGATATTAAACAGTTGTTCATTTTATCTAATGTTATTCAGTATTCAGAAGATCCTGTTCTAAAGAAAATTCTAAAATTTTGAACATTTCCTTACTTTTCAGGGGGAAAAAATGTATTCTTGTTTGTTTGTTTTAATGATAATATTTAATTTAAATCTTTAAAAAGTTAAATCAAATTTTTGAGCCTGCTGTGTGGAATTCTTACTGGTGTTGTCAGGAGCTGGGAGTTCTGAAGCCATGAGGAACAACAAATGAGTGAGGAGCCTTACAGAGCCCAGCAACTTAACCCCAAAGATATCCAGCCTTCTACTGCTTTCTCCAGATGGGAGGGAAAGCTGGCTTGACCTGTGTTTTGTGAGTCTCCCAGACACCTTGCTACACAGCTCTTCTAACATCAGGCTTCAAAACCGTATGGTAGTTGGGGTTTTGGCACAAAACCAGCAAAAACTTGTGTTTTCCTGGAGGAGGGAATGGCACATGGTGGGACTAGCCTGGAAGCAGGGAAAGCAATGCCAGCCACCATCTGTGAGGCGATGCACTGGCAGAAGCTGTGACAGATTTCCAGCCAGACTTTGCGTGTAGTTCAGTGGGAGATTTTTGGAATAATTGTTTTAAACAAATTAGCCTCTTCCATGCTTCTCAGAACTAGTAAGGAAATTTCCCACCATCTGTAGATCAGAGGCCTCTGTGGGATCCCACTGGTCTGGACTTTTCACAGCTTTTGCTTGAGGTTCACTCAGGGTACGTTAATGGAGGAAAAACATTCAGTGGTAGAATATCATCAGTCAGTGGTGGAATATAAGTAGTTTCATGACAAAAAACCCCCAAAAAACAAACCACTCCAAAAACCAAAACCAAAAATCAAACAACTTCACCAAAGCAAGACTGGAGAAGATACAAGTGATTGAGCACTTGGAAGGCTTGGACTCTGGCATTTTGAAAATGTTATCTTCTGCCTCATTTTTATAGGTCCCAGATGGTATGGCTAATGTTTTTCAATTTCTAGCCAAGTCAGGGACTTAGACAGTAGCAATCTGCCTGTTGTTTAAACTGTAAGGAGAGCAAAGGATAAGTCATGTGGAGGGAGGAGCACACTGAACAGTTGGCAGGTTCACTTGGCTTTGTCTATTTTATTCTGGAATTTACCCACATTGTTTTCCAAGAAAATCATAGCTTGGGGTGAAGTCAGTCCTTTCTGTTCTTGGAGCTACAGAAGCTCAAGAACCAAGAGTGTCACTTAGTTGAGGCACATAGACAAGTACATCCTTGACCTCTCCTCTGGATGCAGCCAAAACCAGGGTGATGCTTATTTTGGGTGTTCCACTGTGTTATGGCAGCTGACAAGTATGTTTGCAGAGTATCTGAAAACTGGTTTATGTATCTATTTGTTAAAGGAACATATATCGTATTTATTTACTCCCTCATATATATAAAAGTTCATATGATAACATCTTTCATATCCTAATTTTTCCTGGTGGCAAAACCTATCTCACTTCCTATCCATCACAAGGTCAAAGGTAGTACACAAGATAGGTCTCATCAACAAATTAATCACTAGATTTGGGACACATAATATCCGCACATACTTTTTAAGTTACAGTGGCATTCTGGCATTAAATTATCAAAACTATCTTTCCTGTGTGGTTGGGGACATTTCTCACAAACAGTAGATCTTGTTAGCTTGGCTTCAACAGTCAATGACAGCTTTACGCCTTTATGAAAGCTATGGGACAGAAGACAACATTTGGTCTGAAATAATTCATATATATTTTATAAGTAGGAAAAATGTGGTTCCTAGACTCTGTCTAATCTAATGCATGTTTGTCTTTCTAAAGGTGTTGGTAGCAGATAAAACCCATATAAAAGACTATGGGACATTAACTTCAGTTTAAGTAGTAAGAAAACCTGGTTGCTTTATTTTAGCCAGTCCAGTGACAGTAATGTTTTGGACATTTCCTGTTTCTGCAATGAGCAATCCTGATCAAAATATTGCAGAATTTATTCAATTAAACAATCAATTTCTACGTGGTTAACTTCAGATTAGCTGCTTCAATACATGCATGCAAAGAGGTTACCAAAAAAATCACAATTGTTCTAGCTGTGAGTGCAGGAAAAGCACTACATAAATGGCAACCCGAGTAATGTAGCATCTTTTCTTGTTTTGGGGGGTTTTTTGTTTGTCTTTTTTTTTTTTTTTTTTTTTAGTAGAATGCTGTGGCAATCATTCTGCCACATAATTAATAAACAGATTTCTTAAATGTTAGGTCTAGCAAATGGTGGTTAACATGAGACAAATAACACTGAAAACCTTGAAGATGTTCACGGAGTAATTTAAAGCTGGAGATACACGCAATGGGAAGTGGCCCTTTCTACGTGTATTAAGGAGCCTTAAATAGCACTGCAGATTTAATATGACTTCCGTATTAAGTTTTGGTTGAAATCTTCTGACAAAATGCCATAAATAATACTAAAAAAATATTTTGTCATGTTCTTTGCCTCCAGTTGTATACATTTATGCCACTGATGAAAAATCATTTTTTTTTGAAAAATTGTCCACTATCAATTAAAGGACTGAAACCTATTCACCACTGAGAGTTATGGGGAAGATTTCCCTTTGGCATGTGCTTTTTGGTCTTGTTTTATTTCTAGGAGGAGCTATACTGGAAAGACACTTAAAAAATGTTGGGGTTGCTGTGAGTGTTAAAACATTGACCTACATTTGCAGTGACTGTTCCCCCTCAATCAAGTTGAGCAGCTTGATGTTTATTCACTCCCTAAAGGCTCGTACTCTGTTGAGAGCTCAGCATTCATGACTTTTTAAGGGAAGACCCTTCTTTCTGACCACAGACAGGGTGCAGCAAGGTTACAACACATCACATATGCCATTCTTGTTTGTGTCAGCCTACTGGGAAAACAGATGATAACCTTGAAGACGTATGGATTTTAAAATATATTTCAAACAAATTCAAGCAGAAAATAAGCAGCAACCCTGCCTAAGATTTGTGAAGTCTGAAGTACACGTGACTCTGAAGCAAAGGGTCACCCTGTAACAGCCATAACTCCTGAATAATATAAAAGTTAATTGGCTTGTCAACAGCAGTCAACAGAAACTGAAGCCTCAGACATGAAGCCTCAACAGGTAGAATTTTCTGTTCTTTCTGTTGCACACATCTGATTGTGGTCAGACCACTTGGGAACTCAAATCTGAGGGCTTGTAAGTATATAGATATGAGAGTATGTGTGAAAGGAGGCTGAAAGAGTAAAATTAACCTGCTTAGAGATTCTGTAAAATGAAATCACCCCTCAGTTCCCCAATCTCATCCTTGAATTTTGTTTCTGCAGACCAGTTTTTCAGCTAAGCTGTATGATGTTGATGAAGAGTGAAGCTGGTAATAGGTGAGAGAGAGCACTGAGTGCTCCCACTCATTCTGCAATAGCTTATCTGCTCTGAGGTGACAGACGAGAATGCCCTTCGAAAGCATCCTCTGAAGCTCTCCTTTGGTTGCAGTGTGGGCTGTGGAGCAGAGGTTAGTGTAGTCAGAAAGATTGATGGCTTTCACTAAAGAGCCTCTTCAAAGTACCTTCCCACACACATTCCCGGTTATATCACAGTGAATTCAACTTGTGACTCCACATAAGTAACTAAGAATAATAGAGTCTGGTTTACTGCTAGCTCTGGACTCAATTGAGTTACACAGGCATAAAATTCAATAGTGAAGAGATCCATAATATGTGCTTACCCATATAAGTCATTTCCCAAGAAAACATAGGCATCCTCAATATAATCTTCTCCATAAAAAAAAAAACAACAAACAAAAAAATTTCCCAAACCAAACAAAAAAAAATGAAAACAAAAAAGCCCCCAACCAAAAAGAAAAATGAGCTCTGCTTATGATCACAGCTATACATGCAGAGATATATTTTAAACTGTTTTACCTCTGCTGCAGAGGTCCTACCATACAGAAACCATGAAGTAACTCCTGTACATGGATATTGTTTCAAAGAAAGTGATTGCAGACCTATTTCCTATACTTATCTGTTTAAAGATTTCCATCCAGGATAAAGCAAACATAACCCATCTGCTTCTCCTAGCTGTGCTCATCATACTGACTGTAAGAAGATTATGGTAATTAAGATAGAAATTGCAGGAACTTGCCTTCTAATTAAAATGGAAATGGAATTTACAAAACAAATATGTAACAAACTGTGCTTTCTTGTATAGTAGAATAAAATACAATAAAATCTTCACAATGCTGCCAGAGCAGGAAGGGTAGGCTCCTTTCCCCTGTTTATCATCAATGGACAGGCTGAAGAGCAACATGCAGCTCTACACCTGGAAGACACTTAGCCAGGGACTAATGACTCCTGCCATTCTTTGAAACTCATGTTATGTAACATTTCTAATGGAAAGGCATTAAATGCTGCATAGGAATTTGAAGAAGAAAAAACAATTGGCATTTATTCTGAAAAGATATTTTAAGCAACTGGAACAGTATGTAAGGAACCAAGAAGACTGGAAGAAAGGAGCACTGGAACACTAGGAAATGGCACAGAAAAGAAACTGAAGAACAAGCTGAAGCCAAGCTGGAAGATGGGAGGGTTAGTGGGTCTCCTGATAAAATATGTGGGACACTGCAGATGACATACCTTCTCCTTGTCTTCCTTGATGCTTGAAAATGCTCGTTCCCATCCAGGTGATGATCAGAGCTGCTTGCCAAATGTACAGGAGTCATACTGTTATAAAGGGAATAACTGTAGACTCTCTGGGAAAGTAGGAGGAGAAAGGAAAATTGAAAAACAGGGCCTGCATAAGCTAACAACCGAGCACACCCTTGTCTCTGGGCCAGATGTATTTTAGACATTATATTGATTTGAACTGCCACCTATTAGGCAACCTAAGGCATGACTACAGAACTTTCTTTCTATTTGGAATTAGACTGTGGAGCCCATACCTTGGATTCAGAGACCTTGGATTCAGAGACCTTAGGTTACACTTTGAGAGCTTGGTTCATCTGCTCACAGATTTATTTACCAGCCTTGGCTCAGGCAAACCTTCTGTACCAGCGTGAACTACTTTCTAAAGTATTACAGGAAGTAGGTGGCAAAGGGGTGTTGATTTTACTTGAACTTCCTCAAGTGTGAACTAACTGGGACTTTTTTTCTGAGGGAATATTTTTTTCTTCATGAACTTCAGATGCCTCTAAAGGCACCCTGATGTAGCCCACCTTCTACACTTGTTTTCTGCATTGTGACCCAACTTTGATAGAAATAAGGGAGTCCCTGGTAAGGCTGGATTGCCCTCCTCCTGGTCAGGGATGAGAGATGGCTTTGAAATGTCTTAGTGGAGAGAGGGGCTTTTTCAAAAGTACCCTAATCTAAGGCTAATAAGGAAAAATGGAGAGCACTGTCATATCCAGAGAAGATATCCACTGTCATATCCATTTTTCTAAAAACTTACAGTTTGTGCCCCAGATACAACCAATGAACTTTTCTTAAGAAATCATGTCAATATGTTGAATTACTCCTTCATAAGGGGCTCATAAAGGGTATGGTCTACCTGATTCACCAGTCAACAGCATTGTCAATTCTTCTACCAGAGGAAGCCCAGAAACTGTTAGTAATGAAAAAAAATTGCTTTCTGTCTTGAAAGCAAGTACAGTGAAGTACTGAGAACATTCATAGATGATCTCAATTTGTAACAAATCAAGAAAACCTTGTTTGTACTAAGTTGTGTTCTTTTTGGCTGACTACCATACACCACAATTTGTCAAAGTTCACTGTGACACAAATCAAGCTATGATTTAAAATCTATTTTTTGTGAATATATATTATTTAGCAAAGTAAATTCAGAATGACACTGATTCCCCCACCTTCTCACTAGGTACTAATGTTTACTCTCTAAAGCTTGTAATTTTTAGGACAAACCAGCTTGATTATATTAAATATATAAATCCAAGTTTTTTAGAACCAATTATTTTATTGATTATAAAATGCTTACATGCTTGAAATGTTTACAAAAATCAGGCTTCATTCAGAAACTTTGTGTTCAAAGTTAAAGACCAATGGACCAATTTAGTATTGTTTGGTTTAGTGATTCCAGGAAAATGGGTTTAGGGTTACCAGGAAAAGGAATTGTTTTATTGGAGAAAGGTGAAAATTTTTTCTACTTTTGATTTTTTACTTTTTGATTATGCTAATAATAGTAATTGGTACCTTGTTAACTGTCAAAGTACTGTCACACTACATATTTTTTATTGAATCTTTTATTTTCTACACTATTTTTCTCTACTTTTCTCTCTTTTTTCCTGAGATTGTTCTACTTTTCACAATTTTTGATTTTTACCATAGCATTTTGGAAGATTATCCCTCAGCATAGCAGATAACAGCTTTAACTTCCTTCCATTTCCTTAGTGCCTGGTGCCCCTCTAAGAACATTTACTTTATTTATTGAAATATTAATAATTTTCTACTCCATGACTCTATGTCGATATGTCTCCTGTCCATCTGTTTCAGTGAAAGTACTTGTTAATTCTAATTTTGAAAGGTGTATTTCATATTTTATGTACTTTAATGTCCTGCATCAAAGAAAATAAATATGGACTACCAGTGGTTTTGAAATTACTAATAATAGATATTGACTTCTTCTCATAATGTTATCATCTTCCACATTAAGTATTGATGTGGAGTATCTGGAAATTATTCAGAAAGTATCTTTCACTATCATAGAGTCATAGAATCACGGAATGGCTTGTGTTGGAAGGGACTTTTAAATATCTTCCAGTAAAAGCCCCCTGCCGGGGACAGGGACTTCTTTCGCTAGATTGGTTTGCTCAAAGGACCAGCCAACCTGACCTTGAACACTTTCAGTGATGGTGCATCCAAAACTTCTCTGGGCAACCTGTTCCAGTGTTTCATCACATTCATTGTAAAGTTTTTCCTTACATCAAATCTAAACTTACCCTCTTTCAGTTTCAAATCACTGTCCTTTGTCTTGTGACTGCAGGCCTTGGTAAAAAGTCTCTCTCCAACTTTCTTTAAAGTCTTTTTTATATGTTAAAAAGTTACAAGGAGGTCTTCCCAGAGCCTTCTCTTCTCCAGACTGAGTAACCCTGTTGTGGTTTAACCACAGCTGGCAATTAAGTGCTGTACACTATCCACTCCTCGCCTCAGTGGTAGGAGAATCAGAAAGAAAAGATAATCCTCATGGGTAAGGAACAGTTTAATAATTGAAAAAAAATTAAAATACAGCAACTACTACTACTACAACTACTACAACTAGTACTACTACTACTAAAAAAAAGAAGATAAAGGGAGGCAGAGAGGAATAAACCCCAATATGGTGCACAATCTGATTGCTCACCACCTGCTGACCAATGCCCAGCCCATCCCTGAGCAGCAATTCCCTTTCCCAGCTAACTCCCACCATTTTATATACTGAGTGTGACGTTCTGTGGTATGGAATACCTCTTCGGCCAGTTCCAGCCTGGCCATGCCCTCTCAGTGGCTTCTTATGCACCTCCTCACAAGCAGAGCATGGAAAATCGAACAGTCCTTGACTTAGGGTAAGCACTATTTAGCATCAACTGAAACATCAGTGTGTTATCAGCATTATGCTCATACTAACCCCCAAATACAGCACTGTACCAGCTACAAAGAAAATCAACTATTTCCATCAAAACACCAACTCTCTTGGCCTTTTTTCATAGGAGAGTTGTCCCAGGCCTCTAATCATTTTCATGGTCCACCCCTGGACTTGGTCCACGAGGTCTGTGTCTTGAAATGTTGATCCCAAAACTGGATGCAGTCACTCTGTTGTAGAAGGCCGCTAGACAGGCACTAGGGACTGCCCAAACCTGACACCTCAGGCTGAATACATCTGTGGTGGGTTGAGCTTGTCTGCTGCCAGGTGCACACCAAACTGCTGTGTCACTCCCTCTCCTCAGCAGGACAGGGGAAGAAACTGCATGAGGAGAAAATGCACAGGGAGAAAATGCATAGGGTGGTTAGATAAAAACTTTTGTGGAACAGCCATTTTAGTTTCTTCCTTTTTAATGTTTTTTTTCTTTTTTTTAATTTCGTTTATTTGTTTGTTCATTTGTTCATTTTGATTGCATATCACAGAATTATGTCCTTAGGTATGAATTACTGGCTATGAGAAGAACTACAGCCTCAGGAAAAAGAGGAGTTAGATGTCTTTCTTTGAAGTCTGGAATAAATGGACAGTTTGCCAAGGTATGGGTCTTCCTGAGAGCCCTCAGAGCTTTCCAGAAATTTTTCCTATGAGAATTTGATGAAGCTCCTGCGAAGCAAGCTACTTAAATGTCTAAGTGCTGTCAGACTACATGTAGCTATTCCCATGCCAGTAGCCAACACTAACAACTCCTCTGCTGCTCAATACGGAGAACTTCTGAGTGTATCCTGTCTGTAGCTGGGAACTTCAATTCACTGTTTTACCAGTTTGGGGTGACCATCCCCCACTTCCACAGCAGCAGTGCTGCTCTTGAGAATAGTGTCCTTAATAACGTCAGGTTTTAGAGGACATGGACATATAAAACCATAAATATCAACCCATGGAAGGCTGTTTTAATTAGTTTCAAAATGCATTTATTTTTCTTGGATAAAATAGTGTAAAAAGTAATTTCGCTCTTCTCCACCTCTACAAGTTTTGATTTCAACAGGCACCTCCATAGCTACCTTGAATTAGCTGCAACTGCTGAAGATGTACCAGGGACAGTTTGGCTACGGTAGCAGGGTAGTTTTGGCACCCTAGATGTCCATGTGTAAGCCTCAGGTCCACTCGTTCTGCTATTTGCTCAGATAGACAAAGTACTCTTGCCCACCCCCAAGCTGAATAGTTTCTAACTGGCTATACTGTGTATGGATACTTGAGTGACAAACTGAATTGCAATGGGAAGATATTTGCAGTGAAAAACCTAAGGACAAAAGCTTCACTCTGTTAATTCTGTTGGGATTTGTCTGTGTATCTTTTGGGAAATGGAACTACTTTGCCTTTAGATTGCCTGTACTGCCATCATATTTTGACCTTAGATTTCTAAAATTAGTGAAAGCAATGGGCTGTGGCCTCAGTGCTTACCCTTGTTCACATGGGGAAGCATGTGTTCTGTATCTTGTCAGCTTCTTCTCCCATGAAGTTAGAGCCACAGCAGTATTTTTGTACCTGTGTTTTTGTACCTGTGCCAAGTTCTCAATGGAAAATGAGGACACTCACAGCATCCTATTCTTTAATACACAGAAGAAAAACAAGGAGAGATGACATGCAGTTGCCATATGTACGGCATCTTAAGTACAAAAGATTGTACCTGCAAGAAATACTGTCAGGATGTGTCTGTTGAAATGCCACTCTGTTTTACCTAACAGGCTCAACCCCACCCCCGCAGGCACAAACACGCAGCCTTGAGCCGGGTTTCCCAGCACCAGAAATACAAAGGGATTTTTGTCAGCCTTGCTTCTAAAAATAGAAACTGGGAATCCACCTGGGCTCTAGTTGGGCTTCTTTTTTTCTTTCCTCTTGGATTTTCTTTACTGCAAAGCAGAAGTAGCAGCAGGGGATGTGGAAAGCCAAGACATGCAAGTCCTGAATGCACAACACCAGAAGCACCAGAAGACCTCCAGAGAGGTCTGGACATGCCCCTCACAAAACCTCTTCCCCAAAATGTGTTCTCTTAAGCAATTGAAAGATAAAAATGTCACTTTAGCAAATAAACTGCTCAAATGTCTGTGGTCTTGAAACCTTAAACAATATAATAACATTGGTTTTCATCTTGCAAATACACCAGAATTCTTTCATGATTAAATCTTAATGATGCTTTTTGCTTTCTGTGATTTTCCTTTGCTGGATGTGCAGCCATCCAATCTTGTGAATTTGTGTTTCTCCCATTGCAGTGATAACAAGTCTGTAGATACTGTTAGCAGATCATTTATTTTTAATCGTTCACTCAAGGATAATTTCTGCTTTCAGTAGAGTCAAAGCCTATAATTTAAATAAATATAGTCCTTGCAGCAATGGGCCCCCAATGTAGACTTTAAAAAATGTATTCTTGTTTTGGCCATTGAAAAGGAAATGAAGAGTGAAAAATATCATTCAAAAATTAAGTCCCTTATGACTTTCCTGAAGAATCCTCACAGCTGAATCATGTGCCTTAGCAGAGTAAGAGTCATGCATATGTGAAAATACAGTGTGACAAAAATGCTTAAAATGGGGAGAGTTCCGGCTTCTTTGCCTTGCCTTTAATTTTAGTTTATGCCACAAAGTCTAAAGGCATAGGTGTTCTAACAAATATAGATTTTTCTCTAAACTATCTTGGAGCTGGGTCTTCACTCAGATGTTTGTGGAGCCTTCCAGCTGTCTTTTCACTCCTTTCTTATCTCACTTTCACACTGCCATGTCTGGCTGACTGGACCTGCCTCCACTCATCATCAAGGTGGTTCTGCAAAAAATCCTCCTCCCTTGCTGCTGCCTTCTATAAGCAGGGTCAGTCAGAGCTGCCCTCTTTTGTGGCTGAACTAGATGAAGAAAACTGAGTTGATTGGAACATTTTCAGAGAAATTTATTTTTGCTGGATCACAGTGCTTAGCTGAAGCTTTATATGAGGACACAATAAATTCACCTTTTCTCTTTTATGAGACTTCTGCTCAGAACAGTGGTTTCTTATCAGTTTTTGTTTGAAAGCAGGAGAGAGAGAAGCAGAGGCTGGCACGGAGAAGGAGAATAATGCAAACCCTTCACCTTTTCAATCAAAAGATGGATATTTCATGAAAGCACTGAAAAGTATCTGGGTATTGTTTTGATGTAGAAAGTACCCAGGAAATGAAATGGCATTCTGCCCAGTTCTGCTCCATTGTGAGGAATACAGTCGATGAAGAAAACAGCCAGGCACCTCTCAGGGAATTTGTTTGGTTACTGTTATTCTCGGAACTGTTTCAGTTCAGCTCCTCACCTTCTTGCCCCTTCTTGTGCATCTCTGCAGTGCCTTACTACGGTGTGTTTTTTTTCACTTCAGAGTAAGCTAAAATTGGTCATTTAATGAAGCTCATCAATCTCTACTTTGTCTATCAGATGGAGTGGATAAAGGTTTTGTGCTTTGTCATTGCTTGTATTTCCCATTATTCAGTTTATCACTCATTGCTGGGAGAATTTACTCACAACTGGAACATGCCAGTTGTTTATCTGCTATGCAAACAGCGAGACCCCAGTACACTACTTGTCACTGTGCAGGCTACCTGTGCCAAGAGCCCCACTAACACTGCCTGCAGTCCTCAGATGACTTTTACATTGCAGGCTACATTTTACTCTGTTTTTCTCATCCTAAAAGACTGGGAGCTAAATTTTTATATTCAACTCCTCTTTCCTTTGCTTTGTGCCAATATGTTTTCAGGTCCTGATTTTACATTTTTTTCTACTGAGCAGATGAGCCTAGATTTGTATTTACATGGATTAGCAGTCAGGAAAGGATCAGCTTTCACAGGTTTACGACATCTCCCTTTCACTATACAGTTTTCTCAGGGCCTTCCCAAATGACCTGCTGTGCAGGCAATGGCAAGTGCTGTGTAAAATGTTCCTGCCAAGTGCCCCATGTACTCCACAGACCTGTAAAATGGTGTCAGAAAGATGAATGAAAGCTGTGCTGAGTGATTTGGTGGAAGTTTTTTGCCTTCTGTTCAAAAAGGTCAGAGAGGAAAAGTTTGAAAATTATATGCTTATTTTTCATCTATCCTATCTCCTGGGATGATATAAAAAACTTATGTTTTCTATGGTAGGAAGTGATTAAATAAGCCCTGGTCTAGGTAAATGAGTAATGATGTTTCTTTGGTTGCAGAGAGCTGGTGGGACCATTGAACATATATTAACAAGAAAAGAAATTCAAGGGTTTGTGTGCAACTGGGTTACATTTGTAGCCTGGTTTCCTAAGAAAATGAGACTAAGGAAGGGTGTATACACAGGTGCAGTAATTTACCTGTTCCTCAGTCCTTCCCATTATAGTTTTTGAACCAGTTAATGAAATGTTTGCCCTCTTGTTTGGAAAGACCATTAAGATATTGAAGGTTCTTTAAGTTTTACTGGGTAAGGACTGAGAGAGACATCTGTGCCTAACTAAAAAAAAGGCAGGCAAAAATGGTGCCTTTATGCATGATAGGTTGCTGTGGGTGACGTCCCATATCAGCTACAGCATGGCTGCTTCCAGTAGCAGAAGTGGTGTGTCTACATGCCAGTAGAGGAACAAGCTGAGGTGTTTGTGCTGAGAAGTGCTTATTCAGTTCTGGCACAGTGCTGCTTTGTAGACATCATAAATCAGAATATAGGGCTTTTAGTCTTAACAGTTGATCTAAAACACTTACCCATCTATTTGTTTCCAGGGGTGAAGTTTAAATCATGAAATCTGAGCTTCTGCTCTAAGATTTTCCTTGACTGTCTCTTTCCCTTGAACAGTACTGTCTCACAGAAGTGTAGTGTGATATATTTAGTGTGTGGGTTTTAGTCTTTTTTGCCTGGAAGGCATAGAATCTGCAAGAAAATTGACCCTTGTCACTAAGTAAATTTCTAAAGTTAATGATCACATTTAAAATAATTACACTAGCAGTCCTTCGGGTCTCCACAGCACTTCCCTAACACTGCCAATACTGCCATCATTTTGAAACAGTTATCCTTAGGAAATGCAACTCTGTCGTACCGCATAGACAAATATTGGCAACACTTTGTGGCCTCTTTAATTGTTGATCACTTCAACATGAACACTATGGTAACATTTATTTGACAATTTTTTGTTCCTGAAGTTTCTACATGGCTCCTCTCAGTTTGCCAAAATATTTACTATACCATATGCAATCCCTGACAGCATTCATGCTTCCCTTATCCATTTTCAAGAGTGCAGTGCATATAAGGAGTGCAGTGCACTTCTTGGAAAAAACCCTTCAACCTCATCAGAAAATATCTTACACAATAGTAAATTAAGTAACAAGAGAAATATCCCAAACTTTACTTATTGATTGTATGGCACAGAGTCCTGGCTGCTTATCTTGGAACTTCAGCATGCCTTCTTACCCATATGATTACCCAAAACTTGACTGCAGTAAACATTAAAGTCTGAGTATGATTATATTATGAGATTGTAAGATATATGAAATTTTGTAAAGAAAATGCAACTGGTCAAGAAGTAGACAAGGTATCAGAGTTCAATCCTAAATCTTTATTTTTCAAATCCTGTTACTCCAATCCTGAACTGACACTTGCACTATCACTAAAGTAGTTACTGTAGTAATCAGGGTGCAGTAGCAAACTGATACATAAAAATGCCAGTTTTTTGGCACTGCACTACGTTTCTTTTTTCAGGAATATTGGAAATGGATCAGAAAAGGAGTGTTAAAAGTAAAGAAATGCATTCTTTGTCTCTATAATCACACTGAAATAACCATACAGGTATTACTACCACCCTCACTTTGTCCTGTAGCGGAGTGCAACAGAGCTTCCCTTTCAAAAAAACCCCAAAAAACCCAAAAAACAACAACAACAACAACAAAAAACCAAACCAAAACAAAACAAAACAAAACAAAAAAAAAAAACAAAAAAAAACCCTAAACTGAAACACCCAACCTCCTTAACAAAAAAAAAAAATAATTTTTTTTGAACATATAATTGCATTTCAGAAAAAGTATAAATAAAACAGCAACACTGATCCTTCAGTCAGTGCATGAGCATGAGCATGTGCCTATACTGAGTGAAGAATATTGATCAGAGGAGAAGTTGAGTATGCTCTGTGCTTTTAAGATATATGTTCTCTCAGCCAAGCTCTCTTCAAGAAGCTCATGTATTTTAGTAAATACAGAAAACTCACAGCAACTGGCAAGTACTTATGAAAATCAGACCATTAATATTCACTGCATTATCATCGATGAAGGTATGTCTGCTAACATATATAAAAGTGTAAGAAATTGTCAAAAGGGTTGAGGTCACTTGTTCTGTTCAGCGTGGAGAAGAGGAGACTGGGAGAAGACCTCATTGCAGTTACAACTTCCTCGAGGGGGGAAGAGGAGGGGCAGGCACTGATCACTCCTTTGTGGTGATCAGTGACAGAACCTGAGGGAGTGGCCTGAAGTTGTGTCAAGGGAGGTTTAGGTTGGATATTAGAAAGAGGTTCTTCGCCCAGGGGGTGGCTGGACATGGGAACAGGCTTCCCAGGGAAGTGGTCACAGCCCCAGGCCTGACAGAGCTCAGGAAGCATTTGGATGATACTCTCAGGCACATCATGTGACTCATGGGCATGGTCATATGCAGGACTAAGGGCTAGATGTGGTGATCCTTGTGAGTTCTTTCTAATTCATCATATTCTGTGATTCTGTGATTCTTTGGTTCTATGATTCTGTGATTTGCATGGGTACTGACTATAGTGGAGAGACACTCTGGTTGGTTATCTGAAGATTCCTGGCTACATCACTGTCTCTACTTTTTTTGTGCTAAGAGAGGATGCAGTGTCACTGGAAGTAACTGTGTTATATTTTCCAATGTGATGAACTCAGGCTTTTGTGCTACACCCAAAACAGCCAAAATGTTCTTAGTCACAATTCGGCTCAGGAAATTCAATGATTGTCCTGCAGAGAATGATGTAAAAAGCTGAGAGCCCCAGGGCAGAATCCCTGTCTGTCTGTGATAAACAGGAAGTTATTGAGAGTTAGCTGTGAGCATCAGGTTATTACTGAAGCTTTCTGATCAGGAGCTGCAGTTTAGAATGGTAGTGCTTGAATTCACTGCTCTGGGAAACTACAAAAACTGAGGAGGAAAACAATGGAAGTTCAATTGCAAAAGATGAGTTTTTTTCTAATTTAAACTAATGCTATGTCATTACCTCCTACACAGCCCACCATGGTTTGTACTCTCTCAGGAAAGAGCATAACATTTCAGCAGTGTTTCAAGGATCCTGGACATCCCCATGTCAGAGGATCCTTCAGGGACAACTGAGGCTTGCTTAGCTTTCTGAGCAAACTAATTTGTCTTGAAGCATCTCCCAGGGCTGGCAGACAGATAAAAGAAATCCCTGTCCTAGAGAGACCATGTTGAAAGCTAGAATATAGGTTGTAGTGAGCTTGTGTGGAAATCAAGGACACTGAAGTAGGTGTTTGAGAATGAAGCCTTAGTTTTGTCTTATGGCTGGAGACTGAAATCTAATGAATTTCATAACCCCTGGGGAAGACTGTTTTGATTCACACTCAGGTTATGTATTTGTGCCTAAATGACATAAACAGAACAGGATGTCCATACGGCTGTGCAGAAAGAACTATTTAGTAACTGAATGCAAAAACAAGATGCCCCTGATGGTAATTTTTATAGATTATTGTTCTGATCTGCTGCCTAATATCTTGGCTGGATCTCCCATATTGCAAGCAATACCAAAAGGGAGAAGTTACATTCAATCCTTTCTTTTTTATATCTCCAAGATTCAGCCGAAAGAATGCTAGCACTTTCTTTAGGAACAGCACTATTTTTCAGGGGTTTGTCCATTCTGCAACATATCCCCTGGCCAATGAATGTGGGTTTGATTTCTCACAGTGTTTGAGGCCAGGGTCAGAAAGTATTCAGAGGGCATGTTCTGGCAGGAAAGTCAGTGCTGGGCACTTCCAGGTCTTGGGAAAAGGTTGTCTGATGAATACTGACTTGACTCCCTTGAACACTTCAGTTTTCTAATCTGATCTGTGATACATTCAGAGCATTACATATTAATGGTTAGCAATATAATCAACAAAAGACTATTGTTAGGACAATTATAGGTGGTGCTTGAGGGCATTACCTCCTCATCTTTATGTTTCATGAACTGCAGAGCACCAGTGTTTACACAGCACTAAGGTATCACATTTATGTTGCTCATGGTTAATCATTTATCTAAAGATTTGTTTGTTCTTTACAAAGATTGTTTAATTACCCCTTCGGTTTGCCATTAAAAAATTAATATTAAACTCAGTGTAAAAGTATCATGACAATTTCCAGCTCCAAATAGTTCCCTTTTTTTTTTTTTTTTAAATGACTTGTCTTCATCTGGTGAGTCTGCCCACATCCTAATTTTTAGAGATGTAAGAGCATGTGAATGGTTGACATTTTGTACCTTTGCTTCAGGGTAAGCCATTTCTAATTTTTGAAATAAAAATATGATTTGATCTTTGACTGTAATCTTCACTTTCTTACAAAACTTTGTTTATATTGGCTTTTCCCCCCCCAATGAATTGGGGGAATTTCAAAGGTAATTTTCTTTCATTTTGTTGATAGATAGGCACTGGTGAAAGAGCTACTCAAAGGGGTTTTTTGGTGTTGTTTCTCTGTAGTTAATTGATATTCAGGATTCAACTACCACAGTACCCTTAGCACATACCAGCTGTTGAGACATAGTACAGCCTTTTCAATTTATCAAAGGTGTCATAATCGACCAAATTGTTTTTGGTGAAAATAAGATCTTTTACCTGATGGGGTGGATTTCTGAATCGTAGGATTTGTAGTAAAGCACAGTCAGAAAAGGCTTTGAAAAGTAAAGAATATAATTGTACTTCCTGACTTTCCAACTAAAAAAAATGCCTTTAAAATGGGATTTTTCCAGATTTCATATAATTTGAGCTAGAGTGACGTTCACCACCTCACTTCTTCAACTCTTCTGAAGTCACTGCAGCAAATGTTTTTGTCAAAGTGTCCTTGAAGGTAATTTAACAGCTGGAAAAATGGAGGAAGAACCATTCCCTTGTGAACAATAAGCTCTCAGCAAAGAGAATTTAAAGCAATTTTCTAGTTCTTCAGTGGTTCAGCTATAAGTATGTTCTGGGGGAGTAATGGGATAGTTATATTCGTATTATCTAAATGACAGTCATAATGACAGAGAAAATAGCTGCTGCAGCTGCAGGGAGCCTTCCTGGTCACTTCATGCTGCCACTCTGCTCTCCCTGGGGGGCACAATGCCCGTCATCATCTGGGCTTTCTCCATGGGGACAGTCCAGTGTGCACCACCTCTCCCCATGGAAACTTATCAGTTCCCTAACAAGCACCAGCTATTTACTGCATAAGATAAGGAGTCTGAAATTATTTTCCGTTAATCTGGGTTTCATTTTACTTTTCTTGAAATAGCCTGTCAAATTTTTCTGAATAGCATTCCCTATTCAGTCTTTTTAGTAGGACTATTTGCAACCTAATTGTTTATGTAGCAATTTCCAACTAGCAAAATGGATTTTATTGTTGTTGTCTTTTTGGACTAGAAGAACTCACATTTTCTGTTAACAAAGTGTTTGTATTTTCATAAATGATAGGCTTCTGCTTTTGAATATTAAACATGAAACTACTTCTGGGTAGGTATAAGCCTATGTTTGTGTTTCTTGTATGCAGTTAAAATGTTGAGTTTGGTGATACAACACAGACAGAGAAGGAATTTAGTTGTCGAAATTAGGAACATGGCAGAATTATAAAGCAAAAAGTCTTGCTAAGCATGGCATTTTTCTGTCAAAAGTTAGAAGTCACTGATATATCTTGACTAACCCAGTAATTAGTGAAGTCTTTCAGAGTTGCCTTGTCTTGATGAGGAAAGCTCTGTACACCCCACACTGTTCTGGTCAATTACTGTCTGTGATGGAAAATGTCCATACTACTCTAAAGAGGTTGCATTGTTGGTATAAAGATTTAGACATTAGAAATCATTATAGTTTTACTCTGCTCCATGGAAGAACTCCAATTTATATAATTTGAAGATCTGACATATAATGATACTGATTTCTGTATTGTCTGTCGTTCAGAAAGTCTGGATAAAGGAACAAGTCTAAAAGACAGGCTTTATGCTCTGCAGTAAAATTTATATTTTCTGAGTTGACTGAGTTTCAGGCAGGGCAACAAAACCTATGCCAAGGTAAGTGAAGGACCAAAGAGAATGGTGTAGCTGCAGCCCCTTCACTATAGGTCCCATCCTGAGTTGAAGCTGGGATTCCTTGCCATGTTGTCTGGAAGGAAGCACCTTCTGCCCCATTGTGCAAAAATTTTTTAGTGTAAATAGGAACAGGAGTCCTGGAGAGAGTGAGAAAGTACAGGACTGTGGAATGAGAGGCTTTACTACCTACTACATTTTTCAAGATTACAGAGGAGAAAGGTTTCATCAACCTAAGAAACAGATTATTTTAGTATGTGCAAAAGCTCAGCTTCACAGACAGAAAAGAGTTTTCACAGCACCAAGCCTGATGGAGTTCAAGAATCATTTGGATCGTACTTTCAGGCACCTGGTGTGACTCGTGGGATTGGTGCAGGGCTAAGAGTTGGACTCAATGATCCTTGTAGGTCTCTTCCAACTCAGCATATTCTATGATCTGAAAGAGATTAGAGATTTTCTGGTTTGTTTCTCTGAATTTAGAAATGCAGCTGTAAATTAGGTGCATAAACAATATTTTGGATCGTGTAAGGTGTCTTTTGATTCTCAAAAAAAATTAAATTATTTATAAAGGTTATTCACCTGCTGTGAATCACTTTTGCTACTTGATTCTCAAGCTGCCCACAAGATGAACAAGCAGTTGACAGGTCTCTATTGTCAATAAATAAGCATTCATATTATTGTTTGATGTAAATGCAAACAGAAAAGAAATCATTGTTGCAAAACCACTAGGAAGCACAATGGCACTGACAATCTGAGATAGGCTTCAGGCAGTGGCAATTGCAGGTTTTAAAATTATGTCCAAAGAGTAACAGCTCAGAGAATAATTCACAGTACAGACTGTGCTTTGCATAGCACACTCAATTCTTACTTGCTTCTGAGATCTTTACAGTTAGAACTAGGTAGGAAATGGATATTGCCATTCATTTAAGGTACTTTTATTAAGAGACAGGCATGAAAAAAATAGCATTTTAAAGTTATAGATTAAAAATAGTCAAGGGCATTTGTAATAACATAAATTTGTGACTGCAAGTATGAACCATAATGAGGTGACAGAAATATCTTGATTTTGATTAGATAATCATAACAAATTAATATTTAATTTGGCATGTACCTTGGATACCCAAAACCTTTTTCTGGGAACAAAACTTTTTTTTTTATAGTTTTGCACTAATTTTAGGTTTTAAAGGTGACAGAGTACTTTAAAAATAAACATTCATTGTTAGTATGCAGCAGCTGAGAAAAAAATAATTGGTACCATAGTTGTGTGCTTTGCTTTGCATTAGTGTGATATGGTTGAAAGAAAAGTCACAGAATTTTTGTTAAGGGGCACATATGAAGGGCAAAACGTGTCTCAGGCACCACCCTTTGAAATTAACTTTATAAGAAAGAACTCTGCATTCAGAAGATAGTTTAGTAAGTGCATATTCTTCTTTAAATCCACAAAGTCATATAAAGATGGTCCTATAGGAATGTTTATGTTTATATCTGTCACCATTGTTGAAATTTCAGTTGCCCTTTAAGCATTCAATAATTTCAATAACAAATACAGTGACATCTTTCACAAGCTGTGAAAAATAAGCAGAACATGGCGGTATAAGTCCAGAGAATGAATTCAGAAATTCTTGTGTTTTACTAAGATTTATGAGGTTGTGGCTCATAAAACTATGAAGGAAATAAAAAAATGCAAAAAAAATAACCATAAAAGTCTTTGTATGTGCAGCGATGTGAAGTCCAGGATTTTAGACAGCCAGGCTATCTTCCTTTCATGGTTACTTTAGAGTTTTGGAAATTTTTTCCATGACTATTTAGCAATGAAAAACTAGGGTTATATAAAATTAGGACACTTTTGGTATTATCATAATATAGTATTTTTGGAAACACTCATGAATTTCCTGGCACAGAACAGAATTGCTCTCATTTCTCATATAGTCCTAGTATAAAAGAAAAAAAGAACAACCCACAAACCAAAAACACCCCTCAAAAAACCTCCCACAAGACCAAATAAAAGAACACCTGTACAGGAAAAGTCCTACAAAAGGAAAATGTTTTCATGCCCTTCGAACATTAGGATATGCATTGCATACAGAGATTAAAAATAAACCATAATTATTATATAAGTAAAGAAAGCTTCTCTTAAAATATACGGCTAAAGAACAAACCAGAATAAAGTGGTACTGAAGAGAAAAACAGAAAGTAGGAAAATTTTCCATCTTTTCCTTTCTCTCTTCCTTCTCCTGTGGATGCATACTGTAGATCATTTACACTTCTCTCAATTTCTCATCTTTATAAGAATTGTACTTGAATTTGGAAATAGAGCTAGAAAGTTATATTTCAGGTTTCCATCAAGACCTTGACAAAACCCATGTTTGCCATTTAAATATCTCCAACATATTTTGTCAGTGGCAAGAAATTAATCCTTTAGATAGCATTGTGCAGTTAAACCAGAAACTGGAGGGAGGGGAACTGGAGGGAGATGGAAGGAATTCCCTTAGAAGGAGTTCATTATTTATATAGCACCAAAGGTGACCATGGTCTTACACAGTAAATCAGCAACACTGACCTGTGTTTGGTCAGAGAGCTGCTAAGGCAACTGATTCAGGGAGGGAGAAATTCATCACTGCCTGGAGGGGTCAGGAAATCACCTACTGGAATGACAGACAAGACAGGATGGAGGGCACAGGAGATACTGGTTGGTGAAATATATGCAAACATAGCTCATGCTGCTGCATTAAAGTAAAGGATCACTAATCTCTGCTGAAATCTGGAGAAAGATAAAGATGGAGAGGACATCTACTGGCATTGCCCCCTTGTATCTATTGGCAGTTTGGTATTAATTTACTGAAACTATGACAGTAACCTGGATTGAAATATAGGCTAAAATGTTCATGTACAATGTACTAAGGGAGCAACTAAGAACTAAGTAATGAACTAGTCATGCTGTGGCCTGCTGAATAGGAAGGGTTAGGTCAATGTGGATGTGCTCAAGGGCATACATTTGGGCTACCCATATGCTTCCAGCAGATTCCCAGCCTCTGTGAGTGGTGATATATTCATGATCCTTTATTGTTTGCACAGGTTCTCCTCATTTAGCAGAAGTCCATGTACCATAGATTTGGCTTCTTGCAGCATAATTGAAAAATATGTCCTCCACCTGAAAATTTTTGCTAGGACAGATGATACCAAGTGATGATGGGTGTAAGTAGGTAGACCTAACTGGTAAAGATTTAATGTTAGATGTTCCCATATTAGGATGAAGTGTGCAGATGTACTCTGGTTAGCTGTATGTTACTCCATCTGCAGTCATTTCAGTCAGTCTTTCAAGTTAGTTATTTAGAATAGTAAATAACCTGTGTATCTAGGAATATCTGAGCTTTAAACCTGACTTGGCTGATTTTCTGTGAGGTACCAGTAAAATCACTAGATATTGCCTTTTTAGCACTGTCGAGTTGCCTAAAATTCCCCAAAGCCTGACTGCATAGTACTGAATTTGTGAAAGTGGTCACTCTCTTCCAAATGCTGTTTTCTGTTTCCAGGGACTGAAATAGGCTGGGGTGCAGCAGGATGGCAACCAGGTGTTTCTCAGATCATGGCAGAATATCAAATGGGTTCCCTAACAGAAACTACAAGTTATTTACATTTCATCTATCATTTGAAGTCAGAAGTTTAGGTGTGTACACCTAATTTTAGAAGGTCTGGTGACCAACACCTCCACCAGATTCAGGAAGGACTACAGATGCTTGTACCTTTTGAAACAGCCTTATGTGTCAGGCAAGAAAGCTCAGATGCTCTGAAAATACATTTTTGCAGGTTTTTTTCTCCTCCATAAATATACATGTCTCAATTATCTCACACATGTACTGCAGGGATTAGTTATCTACTACATAGAAACCTCTCTGGAAACCACATACCAATCTCAGTGCTAGGACTGCAAGTATCTGTATACACTGAATGGATTGATAGCTTAATTGGTTATAAATATCTGTGAAAGTTTTAGCAGGCTGATAATAACCTCCATTTACCATCCTGAGCACCCCTCTTTGCTCCAGGTGTGCTTAGTGGTTGTGGCATCTTCTGCATGGCTCACAGTTGTTACACCCTCATCCGCTGTCCTGAGTGTTGAATTTTTCATGACACACAATGTACTTTGTTACAAAGTTATGGTTATACTTAGTTATAAAGTTTCTTCAGTTTTCTGCAGTTACTGCTACTGTAACTGTTCTGTTTTCAAATTTCATAAAATAACGTGTTTGGGACTAATTCAAAGACTCTTAAATTATCAATCCCCGTATGAAGCTCAATTTTTATTTCCTTCACATGATGAAAAAAAAGTAGAAAGTATATCATTATTTGCCTTTAAATATACCATTGGAAAGTCAAGCAGCTTGAGATCTCAGTGGTATTTTCCACCACCATGGCATGGCAAATGAACAAGCATCCAGTTTGCCTCCCAATGAAGAAAGCGTTTTTGTGATGATAGGCTTTTACAGATGAAATGTAATTAGAGACTTGTTATCCATTGTATCATGCAGAAAGCTGTTATTACTTGCATATTTACAATTCTGTAAATGAGTTGGGAAAATGTGTTGGGAAAGGAAGTATAGTAAATGTTTTATCCTGTTACAAATGTTTAAGTAGACAATTACTTTGACTTCATACTGAGTTCTTACTAAGGCAGGATTGTGTTCACAGGCAGAATTAAATGGAGGGCAGACAAAGGCAGCAGTGTGTTGGTAGGAACCTTGCCCTTGCACCCTGTGCTGGTGCTTTACCTTTCGGATGTAGTAATGCATACACCACATGTTCAAGTCCTGCGTATTCTTTCTGGGGTTCAGTTATTTTTTGATGTCCGAAAGAGTGTTATGGCTATACTGTACTATGCTTTCACGATGGATTTACAACTCTCTGGTGTTCAGTGGAATTATTTTCATATTGTATAGGTACATCAACAAGATTTTCCATGAAACTGTATTTTCATAATACTTTTGAATTTAGCAGTGGCTGAGAAAATATCACAAAAACTTTCTTTTCAGAGGGAGTTTGAAGCCCAAGTCACATCTTTTGCTTAAAGCAGAAGGGACACACACTGATTAGCACTACCATGTCTCTGAACAAAACACCTCTTTCATATCCTGTTGCACTGCTGGTACTGGAGGAAGTGCTTGCCCAAATAAACACAATGCATAGTCAGCAACTTGTTCTCTGAGCTGCTGTGGGAAATATAGTTTGCCTTTGTGCACGGGAGTAGCCCACTGAGCTGCTGTAGAGTGGTAATTTGGATGTCAATTTTCATATGCTTCCCCTTCACCAGAGTCTGAACAGGTGCAGGGCAAGGACTTCTGAATACATGTCAACAGGGAAGGTATACCCTATAAGGGATCCACTTATTTGTTTGACCATGGTGAGAGGATTTCACCATGTAATTGTATTCTAGATGTAATAAAGTAAGGAAAGGAAAATTTTTGCAGTATCAAAGAATAGACACATTCCACATTTGGGATTTTGGAAGAGAAAAGAAAGCATTTATAAGACTGTACTCTCAAAAGTGGATTTGTTATTCCGGGATCTACTGCCACATATGGAAGTGACCATTAGAAGCTGCAGCCCAGAGTCTATAAAATGATTCATGAACGGCAGTAAATCGACATCTACTTTATGATTAGTTCAGTGTAACTAAAAAAGAGGTATTACTGGAAAAGAGCCCTGCTGCTATCTGTCTTCCACCTGTCAAGAGCACATTTATTCTTCTAGGATGAAAATTCCAAGCTGCACAAATATGCTCATAAATATGCTCATCAAAGGCTGGGGCACATTTGTTTGCCATTCCCATCAACCTGAAATCAGTTATATGTGTTTTTGTAAAGTGAAGCCACTCATTATAATTTTCACTGGTGGAGACTGACACTGGGTGACAGTTTGTTGCGATTAGGAGGTACAATTTGAAGAGGAAGCAAGGCTGTAGAATATTTAAAGTCAGCACTAGAAATGTTAAAAACCTTTAAACAATTGTAAAAAATAATATTAATATTGCAGACTCTAAATTTCTTCTGGATTTCAGCACCTGAAGGGCATATCACTGTCTACATTTTCAAGGGGGAATACAAACTTGTGCTTACATCTGGTAGTAGCACAGATTGTGTTGCTCATTTGACTTTGTTTTCCTTAAAATTGTCCTATGAAGAAAAATATAAGCATGATCTAATGCTTTCTGCTCTAAAATGTCACAGTCTCCAAGGCTCCCTGGTTCTGCCAAATGTTCTGTAGAAAGGACTGAGAAAATGTGTGTGAACTTCAGAGTGCAGAGCTGTGTGTTGTCTTGACTCTGTGTCAGGATCAAAGCAAATTACAAACCCAAATTATATTATAGAAATTGGTACAAAATTAATATCCTATTAAAAAATATTACCTATTGCTTTTTGTGAATCAAGCACAGGGATATTCCTGGTGCCTATCATACAATATCTATTATTTTACTAGAATTTTTATTTATACATTAACATTTTCACTTTATTTCAGCTTGTTTTCTTTTGTTTACCTGTTTCTTCAGCTGAAATGCTGGGGAAAGTCCCTTTCACTGTTTCTTGAAGGCAAAGGAGTGTTCAAGTTTTTGATTCTGTCTTCAGAGACCTCCACTGCCCTGATGCTTGCTAGCTGACCTTCCATTTCAATGAAATAATGTCAGTATTCTGTGTCTTTAGCTTCATGAATTTGTCATAGGTCTGCAGCAGAGGTCAGAACTCCATTGTACATCAGAGACCACAGCCACTTGCATTGATATGAGAAGATACAAAGCTGGGTGCAGTCCCAAACCTCAATTTTAGGCAAGTCAGAGTTTCTTTTTTAGGTGATGCAATCTTAAATTTCCTCTCATTTCCCTCTTTCTTTCTGGCAAGGTATGTCAGGCAGCTTTTGAAAAGTTTCCAGGTGGTTTTGTCTGCTCGATGTTGGCTGTGTGTCATCATTGCTGTGTGAATGGGCTACTTGGGGCACTCAGTGTTGGCAAGAAAATCTTAGTTTCGTCCACATTGTCGTAAAAGTATATTTAAATTAATGACAAAGCTAACAAAATTCAATAATATTATCTTTGAAATTCAGCTGTTTGCCCAAAACTGGGCCCTGGGCAATAAGTGCAATTGAGTTTATCCACAAAGTTATTGATCCCAAGGATTTTATGGTAATCACTTGCTCATGATGGTGCTAATAATGCTTCTGTCTGTTGAATCAGGACCAGTGAAATGAATTGATAGGCTTGAACCCAGCTCCTCTGGGAATATTTGCATTTTCTCCCAGACTCTTTGTTCAGACCTCAGTATTAAATTTTGTGAAACTGAGAGGCAGTGTGCAGAAAAGCATATGGAAGCACTTTAGATAGAAAACCTATTATTTTTGAAAAGATATGCCATTAGGAACAAACAGTTTAGAATCCTGCAGCTGAATCATGATCCCTGGAGAGTTTCAAAGATAGCTGATGTCTTCAGTCCCCAGTTGATTCCACTTAATTAATCCCACTTAATTAATCCCACTTCACTTAACCCAGGTGGGAGTTTAGTTGTCTTAGGATTTTGCAAAGCCCATGGAGAGAGACAGAGATTTTCTGAAAGTGATTCAGTCTACTTAAACAGATTTTTTTTCAAATTCAGGGGATAAGGTCTTTTTGAAACAGGAGTTTCCACCTATAATGTGTAATTATTACACCACTAAAATGTAACTCACAGCACTCATGAATTCATACAAGTACAGGAGATCACCTTTTCTGTTAACACACCTGATTTTGTATTTTCAAATCAACCAGTGGGTGCTCTACATGTTCAGAGGTATTTAAATGTCTCACTTTGGTTGATACAAATAACTTCTGAAGTTCTTGACCTTTATGATTAATAAGTTCTATAAAATTCAACCTTTATTTGATGGCCTATTGCACATTATTCTCATATAAGTTATAGTAAATATCTTAGTCATATAATTTGTATCCTTCCTCTGTGACCATAAATCAAATACAAGCAGTACAAAAATGTTTCTTGCCCTTCCATATTTCATTAGAGATGGGTCATTGCTCTGAATTACGCCAGCTGAGCAGTTCAGTTGTCATCATACATTGTGTTTCACCTTGACAAGTCTCTTGTGAAAGCCTCAGCAGGTCATTTTGGGTGCAGGGAAGACACTATTTACATAGAAGCATAAGATAATTTACATTGGAAGACCTTGAAGATCATTGAGTCCATCCATTAATCCAGCACTGCCACATCAACGACTAAACCATGCTTCTGAGACATCTACAGACCTTTCAGGTTCCTCCAGGAATGGTAACTCATCCACTTTCCTAGGCAGCCTCTTCTGGTGCTTGACAACCATCTTGGTGAAGAAGTTCCTCCTAATATCAAATCTAAGCCTCCTGTGGTGCAGTTTAAGGCCATTTGTTGTCCTGCTGCTTGTTACTTGGAAGAGGAGACTAGCACCCACCTCACTACTGAGTTCCAGCTGGATAGTCTGGATGTCAGCTCTTGGAATTTTAGGTTGCCCTATTCAACATCAGTTTAACTTCTTTATTTATAGACTAATCTCCCCACTTTTCTGGTTGAAGAGGGCACCAGCAAACCCTGTGCCTGTCAGCTTTACACTTGAATCTCTTCAGAAATGAATTTGTCCAGTGTATAGAACTTTTCTGGTATAAAGTTTAATGGGAATAGAGAAAGAGTAATGCTTATAATCTGTGCACAAACTCCTTAACATCTATTTCCTTACAAGGTAAAAACAGTTCTCATCATACCTAATTAAAAGCAAAAGAACTAGAAAAATAAAAAAGCTAGAAGAAAAGTCATTCTAATGAATCAAATAACCTATTTCTTTCTTATGCCTTTCAGTACAAGTTCAATAACGTTCTTCAAGAAACAAATCACTCTAGAGAGCCAGTGTTTTACTGGCACAGTGAAGAGCTTTATATTCAAGTCCCACAGCTGTTTTGCTCATATAATTCCTATAAGTTGCCTTACACCTTCATTGCTTTACTTCAAAACCACTACAAGAAAACTGCTGAGCTGCAATTGGGAAAGATGCAAGGAAGAACGGAAAACAGCTATGTTGGGTTTTTCACTTTACCAATTATCAGTCTCATAATTTGAAAAAAAAAAAAATACTGGGAATGGAGAATATTCTTTTGGTTTTTCCTCAAAAGTTTAAAAAGATCTTTACATGCACACCTTCTTATGCTACAAAATGAGAGGTGGTGTCACAGAACCACCTACATCAATTTTCTTGTGTTTTTTTCTGTACATTTTTCACTCAAGCTTTTTTTCCTTTTCTCCACCATAAATCCGTGAAATTAGACAAGAAGGCACTCCATTAACTCTGGACTTAAACTTGGTGCCATCCATATATCTACCAAAATCCCAGTTTCTCTTTCAGTCATTAATGGAACTCTAATTTAGTGCTTCTTACATATTCGTTATATTTATTGTTGTCATAGTGGTCAATTTTTGCATCTCTTTCTGACAAATATTATTAACTGCTTTTGTTATACTAATTCTGTCTTCATGCAAATCATGCCTATATACTGTATTTTCTTTGCATGCTCTCTCCCCATCCATGAATGGTTGTTATTTGAAAAATAACTTTAAAAGGAAGTAATTTTAATTTTATTGATTTGTGTGTCTTCCCACAAGATTAATTTCCTCTTAAGTTCTGAGTTGCTATGTGTTATTCAGATTCCTAGACCTATCAGTAAATCTACACTCCACAGTGACTCTATACTTCTTTTTTCCCTGGCTGCATTGTTAAACTACAGTCCTGTCATATATATTCTGCAGCTTTGCTAACTTAATCAAAGGAAGTTTGATTACTCAGTAGGAACTGTTCTACACATGTCCCATCTGGAAATCACTTCCTCTGACAAAAAAAAAAATGTCTGAGTTGTAATATCAAAATTCAGTAAATGTTAATAATTTAGTTTGCATCTGGTTTGATTGCAAAAGACATTCCCACTTAGTCAGAAGTTTTCTTTAAAGTAGCTTTATGTTTTGTAGAATCATAATTTAAATGCATTCTCAGAACATAAAAAAATACATATCACACAGAGATGGTATTCTATTTTTTTGGTCACTCCAGTTTTTCCATAGTTGTATTGTATGAAAAAGTGATTAGGTAAAAGGAGTGAATGCAATTAACAACTCAAATCCCCTGTGTGTTACCCAAATGGTACAAAACGGCCTCAGAATGATTAAGATTCAATCTCAATGGTTTTTTTAATGAAAACTGAAGCAGATTTTATTTACTCTTTTAACTTTCATGTAAGGTTGTATTTCAGCATTTGATGTGACTTGCAGTGATTATTATTCTAAATACGAATAGCTAATTTGTCTGTTAAAATAATTCCTTGTGTGGATATGACTGCATAGATGAAGTGGTAAGGTCTAGGATTCATCTGTTTCATTGTTTTGTTTACATTTTTATTTAACACCTTCCCAAGACATAGAGAGAATCATAAACATGGTGAGTCCTCAGTGGAGTTAAAAACTGGAACCATTTGAATGTCTTACATTTCAAAATACAAAGAAAAATTAATTTTCAAAACTTCTCATGATCAGAAATCTGATACATTTCCAAAATTTCAATTTCACCACTGGAACATTTTTTCTCCTCCGGCATGGCATTCATAAAAGCTTTTCCTGCTCCTGTCTGAATATAGTGTTTAACTAATATTCAGATGGAGTGAAAATCATGCTTTATTTGAAAAGAGGATGAACAAGATTGAAGACAGAACTGAGTTAATGTAAATGGAAGACATTTTCAAGGAAGTTGCAATAACTCATGCACAACATGTGATTTTTAGTTATTATTTTCCTTTTTTTTCCTTTTTTTATTTCTGGAGATCTACAGTATGAGATGAAGATTAACAAAGTGTTTGTTTTTTGATAAAGAAAATGACATCACAAAGCACACTAACAAGGCTGGGATGAACCTTAACTACCAGTTTCATAAGCAAACTTGATTCAGCCAATTGGATCTCCTCGTGTCACCCCCAGAAGTGCCTGTGGTATCCAGAGACAGAACCATGGATGAAAAAGTAATACATTTTAGACTAACAGAGACTGGAGATAGAGCCATCTGCCTTAGACCATGACCCCCTGCATCCTCTCTCTCTATCTTCCTTTTCAGGCAGTCTTGTTAAGCTGAGATTTGGTCATGTATATCCAGCAGTAGTTTTATGCTGTCATTAGTTATATTCACATTGTCCTCTTGTCAACAGGTCAAATACCTACCCCCCAAAAAAATAAAAGAGAAGAGAATCATGGGGGCGGGGAGAGAGTGAATACAGCCAAGTTTCTTTACAACATATTCTATAAACAGAGGTTTTGTGTTGTAGAAAATTAAATTGCCTCCCATAGCAGAAACCCTTATCAGAAACCTGAAAGTATCCTCAGCCTGCATTTTGTCATTGTGAAGGCTGTACCCTATAGCGAGAGATTTCATCTTATCTGTGTGAAGTGCTGAAGTACTCAGGATTTTAAGTACTCTCTGTATAACTCTAATATGATCCTTAGACTTGAGGGGTTTTCCATGAACTTCTTATCAGAAAATGTATTTCAGCAGCCCGAGATTTCATACATGCCTAGAGGACACTCAAGAAAGTGAATTCAGGTGGACTCTTCTCTCCATTATATCACAAATGTAACCCAAAGAGGGAAAACTGCTTTAAGATGTATCTAAATACACACACATTTACACATTTCTGTCACTTAATGTAAATCTAAAATATTAATCTTAAGCAAAGACAAAATGTGAATCACTGAGCAAAATAAAGGCTGTGTCTATATGAATGAGCCACACAGCACTGAAGGAGCAGATGCACTGGGGAGACAGCTGAAGCTGTACCTCTGGGGATCACCTTGTAGGGTAACAGAGCATCTTCTGCCAGCTGGCCCCATTCGGGCCCCATATACTGTACTTCTGTCAGCAGTGGGAGCACAGGGAGTGACTACCCCTGGTGTACATCTTTCCACCTTGTGCTGGTGGAAGAGCACTGGTGGAGAGCACTTCTGCGCTCTCCCTCAGAGCACCCTGTGCTGTGTAACGAGGCACAGTAAGTGGGTCTCCTAAATATCAGTTTCTTGCACTGCTGTAGTCTCTCCCAAAATCTACCACAGCATCAGATGGCGCTTGCATATCAAAGTAGCAGACAGAAATATTACATGCAAAATGTGACACTTCTGCTATAAGCCTTTTTGCACCAAACAGTAACCTCAATACTTTTAAAATATTTTTTTCAAACCCACAATTAATTTCCAAAAATATGTGCATTTTTACTTTGCCTATATCTGAGCTTAAGCAGCTTTGACTTGACAACCCTACTTTAAATTGCTGTATATTCTTGTACCAACCCCTTGAATATATTGAATTAATTTCCTGACATTTTGGCATGGGAAAGGAGGTTTCTAATGATTCTACCTGCTGACCTGCAAGCAGAGGAAATATTTCCTCATGCTGAGCTTAACTGAAAATTAAACTATAGTTGCATGAAGTTGCAGGAATCCAATTAAATAACTATTACCAAATTCTACAGCCTTTCAAGAGTTTTTTCATATCCTTCCTTTCTTTAAAATGTAAAAATGTTTTCTCTCATAGGGATGGGTAAACAGGAATGACAATTACTTTGTAAAATGCAGAACCTTCAAAATGCACTGTATCTTCTCTTTGGTTTTCTGAAATACTTTGTGGTTTATGCCAATGTGAGTTGAGTCAGATTACCAAAGAAGTCGAGTCCTACTGATTTCAGTGGGAAAAGTTTCCACTTTGGTTTTGAATAATGAGGAAATGAATAACATTTCCCTCTTGATATAAATCCTTAGGTATTCCATCCCTGCTTCCCTCTCACCCTCCCTTTCTATCTTTCTCCTTGAACTGGGGAGATTTCCTGTAGTTCGTATCAGGGCTTCAAACATCCAGTCACTCATTTGTAATGAGGGAAGAGGATATTTTGTAGAATTCAGTATTTGTGCGCTTCTAGTTATAAATTCTGTGGATATCCTACTAAATTATACAGTTTGACACCTTTTCTTACTGACTTTACTAAGTCTTTTAACTACAGTATACTTCACACTAACCACAAGATGCCCAAAAAAGATAGCGAAGTCTATGAAGTGTTTAATGATAGCCAGACACAGAGAATATCCCAGTGAGTAATGACAGAGGCAATTTCTGAAAATGAAAAAAAAAAAAAGCTTTTTCATTTTACAGGAGGTTTTAGTTTTTCAGCAGAATGGGTTTTTCAGTCAGTCCTTCATAAACAAATGCTTTTATGAGAATCTGAAAGAAAAAAATAATTTCTACTGAAATTTAAATTATATGCTTTTTTAAAGATTTCCCCCATTAGAGAGACTGCTTTCTGCAGGCTTTAATAATACACTTACTACGTATGATGTATAAAAGTTTAGTTGTACTGGTGACTTTTGTTTGAAATAACCATAAATCTTTTCTAAGTTATTTTCCTGGACAGTCATAATTCTTTTCTATGTAATTTCTTATCAACCTAATTAAGAAAGATTTTCCTTTAATTAAATGCCCATGATCTTTCTGGATCTTTATTTCTACTCACCTATTTCTTTTTTTAAATCTTCTGTCCTGCTTTAGTAAGCCTTTGTTTTGTCTCTTAGCCTTTAATACCTTTAATATTTTTCTTTCTTCCATTCCACTTGGGCACTTATGTTTCCAGTTTTAAAAGCTCTCACCTGTTTCAAAAGCTCTCTTTTAGTCCAAAACACAGTGGGATGAATTCACCACTAGGTCAATCTCTGTATATAGGTTAAAATGACAGACAACAAACCTTACCCAGCACAAAATGATACTCAATTCTTTCTTTGGGCAAAATAACATTATTCAGTTATGTTCTATTGCTTCAGTGTTTAGTAAGCACACCCCACTAGATGCAAATTACCTCATATGAGCTTGAATAACAGAGCATCAGTGGTTCCCAATACTTCCTGATATTTAGAATCTCTTTGGAGGCACTGATCCCTTTGTAGTTAATTCAGACTACTGACAACAGGTTTCCTTTTTCTAGATTCCTTTTACTGGACAACCACAGTTTTTCTACTGCTCATTGATTACAACTTGCAAATCACTGACTGTGACAATGCTAATTTTCACTTTAAATAGTGAACTCTGGCCTGCACATATACATGGTTCCATTTTTTTTTACAGTTGCAGCAACACTGGTTTAGAAATACATTTTGTTAAAATACCATTGATGCAAATCTCATAAGACTTTAATATTGCAAAGATACTCTAGAGGGAGAAAAAACTTCCCAAATGTCATTAGACTGAGAGCAATAGGCTTTAATAAGAGACTTTTTGGTTAGATATTAGGCAAAGCTCTCCAGCAGGGGAGACTGTGAAGCACTGACTGTAGGTTCATAAATCATAAAATCATTGAATGATATGGTTTGGAAGGGGCCTTAAAGATCATCCAGTTCCAATCCCCCTGCTATGGGTAGAGACACCTCCACTAGACGAGGTTGCTCAAAGCCGCATACAATCTGACCTTGAACGCTTCCGGGGATAGGCCATCTGGACAACTTGTTCCAGTGACTCACTACCCTCACAGCAAAGAATTTCTTTCTAATATCTAATCTAAACCAACTCTCTTTTAGTTTGAGACCACTGTCCCTTGTCCAATTACTATAGGCCTTAGTAAGACATCCCTTTCCAGCTCTCTTGTAGTCCCCTTCAGGTACTGGAAGGTGCTTTAAGGTCTGCTCAGAGCCTTCTCTTCTCCATGCTGAACAATCCCAACTCCCTCAGCCTGTCTTCATAGCAGATATGATCCAGCCTCCTGATCATCTTTGTTATTCTTCTCTAGACTTGCAAAAACAACAAAACAACATCACAGCTGACCTGAAGAGCAATTCAGGCAGAAAAAGGTACTGTTATCCCACCTTGCCAGAAGAAGGTAGACTTGATGAACTTTTCTTTAGTGATTTCAGTTGTTACAACTTTCTCTCTAGGTAGGAGACCCAGCCTGTCACATCGGTACAAAATTCTATGTGTAGAGAAGCTCTCCAACCAGCAAAGACCATGCGTAGGCCCTTTAAGGTTACTGGTGTAACCAAAGGGACAATGCAGACATTTTTCTGAACTGCCCTGAGAAGTCAAATTCCTCAAAGAAGGGCTCTTAAGGCACTTGGACAAAGTGCAGTGTAGATATCTCTGATCTCATCCTTCCAAGGGCACCCTTTCTCATCAGTTCTCCTTAGAATGTCATCAGGCAGAAGCTAATGAGCTTGATGTTGTGCCACTTGCAGAGCTCAGCTGCTTCCTGCACCCATCCTTCTGCCTCAGCAGGATGCTGCTTCAAAGCTGTACCCTGAGAATTGACTTGACTATATCCAACTGTGTATGCTCTAGGCATGTCCTTGGGTGTGTTTAGAGGAGCTTTTTCCAGCCACAAACCATGAGACAAGTCAGTGCAACCACAAAGCTTTACAGATTAATCTTTGCAAAGTTTCACACACAGCAAATGATTGATGTTTTCTGCCATTTTTGCAAAGTGAGAGCAGTAAACCTAGCAAAATTATGTCAAAAAAGTATAAGGAACTTTTGGTATATTCTTTTTTGCTAAACACCAATGAATTGCAAAATTATTTCCAAATTAGGTCTTAGGAATTTAACAGCTCAATGTGGGGTTTTTTTCTGCTGACCTAGAAAAAACAGTTAATAGAACTATTCAGGGTGTTATTACATAAATGCATATGTATAAATATTTCATGAGTTTGCATATATTTACATATATGTAATTGCACATATATGTTCATGTATGTATATACATCTGTGTGTATATGTACATGGAAGATTTTAAATATGTAAATTGTTTCATTTCAGGAAGGAATGAGTGTCTGAAATGTCATTGCTCAAAGAGCATACTGAAAATGTTAGCAGAGCTAACAGACTTCATGGTCTGGAAGCAGATAAAGCCCAGTGACAAGCAAGTAAGACAAGTAATGCAGTTTGGAAAGAACATCCTTGAGCCACAGTTTATACTTAATCCTATGCTAAATTTAACCCATCATATAAAGAGCCATGAAATAATTCAGAAAAATCTCTGCTGTACTGACAAAAGCAAAATTCCTCAATGTTCCCTTGTAACAGACACAGATGACATTTTCTCATTCTTGTTTCTGAGAAGTGCTAACACATCCACTGTTTGAAGCCACACTTTGAAATTTTGCAGAAAGGAAAAAAAGAAAAGTCTTTTCTTCATCTGAGGAAATGGTTTCAATTTCATGCAGCTACCACCTGTTAAAATAAATCACTGGCCACTGCAGAACACCCTGTACTAAGACCTCAAAAATGTGAGATCAGCCATAGCAAAGGAAAAGAGTCAGCCCTGTTATTGACTGTACACCTTTGGCCCATGCAATAAGCCACAACTTACCTCTTTACTCCTTCCTCCACTGTCCCTACATATTATGGTACAGATTTCAGCTACAGGATTACTCCTTTTTTTTTTTTTCCCAAGTGTTATGAGCCCATTCACAAAGCAAGATAAGCACAAATTGGGGTCAAATCAGTGTTTCTCCTAGATGTTATAAAAAACAGCTTACCCTAATTCTGAATGTCTGACCTTAAAATATGCATAACTTATAATTGTTTGCTTGTGGACTTATGTAAATATGAAGATGCAACAAAATGAGAAATAAAATCTTCTAGTATCTTTATAGATTTTGCTGCAGTGATTGCATAAGGTGTCAAGGATGTTCAGTTCTCATTATTCTCTTTCAAAAATAACAAAGAGACTGCAGGACCAGAAGTTCTGAAAAGCAGCTTGTTAAAGTCTGATATGTTTCCTTCTGCTCTCAAGTCCCTCTGCTAGCAGCAGGTAGCTTTATATCTATATGCTCTGGAAATTCTTTTGACTTTTTAAAAATTATGAGCAGTTGGTGAGGCTGGTCTCAGGACTGGAGGGACAATTGCAGTTTGTAGGTTTTATTAAATCAACTGGATTTAACAAAACACACTGGCACAGTCAATTACCAAGGTACACTATAATAGGATCATTTTCAGTAATG
>JAWWEE010000040.1:30297834-30333456 GCA_035221455.1 Xenops minutus
ATGGTATAAAAAAATAAAACTACTAAGTGAGAAAGAAAATCCCATGCTCATACTGAAAACAGACCTCATCAAATAAGGAAACATTTCTGGCTGGTTTTCCTCTGAATTTCTCTCTTTTCTAAATATGCTTTTCCTGCTGTATCTGTGCAGTTCACTGTAATGCAGTAGGTTACGCATTTGTATACACAGACTGCAGTTGTCCATGGACTTAGACTCATTACTTTTCTCCTAGATATTTGCATACTTGGATAATCCTTCTTGTGGAATGGGGTTCCAAGGTTTTCCTTCAGAAGAGAAATGCACGAAACTTAGAGTTATAAAGAGCTTCAGAGAATCAGGATGATCCTCCAGAGGATAATAAAAGCCTATAAAATGAACTCTACTAATTGTCACAAAGGTAAAGATATCCAGTGTGAAAATTGGTAAGCTCTCCATTGTCTGTGCATCCTACAATCTTGAGTCTAAAAGAGTTGGCACAGGTAGTTGAAGAGTTTGTGCAGAGCAATGGTCTATACCATCCTCTTAATGACTACTTTTTAATGAGAAAAAATGATTTTATGATTTATGAGAGGACTCTGGCGTGTAAAGCAAGATGTAGGTAAACTATAGGCACCAGAATCCTAAGCTGGAAGCCAAATACACTCAAGTTTTCCTTCCAACTGCAATTATGAGGGAAACATCTGGGCACACTGTGTGCTGAGTATCCCACTTCTCACATGCTGGCCCAGCCTGAATGTGTTGGGGATTCCTGTGAAAGTGTCACTTGATACACTCAGTGTCAAGGAGTGCAACAGATCCTTCCCTACCGAGATCTGAAATTCCCTCAGAATTATAACCCTCAGGAAGGGATTTATAACAGCAATTGGATTATGTGAGACACCCTGCACCTATCACTAGAAAAAGGTAGTTGGCCTTCTCTGTTTTCTAGATATAAATATAAATCCATAAATATATTCTGAACTTAAGTACAAAGTATTTCAGGAAAATAGAGCTGGTGTAGAAAACATAAATTGCCCGTCCTTGCCTTTTATGCATTAGTAAGTAGCCATGTTTGTGCTACTGAAGATTTTCAATTCCTCTTTCTTGTTCAAACTTGACTTGAGAAGACCTAGATCTGACAGATTACTTGTAACAGATCAGAAACCCATTTTGTGTTTGGCAGTGCCGGGTTTGAGGAGATAATATCTAACTGTATCTGTGGAGCTTATATCTGCCTAGGACATAGTTCTCAGTGATTTTATAGCATCATAAATGAAAGCAATATCTGAGGTGTAGGGGTCAGCATTTCCAATCTGACCTTAACATTCTTGATGTCTTTTTTTGTGACTTTATGGTGTATATGTTTTACCATATGCTTGATCTCACTGGATTTAATAGGATTAAATACTGACAAATTTAATTTATCAGCTTACAAAACTGGAGTTGCAGCAAGACTGTTTCCATTGATTTCCACTGCTTTTCTTCTATTCAGTGCTACAGAGGTGCTTAGATTTTCTTCACAAAGTCTTGCCTTTCCTTGCCTTGACTACCTTCTGCTGAAGCAAATTACCTCAATTCCTTTTTTGTCCGAAGACTAATGTGAGGGAGGGCAGAAATGCTCATTTCAAGAGAATTGAGGTCCCTTGGTTAGCCAGCTTTCAGATCTCTGGGAAACAGATTGTTACTGCAGATTCCCTGCAAGAGTTTTATTCTTTAGAAACATTTTTCATCCAACTGCAAAAGCATTCACTTTTGGTTTCCTTAGATAAGAAAGTGGTTATCTGAGGTTAACAAATAACAATGTAATAAAATAAACCATACATAGTACATAAATTCTTTCCCTATTGGAGAAAGAGGGAGATTGCAGAGAGTGTGTACCCAACTCTGAGCATCTATGAAAATTTTAGACCCATCTAGCACTTTCTACTGTGTTTACAGTAGGTTTACAAAATTGGGCAGATATAATTAAAAATTTTAAGGCTGATTTTTCAGAAATTATGAGATTTGGAAGTCCAGGCAATGTCAGTGGAAGGTGATTGAATCAAAACAGACTTAAAATCAGTCCTTCAATGAATAAATTCATTCCTGACAATTTTTTCCTGTTAGCAGTGCATCCTTATGATATTTTGTAATTATGAAGGGATTTCTGGGTCTGCTTTCTCATCTAAGTCAGTCTTGCACCAGTACAAATCCCTTGGCTTTCACTCATTTGCTCTTGATTTATATTGGTGTGATGGAACATTACATTTAACAGTACACCTTTTACCTGCACAAGGCCTTCAAAAGTGATGTTTGTCTCTCCTATTATCTTAGTTCGTATGCAGGAAGCAAATTAACGCAATTTTTTTTTTTTTTATTATCAGTTATTCCGCTGTAATTGCCCTTGTGCTGATCTATGGCTAACATGATGGAGTTAACTATTCTCCACCACAACCTTTCTTACAGGCAAAGATGACTTGAGTAGGCTGAGAGACATGGTCACGCCCCCACAGCAACTTCTCATTTTTCTGCCCTCTTGGAAACTCACGCATGCTTCTCAAAGAGAAAAAAAATCCAAATACTTTGTGTCAAAGCTGTCAGAATATTTCAACAAAACAAAAGCATTCCTTTACAGTGTTGGCAGTGGTAATTATTTTAATTAAAAACAAACAAACAAATAAACAAAAAACCAAAAAAACAAACTGAAACAAAAAAACCAAAACCATAATTTTAAAGTAGCATAATGAAAAGTTATTTCAAGCTGAGAATTTGAAACAGGCTGAAAGAATTGGTTTTGCTTTGCTTTTCACAGAAAAAAATATTGCCGTGATTTCTACATGTCACCTCATTTTGAATGAGCTATATTGACTGATAGAGGAAAATTCTACACTTCTTTCTTTCTTACTTGCTCTGACTTTTCATTGACAACAACTAATAGTATATGTATGTAGTATTAAATTGCTTTAAGTGTAGTCTTGAAATTGTATTTCACTATATTCTCCATTTTAGCCTGAAATATATATTTCTTAATATTTAATCTGGATGGAAATTATATTGATGTTATAAGCAGAAAAATGGCTTTAACAATATTCTGTAAAATCACATCTGGGTGTTAAATTGACAAAGAGCAATGTCCGTGGCAGTCATAAGTGAATATAGGCCTCATTCCTTAGATGCATTCTTCAATGACGTAAATTAAGTACAGAGTGTGCAGAGGCAACTCCTCGATAGTCAACAAATACATATACTTTCTGCCTAGCTACATTAACCTGAAAAGCCATATGGAATTTCATGCTCTATCTTTTCTTTCACGTGCTAGTCATAGCACACCTATATCCTGGAATGCTCATTTTATTTATTTCCAAGAGGTAGGAAAAATTTAACACTGGCCTTGCAATTTGAGTGCCTATTGAATGGTCCCACAAGCATAATTCATTTACAATATTACAATCAAATGGAGAAAAAGTAACATATCCCAAAGGTCCTCAAACATGGATCTACCTGAAACTTAAATTTTTGTAGCCAGAAAGAATAAAAGAGGGGAAATCTGTGGAAGTCAAAAGATCACTCAGCCATCTGGGAATCTCTCAAGCATACAGAGAAAAATAGGCTTACTAGCACTAAGTGGTGAGCCAGGATAAGCTTGTTCACAGTGCCCTCACACAGTAGTGTACAAGTAATTACCCTGGATGACCTTAAAAGGGTTGCTGGGACATAAAACATTTCATTAGCTTTAAGCTCCAGTTACTTGCAATGAAACTCCAGGAAGAATGATGTCACAATCATCTGTCACAAAGATTTATATTCTAAATTAGAGTTAACTACAATATATGTATGATTTAACAGATTGTCTTTACTGTAATATAATGTCAATGCTGTACATTCCATGCTTCATTTGTCTCTAGCTGGAAGATTTAAGGGGTAATAATCAGTGACTGGAGAGGACTATAAATCATTCACTTTTTTAATTGGCATTTTTTTCAATACTGAGGCAAAAAAGAGCTGGAAAATGTACTGTGGCTGACCTGGCCTGACTTCATTCCCATGTTAAAGAACAAATACTCCTCTTCTCTTGCTGTGGTCTGTATCAAGTCAAAAATACATCCGACATTATGAATTGAATATATTTAGGTAATCATGGAACCAAAATATTTCATGAGAGATTGTGACTAATTTTTTAGTGTCATTTATAAAGAGAACATGTCAGCAACTGTTATTGATGGTTATTGAGCAATAACTCAAGTAATAATTTTATTCTCATAAATATGATTTTGTTTGGAAGATTTTACAGAAAGCATATAATGTCTGGCACAAAATAGGCTGCTGTACTAAGGAACTTAAAATTGTATCCCACCTCTATGTGACACACATACAGTAGATCGGTCTTGCTCTGCTTGGCTTGTTTTTATTGCTTTCATCTGAACTACTGAATAAAAACCAGATATCTTAAGCAGTTTTCTATCTAGAAAACAGAGTAATTCTCCAGAGACTGAGATAGAAAGAGGTTACTGGAAATGCTTTATTTGTTGAAGCAACACACAGTGTCTATAAGGAATGCAAAATCTGCAGCGTGTCTGCACACCAGAAAAATCTTCACTGAAAAATAAATTTGGACTGGTTTTGGTAGAAATATTGATGTTTAGTCAAAGAAGTTTCTCTTGGAAGATAAATGGCAGGTAAAGATCATCCCTTTGATGTGTGGAGGGACACATGAAAGAGATTGGGTTATGCCTGAGTTAATTTAATTTTTTTCAAAATTAATCCATAAATCGTATCAACATTACAAGGGCCATCATGTCCATTAAACTGTCCAGTGGTGCATATACAAGTCACTGCCATAAGACTTTGGTGAATTTCCAAGATTTCAGGAAGAATGGAGCATGGGAAGTGTCTTAAATTTTTGTGATACTGACCAGTTATTAGAGAAAGAACTTTACTCCTATGGAAATTTTCTTCGTCATCATTCATGTTAAAGTTTTCATACTCACTCTGGAAGCTTTCATCAGTGTGCTGGAGATAGGAAAATATCCGAGACAAACCACTGGTCTTCTCACATGCTCAGACTACTTTGAGTTATAGGCAGGGAAAAAAAAAAATCTATTTCACTCGGGGGAAAGTTTTCTCAAAGTAGTTATTCTACAGTAGAAAATAATTTGGAAAAAATGCTAGGGTATGCATATTATAACCATCCAGAAATCTGTTTTCTACAAAAAAGTCATGTTATTCAGGGCAGATACATTACATTGCAATGCGTTTCAGATATTCAAATTGTCGATTATCCTCTTATTTTCAAGACTCCCTGTGACATTTAGAAAGACAGGTTGTGCAGTAACTCCAAAACATGAACAGTCAGGGCAAAAAAGAAATTGTTCAGCACCTAAGGACGTGTAGTATCATGTATTTCACAGTGAATGAACTGAAAGCATTGAGCTGATCACAAAATGCTTATTTGATCCAGTTAGCCAGTAAAAATAAACAGTCTTCCTCAAAATTAAAAGTTCCCATTTCTACCATGGAAAAATATGACTCACTGGATACTTCCTAAGCTTTCACAGTAAAAGAGCATAGTACTTAACCCTCTAGTAAATTAAAGACAATTATCATAAAGCAAGGGCATTTTTAAGTGCTATTTCACACTTAAAATAACTAGTGTTAAAATCTCTAACGTGCAGCTCATAGATAAGGTGTAGACTAGACTAAAAAAAGCCCTCACAAGGTGTTAATAAATCAAAACTATCTAGGTGAAGGTGTTCATAGATGAAAATTCCTTCCAAATTAATTCTCATACCTGTGACTAAGGTAGGATAATAGCACGTGTTATATTAGCTCACTTGGTTCTTTGCCAAGGCTGCCAAGACTTGGTGCTGTTATCTGATCTCTGTATTCATTTTCATAGGGTGAGGTTTCTAATTAAGATCTGTAATGATACGAAAATTGTCATTGACAGTGTTTCCAGTGAAGTGCTTTGCTTTTTATATTCAGGGAGGTATAATGCCAGTCTCCATTTATAAGGGAATAATGTATACAGAAGTCTAAGAAAAGATTATGCTTTCTGCAGTTTTGCCTGTATTGCTTTAGCAAGGAGCTACTGCAACATTCAATGGCAAATAAATCATCCTTTGGTGTAATGGATGTGTGAGTGATAGATTCAGCTTTGCAACTTAATTAATAGCTAGGAAGCGGAAAAATGTAATTAATGTGCTGGTTCCTCTGGAACGAAGGATTCCTAATTATTTTTTGCTTAGTCAAAGTATTGAGCTCTGCTGCTGCCAATACTCTGTCATGTCCATTTGCTTTGTACAGATGAAGTCTGAACAGCAACAGTAACTCTGTTAACACAAAAACCCCAAATGGAAGGATTTACTCCAGTGGAATAAAATTCCACTGGTTTTGGTAGGAATGAAATGACAACTTGAGATGGATATCCTCAAATAGATGCATTTTCTTTGTCTCTCTACTTTGTCTCTCAGGACCCTGTTTTCCAGCTCAAAACTATGTATGAAATAGAGATGGCACTAGAACATGCTAACAGCTGCTCCCACAAAATTGCAGCTGAGGCCTGGAGGCAGGGAAAGCCCATGTGATGATGAGCAGCAGGCACCTGCTGCCTTAAGATCTTCTAGATGAATCTGTATGAAATCTACTATAGTTAGGGTTTGTTTGGGGTTTTTTTGGTTGTTTTGTGGGTTTTTTTTGTTTTGTTTTGTTTCTTTGTTTTTTTTTTAATAACACATGGATGCCCAAAATGGATGTTTTTCTGTGCTGAGAAGGGATTGTGTCTTTTCTCTGCTGTAATGAAGGCTCTGTTTCTCCATTCAGGATGTGCTGGAATAAATTTGCTTCTCTCAAAAATCTTGAGATTGCAGTCAATGAAGGTTGGGTGGCAGCTGGAAAGTGATGCCACAGCCTGGGTTTAGGCATTTAAAATACATATGCACATGAGCATATGTATGCTCATAAAGATAAAGATGGGAAATAAGTTTGATATTATTTAAAGGATGCAGCCTGAATCTTAACAATGAGTTAATAGGATGTTAACTTCCAGACTGTGACTTCAGGTGTCCTTTTCCCACCAGTTCTATCATATTTCTCTGCCAGATCATATTCCTCATTCCCCCTGTCCCACCTGGAAATTGGTATAGTGCCTAAAGTATACAAGTGCAGGAGGGAATGACAGTACACTATAGTATGATCTGGAGGCCAAGTTTGCATGGATGTTTTTAACAGGCTGAGAAATTAACACAGTAGTTTTACTTACTTCTTCAGAACTGCCATTAAGCACACTTTGGATGGCAGAGATAATTTGTTTTAATAGAAAATCAGACAAGTGAACACTACAAGTCTTCAGTAGTATTGCTGCACTCCTTGCAGCATCTAAAGTCCTTATTTTTCTCTCCAATGAACTGTGCTGATATTTTATTTCTAAAATTTGCAGTACTGACTTCAGTCTTTCAACATTTTGCCATGTACATCTTTTCTTATGTGAATACCAGACACTCGGGAAGGCCAGTGGAAGCACACTTGTTATGGTTTTAGTCTACAGTGATGTCACCCAACTTTCTTTCAAATTGGTTTTTGTAATGGAGCAAAGTTTTAACACATAAGTCAAGTCTGTATAACCAGCTGCTGCTGGTTAGTCAAGATTTAATGGAGACAGAAGTAAAGAAGCACCTGTCTTTTTGACAAAATTATTTACTGGCTACTTCCTACACTAGCCACACTGTTAGAGTCTGTTCTCCTGTTGGAGAACACTTTGGGTCCTTGGGCACTTTGACGACTGCTCAGACACTAAGTATGGCCACAAATTCTTCTTTAAATCCGTACTTTGTAAACACAATGAAAACATTTTTATTTTTCTTAATTCAAAGTAGTCAGAAAGTCTTTGAAAAAATAATCCTATCTGCTGTGCCGGAAACTATACCTTAAAACTACACAAAGTAATTAGCAAGTGCAAAATGTAGTGGCATATTTATTCCTTTCCAGAAACAATTCAAGATTTTGGTTTCAACCAATAAATCTTTAAAGTTAGCTGCTAACTTTTGGGATGCCACTGTGTGCTGCTGTGTGATGCCAAGCAAACTCTCAACAGTGTCAGAACCTGAGCTGATAGTCATCTCTTTAACACAGGAAACATTTGTACTAAGTATTTACCTTAGCTTTTTGTTCCACACCTTACTCTCACTTTGGCTACATTCACATCTTCATTGATGGGAAGGTAAATGAAAAGCCTTATTTTTTTCAATGAGATATTTTTTTCAGAGGAATATGAATATAGCAACCTTTTCAAATGGATCAGCAGAGATTTTGGAATTAACCCTCATTGGCTTTAAATACATTTTTGAAAATAAGAGTGAAGTTTCTAGCTCATTTCAGTGATTTGAGAAATCTTACCCTAAGTTCTGTGTTTATGCATACTATTTCTCACCTTTGAAAGCCCTGAACAGACCGTTCAAGGCACTCATTTTTATTTGCATGACATGGTTTTCTGAGACTCCTCTTCCCTGTGAATAAAGAAAAATACCTGCAGAGAATGATTCAGAGCAGCAGCCTAATTACAAGTGCTCTGATTCATCTGCTAGACGAGCGTGTCTCTCCCGGGTGATTCCAAATGGAATTCACTGCCCTGACTCCCCAGTCTAAAGTTAGTTTGCATGGGTCTTACCTGCATATTTTTCTTGTGAGTTCAGTTCTTCTGTATTCATGAAACATTTAATACTGACGAGATAATTTCATCACCTCCCCACATGTCCAGATTTTTCACAATATTTCTAGTAAATTCAGTAATGTGGTGCTCTTCTTCTATTACCGAAAACACAACAGTCATGTCTCAGACTTGGGGATGCAAATGAAAAAAGTGATTAATATGTGGAGGCAAGGAAACTCTCATACCCAGCTCCAGAAGAAACTAATATACTATACAGACCTGATAAGAAAAAATACCTCTGTTTTCCAATAAGTTCTAATTTTGAAGGAAGATGATAAAATAATATTAAAGAAGGGAGAAACAACCTTACAAATTACCAGAATAGGATTTAGCTCTTCAGATTCCTTAATTGTCATGCCTTGCTCGTTTTGTTTTCCGTTCTCTTGTTTCTTGTTCCATGATATATCATCACTACTGGTAGCAAGGAAATTAATTGCTCCTGAAGCTTTTGTAGCAGAAGTTAGAGACTATGCATTCAAATTTAATGAAGCTGTCACTCAGTTGCTTCTTCTTCTTTTGCTTAGAGATTTAAACAAATATTTGCTCTCCCTGTGGTTATATCTGTGCTTTTTGGTATGCAGTCTTACCTGAAATACTGAACTGTTCAAAATACTGAACTAAAATAAAATTTTAGTCTAAAATTCTTGGCTTCCTAATTGGTATTATTATTGTGTTTTGTCTAGCAATTTTATTGTTCTCAATGAACCACTCTGAACTATTTTGAAGAATGCACTGTGAAGAACAAGTTTTGTTTAGAAAAAAAATAAAGAAGTTATGTGAGAAAAGATTGTGGACTATCTAAAAGGATCTCTCTAATTGCACGTTCTCCAGATAAATGAAAGTTCTAGGAAATTATGATACAAAGAAAAATAAAGGTCAGAACAACAAATGAAACTGTCACATTCCATTGTCTGCAGTACTAAAATATTAACTATGCCTGCTGGGGTACTTTTGGTGTGTTAAAAAATCATTATGTTTGGTGAAGTATCACTGTGGAACAAAACAGACCATATCTTCAGAGAATGGCATCATTCTCTTTCTGATCAATGTATTATCACTTTCCTTGGTTTGTCTTAAACATATTTTATACAGAACACTTTACTATTGTCAGGTATTGGATGGAAATTAATTGGTCTGACAGTTCACTGACAGAAGTCTCTGATACTGTTATACTGAACTCAGTTGACTTTCCACAGGATAGTATTTTTTTCTGCACTGTTCCTCTTAGCACCATATGTCCCAAAGATCAAATTGCCATCTAAAATTCCCAGTTTACTAATTTGATTTTTTCCTTTTGCTGCTAAGATAATTGATCTCTTCACTGTTCAATCATTTCCTTCCTGAACTGAAATTGATGATAATTAGATGCAAGAACTATGGAGAAAAGACCAGCTTTAGAGGAAAATCAATTGCAATTGTATGGATGGATGATAAATTTAGTTACATTATCACTGTAATATGTATCTATTTAAAAGCTCTTTCTAGATGCAGAAATAGTTTGAGAAAAGGATATTTCAGAGAAAACCCAGGTACTGGTGTTTTGTGGGGGATCTTATAGAAGAAAACAATCTGCGTAGAAAGCAACTCTATTCAGAAACCCTCCTTCATTTCAAAGGTAAGGAGAAACATTTTTGCTTAGCATCCATATGACCATTTCCATATGGTCATTTCTATATGACCATTAAAATTTTGAAAACTGCCCCAAGTTTCATAGAGTTCTTGGGGTTATACCCCATCTTAGAGAGCACTTCTGTCAGCAGATTCCCAGAGCTGTCACATCTTGCATGCTGTGTGAGAATCAATACGGCTTACCCCTTTCCACACTGCTCTGTAGCAGTGCATAGATCAAGCATGTTTTCCATGCAGGTCTGGGATACCTGTCCCTCTTCAGGACCTCACAGATCACATGTAAATATTCAGCATGTCCCTGTCTGCCAGATGCTGCTGCTGAGAGCCCTAAATGGGAGTGATTGAACAGGGTTGTGCTATAACAAGGACACCTGCCCCCAAGAAGTCAAGTGCTGAAGAATTACTCCCTGACCCATGCTTTGATGCACCTGGGACTCAAGCCCTTCCTACAATTGCTGTGTTCAGTTGCCATCTAACTGCTGATGAGATATCTTTCCCATGGCCTTATGGAGAGTGTGTTTGTACATCAGGATCTTACTCAGCTGAGAGGTCTGAATTCACAGAGTTTATGTGCTCAAAACTTCTTTTACTTGTAAGAACTGGCTAGAAAGACTGAGGCCTAAACTGAGGTTAAGAAGAATATCAACACTTTGTCATATTTCACATTATGAAGCTGATGAAACAGTCACTACAGATCACTGTAATGTGATATTGTGAAGAGCTAGAAATAGTTTTAATAATATTTCTAGAAAACAGATGCATTTTAGTACATTTAAAAATAATCCAAATTAGATTCAGATTAAGAGCCTATATTTTAAGAACATTAAGAACAGACAGGGGAAAGACCCTCTTTTCTTAGTGACTTTTCCTTAGTATCTGTGCCTAGTGGATCTCAGAAGGGTATGGACCTAGATGGTTCCTTTATCTGACAAGTATAGCAGTCCTTGTGCGCCCAGGTGGCTGACAGAATGAGATTCGTTGTACTTAGTGAAAGTTCTCTCTATTCCTTCCTGCATTCCCTGGCTGAACTTTTAGAAATCACACTGAGCCCCAAACTCCAGAAACAGATGAACATTAGCCCTAAGAAAGGTGCAGGAAAGAGCCAACTACTTTCATACACACAATGAAGCACCCCCTTTCTTCTAGGAACTTAGAATTAAAATGACTCAAGGAGTTACAGAAATGTCACATTCTACCTTTCCACAGGTAATGTTTATTTCAGGAACTGGTCTTAGTTTTTTCATTCCCATTAATTTTAATTATTGATCCTCAAAGAAAGAATAGCTTCTTAATTACCTCCAGGGTTACACCAAATACAATGAAAAGCATACCAATCTAGCAGGACAGTATATTAAGAATGGGATTCCAGAATTTTGGTACCTTCTATTGTTAGAGATAACCAATTCAAAAGTCAGAGTAAAATTTACCTCCTTACTGTATGACCCCTCTTTTCCCCCCTCTGGAGAATGGCAAAGTTTCTACTTCATGAAAAAAACTTCTAATATGGATCTAATTTGGAGGCATCTCGTCTGTCTCAATTTATCGCCAGCACTCTCATCATTGTCAGCACAACACAGCACACTGGGGCTGATAAACTACATTGCCCCTTCTGGCTGGCATACTGTGTCCCAAAAATGGAACCAAATATGTAAAAAATAATTAGGGCCTATCTTTTTGGAGTAAAATTTTATTATAATACATATATATGCAACTAAGGATGTGTGATTTAAGCTGGTTCTGAGTATTTTCATTGTGCTTTTTGTCTATGAAAGATATCTGAATATAATATTTTGATATGAAGTACCATCATATCCTCCTCTCAGGCAGCAAATATTGTATCAAATTGCTGCCATGTCCTTGTCACAGCAGCACTATCATGATTCTCTGTAATTTCAGCTTTGATTTTAATTTTTCAATTAACAAGGCACCCTTGTTTTGAAAAAGATCCCAAAGCCTGGCAAAAACTTCTGAAAACAGATTAAGACACAGACTAGGTATAAAGATTTCAAATCTCACGTGCAAGCATCTTTCTGTGGGTGAGGAAATGGGAGGGAATTAGAAATAACTTGTCTGGTTTTAAAAAAAGATTGCAAAAGGAAAAAAGATTGGAAAGGATATGGTGAGCTTTCAGTAGCAATTCGGAATATCAACATAGTTGTGTTTGGTATTTTGTCAGTGAGGATTGGGTTTTTTATGTTTTAGGAATAATCAAACTGCAGCTGTCAGCAGGTTCCTACCTGAAAAGATAAGCCAAAGCTACATATCTTCTAAGTAGTTCTCCAACCTTACCTTGAAATTACTTTGTCACCATAGAAACCTTCCAGTGGCTGAACACTGTGCCTAAGTGTCCCACATTACCAGAACATCATCTTGATCCCAAAATTTTGACTTGCTCAGTTGTGAAAATTTCTGACTTAGAGGGAATTTAATTTTTCTCTGAAATTATCATATATGGGTAAATACTAGAAAATGGAAAGAAACAATTAAGCTAAAGTAAAAGGTGTTATACAACTAATTGGAATAAACTGTCCAGAAAGGTACTGATAGGAAGAGGTCTATAACATAAATTTCCAGAACATTTTCTAATAAGTATTGTGGAGCCAAAGGGTTTTATGGGAAAGTATATGATGTGGTTACCCACCAAAACAGTAATTGCCCTCCTCCTTGTTCAAGGTTACCAAGCACAGTCTACACTCTGTAAATTGGAGACTTCCAGTATAAAAACAAAATTAAATTAATTCTGGGTGTTATCTCTCAGAGACCTCTTGGGAACTTTCAGACTACAAGCCTTACAAACCTAGTAGACAAATTTCTGGTGCTAGTTTTTCCCAAGGACTTATTACCTTATGGGAAATGTCAGAATAACGCACCATCAAAATGCAAGGGTTGCATATGTGGATGCAGGACCCCTGTCCAGCACATGTGTAGCACACACATGCAAATACATGTACACCCAACAGGTCACACAAGGAGACGTCACAATCATAGCTCCAGCATGTGCACATGGATGCAGCTTCAGGTGGAAATCACAAAGGCATTGGGTGGCACAGCCTGATACACATGTGCAGCCCATTAAGGGAGTGCAAGTATTTCCGGTCATGTGCCAGTGCTCAGTTCATAATGTTCATGTAGCTGGTTCATGTTCAGCAAAGAGAAGTAAAAAGGAAGCAGCCGAAACAGTGTGAGTGTATATCTCTCTCTCTCTTGCTCCATATAGCTATACTGCAACATATCTTGCTTAAGTATTTCTCTCCTACTGAACACCAGCAAATAAACATTCTAAAGGAGGGTTCATCCTTTCTTCCTCCCCTTCAGTCAATGTAAGGAGACATTTCAACTACAACTTTGAGAGTCTCATTGAGCCTTTGAACAAAATTGAGCCTATATTTGATGGTACTTCAAAATTTAAAATGCAGAAGAAGACCCTTTGAAATTTTGCTGATCACAAAAGCATTAAAATGCCACAAAAAATTTTAAAAATTTTATTTACAGTTCACAGTTAAATTAAGTTATTAGGGGAAGTTATAGATAAGCACACCCTGCTGTTATAAAATACATATTTATGAGATTTAGATGAATAATTCACAAAAAAAAATGTATTGCTTTGCTCCTGAAATGGTATTTGCAATCAGATTTATATGTTACTTGAAATTACTAAACCAATGCATTTGTGATTAAAATTTTTATTTTGTGGCTTGCCTGTAACTGTTCTCAGAATATTAGTTGTAAGGATGGGTCAGATAAATCATGTGCTGCTATTACCTTGCTTTGATTTGACTGGTAAAAGAACTTTTCTGAAATAAATTACCATATAGGAAGACAGAATACATAGTTTCTGTGAATGTTCATGTGATTTAGAAATCTGTTTTTTACAAACATTTCTGCCAGTGTGATTTGATCATAGAAATATTTGAACAAAAGGAATAGAAGCCAATAGCAATCATGCCAAAGCAAAATGTGAACAAATATTTAGAAAAAGTTTTTTTCCCCTGTATTGTCTCAACTAGAAATAATTAGAGAGAAACAAGGGTATTTTTTCAGTCTTTTTCTATGTAATGAGACTAGAAGCCAGACTTTATTCTGCTTTGACAGAACTATCTGCTCCATGTTTTACAAAGAAAAAAAGTATTTTCATCTGCATGTGCCTCACTTCAGAAAAATGAATAAATTTTTATGGTACTTAGGATGGGTCCAAGAGTATGTCTTATCATAGGCATTTCACCAGGAGAAAAAGGGCTATTAGTAGCATCCCTTCCAAACAAATATTAAAGCCAAGTGTGCAAATTATTTGTTTTCCTTTCACTGCTGAAACTGAGGGAATAAACTCCTGTTGATGATAATTGACAAGCTTAGCAACATTGCTTTGATTTCATTGCCCAAAGGACGATATAGTATGGCATAGCAAACTGAGAAATTATTTTCTGTGTTTAAGCAGTGCTGTTGTGTAGGTCTTGCTTTGTCTCTTCTGGTTTTGCCTTTTTCTTTTCCTTGGCTGTGAGTTCTGGCAGCTGGTTACAACCATAGGAAGCAGGGATGTTCAGCATTCCAAAGAGTGGAACATTGGAACATTGGTCTAAGATGGAGAATGGGTGGCTATCAGATGAGACACTCAGCTGGGGCTCAGCTGCTCCAGTTATGAGCCCGACCTCAATTCCCAGTATTAACTTAGGCATATCACTTAGAGTTTTCTTTACTTTTCTTTCTATCTGTAAAACAATTAAGATAATGTTTTCCTATTTTTTGCGATGACGACCTAATGTTAGTGCGGTTCTTATCTAAGTGATGCACAAGGGACTGTAGAATGGATCCTGATGATAAACACAAACAAAACCTTCTGAACAGATGTCATTTTGTGACTCAGAGACAGGTGAGTGTTACATTGTCTGAGTGTCATACCATCAATCTCTGAATGTCAAACTGTCAATTTTGCACCAAAAAAGATTTTTCAGAGTATTTTAGAGTGCAATACATTTTTTTAGAAACTTAAAAATATTTTTATGAAATCTCCCTTTTTACTATTTGAAATTCCAATAAAAGCCACTTAAGTATGAAGGCTTATGTTCTACTCGTGAAACAAAGGCAGGACAGATGGTACAGAGAGCCATTTCTTTCTTTTGTGACTCCTACAGATTGTTCTTCTCTCTTTGAATGACAAACATCCATTAGGAATTTTCAGGAGGAAGGTCAGACTCCCTCAGGTGATCCGGATTTTAAGTACTAGAGAACTCCCTCTACAGGTGGGAGAACACATTGAAAACCTTTGTAAGGGCAGAAAAGTGGTTGTCTTCCCCAAGGCTCTGCAAATTGCTGTGGCAAGGATAAGAAAGAACCTCCTTTTGGCACTCTCTTAGGACAATGTCTTTTTCTGTGATGGTCACCTAGCTAACAAAATTGAACAGAACGTGATGAGCTGGTCCTGTGGTGTAAAACAGCATAAGGCACCAGGCTGTTTTCATGAAAACTGCCTCCAGCTCTATATCTGAAATAAATGTATTTGACAGAATGAGAACATTTAAAATGTTTATTTTTTTGTTTGCTGTTGTTGTTGTTGTTGTTTTTTTTAGTTTTTTTTGTTTTTGTTTTTGTTTTGTTTTGTTTTGTTTTTTTAAGACAATGATGGTAAGATCTTCAGACTTTATATTGAACTATGAGGGTGGCAGTAACATCAATGATAGCAGGTTGCCTTTTTCATAACAGATTCATGAGGTAGTTTACTACTGGAAAGAACCAAGTGTATCCATGCTTTTACCCTTATGACTTTGATCACTTTACAGAAATACATATATATGTGTGTGTACATATATATGATGTGCATATCTATGTGTGTGTGAAGGTGACATGCATATTTGGTGATTAAAATAGAAATATAGAAACCTTCATGTGCTGGTTTTCATGAATTTCCTCTTTGGAAAAGAGTCAGTATATATGTGAGTTGTAAATATAGTATATTGGTCTATTTTTGCATGTGTGCATGTACTTGTATGTTGAATATACAATCATCCTCAGATTCATTCATATGAATGTGTGGGAACATGTCCTGGAAATTCACCTCTTAAACCCTTAGGCTGACTGTATCCACCCATGTCTGTGGGATGTTGGAATGTATATGAGCTCCTTTCCTGATTATGTTTATTACAATGTCAAAGTACTGGCAGTTGTCCAAGCAGAGATATGAGTGAATCTGGCAGACCATAGTCTAAAATTAGTTCTCTCTACATGTATTTGTCCTAGGTTTTTTTGTTTGTTTGTTTTTGCAAGTCCCAGCCACACCAAGCTTGTATATGTATCTTAACCACTACAGTTTTGCAGGCTGCTGAACATATTCTCTTTCCTTTTTTTTTTTTTTTATTTTTTTCACTTTCATAGATGTTCCTCAGGAAGTACTTCTATTTTTGAATGAGTTTAAGGATGTTTACTGTGTTAGTGCAAAAAATATATTGCCCTTAGTGAACTTCAAAATTTTGCTTCCATATTTAGTGACTTGGTTAAAACAGAATGAAGGCTGTGAAGGAGATTGGCTCTCAGTAGATCAGTGGTATGACAGAATGATTCCTGTCAGACCCTTGGATTAATTATGTCATTCTTGGCCATCTGTACTTCTGGGCTTATGTTTACTTTTTCTCTACTTGAAAAGGATACCTTCAAATTGAAATTATTGTTTCTTCCAGTAACTGAAAACCTTGTTGTTTTCATGTTGTTTTCAGACTCCTTTGAACATGAAAAAATGTCTGCTGCTTTGTCTGCATATTGTTTACTAACCTGCAGAAACTACCTGTTCAAAAATCATGGATCAGACACCAAAATTGTTGTATTTAAGATGGGGGATGGGGGAGGGGATGTTGGTGGAAGGAAAGATCGCAGTGATTTTCATTTGCCTTGACTTTATTTTTTGTCTCGTAGAAAACTTCCTATTTGTAAGAACATCAACCCCATCACTTCAAGGAAAACTTGATTTGTATTTGCTCATATGATACAGAAAACAAGTTGGTATAAACTTTATGTGGTATGTTTCTTTTTCACACCTTTCAGAGTCAATGAAGTATGCTGAAGTACCATAAAGTTGATGGAATAATCTAGGGTAAAATGAGGCAAATAATTGTCTGCCCCAGGCAGATTTGTGGAAAAAAAAATTAAAATCTAATGAATATCATTTACATACCCTTACAATAATGAAAGAATAATAAAGAGAAGTCAAGTGTTTCTATTAATGATAAATTTTAGAATCAATTGGAAAGGCAGATCACCTGGATTTATGGTCAGCTTGTTTTAACAAGTAACATGAAACCAAATTAACAAGAAAATGTATAGCTAAGAAAATTGGTGGGTCATATTTGCACACACATGATTTCCAGGTGTTGTTCAACTGAATTTTATTTGCAGAGAACCTGTGAGTTGTATGCCATTTACTCATTTATTACTTTGGTCAGTGTAAACTTGACTATTACGAGTAGCTATATCAGTACATTCTTATTCTCCAAACGATTTAAGTGGGTGTCAGTTTAATGAGATTCAGAATGCACTTAATTACTTTAGTGTATAGCAAGGGTTGTATCTTGTGCCAATGTTAAAAACTATTCAAATTTTTCATTGACTTAAGGAATGGGTACCAAAAGGTCATCTGTGTTTGTGGCGCTTCCTTTCCTTAATAAAAAATTTCTATTGTTACTGATATGTTCATTATGAAAAATAAATCATCACTGTGAGAAAGTAAACAGCCTTATTTTTCTACAATTATAAAAGAATAGCTGTGTAGGCTGGCTTAATTTGCAGGCAGGTGAATTAATAATAATTTGATACTCAGATTTTTGTCTCTATGCTTTCCATACTCAGAAACTGAGTGCCTCTAATCTGTTCACTTCTACTTCTGAGGTCTCATTCTAGCATTTCCCACAAGTTCTTCCCACACTTTAACACATTTTCTTTTAGGATTTAAGGTCCAAAAGACTGCAGAACATCAGCAAATAAGAGGATTGTTATATGTATTTTTGATGTAAATGCAATAAATTGGAAAAGTTGGAAAAGTTGCCACTGTCAAACCAGGTGGAAGTTTCATTTTATCTGGGCACTAACTAGAAAGTTATACAATACATGATTGACTCAGAAGATCAGTTTTGGACAACAATTCAATTTTTTTTATCTGCGTGATAATATAACAAGGCAAGCTGAGTTTTTCATATGTGTACACAGAGGTGCCTACCCTAGACCTAGTGGTACTAAAAGATTATAAAACTACTCTAACTGTCAAACATTTAAATGTGATCTTGTTTATGAACATAGACACATAGAGTGCTAGTTCTTTATATTAAAATACATTTTTATCTTTTCAGAGGCATGATACTGCTGAACTGGTCATAATTTATCTCACTGTCATGTCTCTGTCCAAGCTGCCTTTGCATTCAGAGGTACTGATACATAACTGCACAATTTTTTATACATCTATTTTTTCCCCCTCCCAGGTGGTAACAGTACAGTTGTTCTTGATTCTTTTCTTTATATATCTTTTTTAATTTCCCCTGTGGCCTATTAAGTATACACTACTGTGCAGAGCCTGCTTGGCTCAGCAGTCAGTCCAACAGCTGACGGATGCTCGGGTGGTTTGCTTAAAGCAAAAACAGGAATGAGGATTGATTACAACCTAAGCAACACTAACCTGATTGCCTCAGATTCTGCAGTTCATTGTAGGCTTTTGCCCTTCGGTTTAAATTGCTCAGCGCTGAGGAAGGGCGTGTGTGGGGAGTCTGATTTTGGGGTCCCCTGGAGCCAGGGGTAGTGTCTCCAGGGGAGGGCCGAGGCTCTTCAGCACCACGGACAGCGCCTCATCCCGTGGCTCTGCCACGCCGGGACGCTGCTGACCAGTTGTGACAGGCGGCATCTCATAATAAGAAGGTATTTTTTTCTTCACTACCAGCTGTAATCATCAATATTGTCTCTAAGTCGTGGCTTCCACCAATAAAACACATTTGGAGGGCTGAGGAGAAGCTCCTGTCTCTCTGAGCCTTTTCGATAGAGACTTCATGTTTATTTTCAAAATTAGAAGGTTGGAAATTCAGGGTTGAGGGACACTGGCACTGAAGAGCATGAAGTTTGCATGAAGATTCTATTTGCCAAGGAAATATCAAGCTTTTATAAATCTAATGGCACTGTCAGCAAAGAGTGTTCCTTCTTGTGACAGTAGGATGACACCTAGGCATTGCAATGGATTCTACACTTGCATCTCAAAATAACAACAACTACATGGAGAAATTTGGCCTTACAGTGTTTCTCCTGAGATATTGCCTATAAACTATGCCAGTGCAGAGTTCATAGCATTAAGGCATCAGCCTGTGCTCTCATAACATTTTAAAAACAGAACATGAGTATACCTTACAGAGACTGCAAAGCTACAAAGCTATTCAGTACAGGTTACCTTGCTTTTTGTCTGTGGGTGGTTTTTTGTTTTTGTTGTTATTCCTCTCTCCCCGTCTCTCTCCTTTTTCTTTTTTTTTTTCTCCAGTCCTCCTGTCCCATTAACCCTGTCTAGTAATCATAGATGTTCCCCAAACTGGACAAAATGTTATTTGAAGAGGATAAACACATTTCTTATGTAAGAGCAGCTCTCCTTTGGTAGCTCTAGAATCCAGGTTTCACTTCACTTTTGCATCCTCCACTTCCACCCCTGCAGGCTTTGATACTGCCAATAGCAAACTCTGTTCCTGGCCACTTCTAACAGGAGAAGGAGGAGGAGAAGGAATGCTTCCAACACACTCTTTCCCCTCATGGCAGCAGAAGCTTCTCATTGATTTAGCTGTTAAATAATTCAGAGGCAACAACCATCTGTTTAAGTGGATGTCCTCTTTCACATCTACCCAGGGAAAAAGCAGCAATCCGGAAACATCAAGTATGACTTGCTGACTTTCATACATAAAGACTATCTAACAATTAAAATATTTTGCTCATATATTTTGTTTCTCTGAGCTGGAACTTGCTCAGTCAGACTTTGGAACACTGGAGACTGGTTATGAGACAGTGGTCTGCCCATGATCCAACCACTAGGAATAAGAATTGTAAAGATTAAAAAAAAATCAGTTGCATAAACATTCTTGAGAATTTAAAGAAAAATAAGTAGATGTGGGAGATTTGGTTTCAGGGACTTTTGGATACCTTCTGCATATGTGCACTTCAGATGCAATAATTTTTCCACTTGCCTACCAACTTAGTTGTTCCAAATCTGTGTCAAATTTAAGCCACTTTGATATATGATTCACTGTATGACAACTAGAAAGTGGCTTTTTAAAGCTAATTAATGATTAAATGATTCAAAATTTCGTAGAATAATACCAATCTGAGTCCACACTCAGATTGATTGCTCAGTATAGTAATTTTGCATTATTTAAAACAGAAGAGTGGGAGAAAGAAAGATTTAGTGTGTCCATTCTTTTGATAGAATCCAGTCCTGCAGTGCACCTTCACCCCCCCTCCCCTGCCAACACCAGGACATGTAAACCCAATATACCTTCTAATATTATAAGACTCTTGTGCTGGTATGTCTGGAAGATAACAGCAACTGAATATCTCTAAGATGTTAGATGGAAGTATTTTTCTGTATTAGAGTGATATAAGGACTGATTGTACCAGTTCTCACATTGTATGCTGAAGAATATAGGAGGCAATTTGGTATTGGCTTTGAGAAACTTACATGTTAACATTGCCTGCTTATTATATTGGGTATACAAAATTGTTTTCAACAAGTCTGAAGAAGTATTGTAAAATGATTTATTACCTTTTGTCTGCACAAAACCCCCATGATTTATCTTCTCTGGAAATCACCACAGTCTTTTTGAATGTCAGAAATTTTTACAAATAAACTTTGAGAAAGTGATAAGTTTTACTCCTCAGCAGGTAGCACTCTGGACTACCATACAGCAGTACTGGTAAATATGACCCGATGTCCATGTGTAACCACATCTTTACCTTCCCCCAATGATGAGGACTTGCAGTTCACTTGTAACAAATCTTAAGAAGTCCAAAGTAGGTGTCATCAGCTTATTTCTATAGTATATCTAAGCATGAGCTTGAACAAAGTTGTCTTTCATGTCTACCAGTTCTAAGATCTTTTACAAGACAAACTTTGTCTTTTATATATTTTTATTTTATCTTCTACAATAATACAGATTTTAAATGCAGGCTGGATTATAACATAACTAATGAACATCAGTGCTGATTCTGACCACAGTGTCTTCTGGTTTTCTAATAATTTTGGTATTCCTTATCTGTCTTCAGATACCAATTACTTTTTTAATGTAGCCTCTTGACAGCCGTGTGAATGCTGCAGATTAGTGATTTGAATATAAGGAAAAGTTAAGTGTTCTTTTGTTTCCATCAAAATGTTTTTAGTCAAACTTGTCACCTGGAAGCCCAGCAATTAATTTGTGGTTGATTTTTTTTTTCCTTGGGTATGATTGCCTATATCCTAATCACTACATAAAGTCCCACCAGCTAAATACCCTTTCATATATTATTTAAAAAAAAAAAAATACTGCTTTCTCAAATTTGCAAACTAGTAGTGATTTCTTGTAAACAGAAATGACAAATTTTGAAGTGTGATGCTCTGTGAACTCATTGAAAAGAAGTGAATTTGAGGTTAGCACAGAATTTTGTTTATCTTCCTTTTGCAGCATGTTGCATGACTCCCATATTTGCAAAATCCTTTCATTAGTAATAAAATCATCAGAGTTTCTTTTACACAATTCATTCTATTTATACAAGGGGTTTTTCTACATCTTAAACTCTCATTACTATTTACAAACAAATCTAATTATATAAAATAATCTTTTCTGTTTCTTGCTGTGGTTTTGATTTATTATTTAGCCTCATCTCCTTCTGGGAAGATTTTGCTAGCTGTCTGTATATCAGAAGTACAAAGATTCATGACTCAGTGCAAGACACCCATATACAGAAAAGGCATGTTCAGTATGAGAAAGGATAGTAGAACTTGAGTTGCTATTAGCAAAAACTAGGAAAAAAACCAAAATACCTTGGAGTTTTATCCCTACTTAGAGTACAGAAAAGAGAAATTCTGTTTAAAGGAAAGCTTAGAAAGTCATAGTTTTTGTTCCAGAACTAAAAACTCCTGGTCTGGGATGGGGAGATCATTGAAGAGTGTCTCAAAATATCACTCAAGGGACTATGGGTACAGCCATAGATACAACCATAGAATAATGCAAGAGGAAAGAGGAGTTAATCAATGTTTTATAGCAGAAACCATCAATTGGAAAACCAACTCCTTGACCTCAGAAATGTTACACTTGTTCAGATGAAAATATAAGGATATACAACTGTATTTTAAGAAATTACTGAAAAAATATAAATAATCAAGCTTTCCATATTAAAAATGTAATCAATATTATCCTATTTACAGAGCATTAGATGTAGAAAAACTAGGAAAAAAAGCTTCTTGGCTTTCAAGGACAAGAAATAAAAAATATAGAAATTACTCTGAAACACAAGGATATGTGAAGGAAACATTTTCTTTGTATGGGATTTATATCCACTTTAGAGAATGCTGCTACAGAAACTTGCTTTGTTTTGCAACAGGTCACTAGGTCCAAACTAGCTCTGGTATCAACACAATTTTTATAGAAAGAGGATATATGGGATGAATGGAAATCGACCTTGACTGGAGAGAATAATAAAATCAAAATACTGGGAGAATGGAGAGGGGGTTCTGAAACACATCTTGTAGAGAATTTTATATCGTAAAATTTAATGACAGTAAAGGTTAATCTGAAAATCATTTAGTTGGGTTGCTACTGTCTATAGACTTTATGGATATTATTGGAAAATATGAACTGCAAGGGTTACATATATGGCTATGTGGATGAAAACATGTAATGAGGACCATGTAGGTGCAAAGGTCTCTCAGGAAACCTTGTGTGATTACAAATGATGTATTTAAAGTCAAAAAGAAGACTCAAGAGGAAAAAACCCAAATTTTAAGAAGAAGGCAAGAGATGGATAAAACCCCCAAAATTGAAAATTAATTTGCATTTAATTATTTTAATTTCACTATTTAAAACCTAAAATTGAAGTTAAACTGTTACCCTATCAATCTTGCAAAGCATCTGTTTTCCTACTCCTCACAGGAAATTTTCTGACCAGAACTGAATCACTTCAGCTGCACATGAAATTTCAGTTCCTAATAAAATGTTTTTGTGAAGAGATGAAGTTTTATTCCTAGATTTGTACCTTTTCCACAAGATTTTTCAATCTCTGTTAAGGAAATCCCACCATTCCCCATGTCCTGAAAGGTGATACACTTCTCTCTATATTAATATAGGAGGAAACTGAAAGACCTTTAAGAGGGTCTCTGGTTGATCATGGCACAACATTTTCCATGTCACAGCTACTTTGTGTTGGAAAGCAATCAGTATTTGATTATTGGTACTGGTGCTAGAGGAGGCTATAGAACTAGATAGAAAAATTTATTTACACTTGTGAAACTGCAGTTTATATATATTAAAATTACTTTAAAATTATGGATTAATTCCATAGATGTGGGATATTTTATGTCCCTATGGGATTTCATTAGAAGGACATAATTTTTGTTAAATTCAAAAGTATAACTCCTTTTAATTTAAATTTTTTTATGTAAAGCTGTATACTACACTTTCAGTGACAAATTAAATACATCTTCCAGGTCAATCAGGCATGTTACTGAGTAAAATACAGAATATATTGTCCTTTATTATTGCTTGCCCTATATAAACTGTGTATTAAAAAATACCAAATATATACTTAGACTGTGCTTCTCTATCACTTAATGATTACATAAGTGAAAGAGATGCATGCAGTTTTCTTTTATCATATGGTATCTTTGTAATTAGTAACAAAGCTGCTTATTTTTTTCCAGATTTGAAGGAAAACAACACTTATGTTCAGGTTTCTGCATTTCACTGACATACCACTAATGTGCATAATGCATATACAGCTGCATTATTATCGGCATTTGAGTAGTAAATATCTTGTAATATTAATCTAATCCTTTGAATAAGAAGCCTTGCAATGTATACTGTACATAATCAGGCAACTGTTTATCCTACTGTGCATGTGATCAACAGTTTTTTAAAGCTGCCAGTCAGAAAGGTTTCCATTTGCCTCAAATATTTTATCTGTCATCTCCATAGCCAGGAAACAAAAGGAAAGGAATCTTTTGTGCCTCTCCCTGTGTTTCCTCTTGCTTCTTGTCTCACTTTGCAGCAAACAGGTGGAATGGAACCATTCTTTGTCTAGCTATATTGTGGAAAAAGGCAGGACAGACTTGTGACTGGGCTGAGTGAGCTATGACCATGTTAGCATTGTGCTTGTGGATGAATTATGGTGCCAGGGAATAGAAAAATGTTTGCATTCCCACTCCTCATATTTTATTGACAATGGGATGGTTCATAGCTCTCAAAACTGTTTACAACATGCTGAGGCTTTCAACTCTAGATTGAAAGACACAAGGGTTTTTCTACATTCCCTAAATCTTGACGGGATTTTACTTGCATAAACATTTTGAAGAACAATCTAAATGACTTGTTATCAAAAATACCCAGTTGCACTCTGCCAGCTTGAATTTTGTTCTGCTACTTCAAGGTGAAGTGACCAGCCCTAGCAACCCTGCAGTCAAGCCTTCATGTAAAGATTACAAGCTGCCATTTTCTACCAGGAGGCCGAGAATGCACATGGACACCATGCACCACCAAGGCACTGCCTCTGATGATAAACCTGTCAGTAAGTGTTACTCAGTCAGGTAGTGACAGAGTAGTTGCACCAGAAGACAGTAGCAGTTTGTGCTTCAGAATTCAGAGGATCAGTATATGGCAGGGTGATGTTTCTGTCCTGGATATCCAAATACTTGTAAGTAAGCATTTCAGTATTTTTGTTTTGCTTCCACTTAGTGCATACTTACCATCATTAAAAATACTGTAAAGAAGGGATTTGCCATTAAATAAAAATGAATGTTGGAATTGAGAGCTGACATTCAGGAGCTCTGCTAGGAGTGCAGCTGCATGAAAAACACTTTTCTAGCCTGTATATTTTTGATAATTATGGTTATGCTCCTATAGTCTTATATCATGTAATTCTAAAGAGAAAGTTCTTAATGAAAATTCTGAACTGCAAGATTGTCATTTTAAATTTAACCCATTTGTTAAAAAGAAAAATAATCTTCTCCATGAGAAAATGGTGAATTTCTGCAAATGTGAAATGCTTCATTGGAATAAGTCCCAAACTCTGTAACAGTAAGTCTTTATTTTATACTTCTCAAGAACAGCAGCACTTTTGACATTAACTTTTAAAGTTAATGTTTCAAGTGGTATCAAATGTTCATTTCTATCATTTTTTTTTTCAACCAGGACTTAGATAAACAGCATTTACAATATCTTAATCATTACCCTATATATCCCAGTGGATTTGACCCTTCTGTCAAGTGGGTTCCCTGTTCCAGAAAATTCTGTTTACTTGTACCATTACAATAGCCAGGAAATTAATGGAATGCATATCTATGTTCATCTTCTAAGCCTACAATACTAACTTTACCACACTATATAATAATACAAAAAATACCAGCTTTTGATCATCATCTGAGATCTCTTTCCAGTAACTAAGTTCTTTTATTAATAAATACAACAAAATGCATTTCTTTCATGTCAGTGAAATTGCTTTTCTGAGTGCATTGGGCAGCTTGCACACTGACTGGAACTTAGGTTCCTATTACATTCCCTGTCTGTCTTTATTGTTATCTAGTGATGAGCTGCATAGACAAGCATGCCCCTTCCTTGGAACAAAAGAGCTCTAAGGACTTGGATGGCAAGCCAAAGTCTGCTATCAGGTTATTTCTTCAAACTTCATCTTTATTATAGATGTACATGGTGAAGATTAAGTCTCAGCTCTGGATTGCCCTTGGAGTGCTAGTGTAGGTCTAAGTGCCTGCTCATGGCACAGGTCATTCTGATCAGGTCATGTACAAATGGAGCAAAGCATGCACAGATTTATCCTGGAGCATCTATTCTCTCCAGGGGTTTCCCTAAGACAAATATCTTTTAAGCTGACAATCAATTCCATCAAACAGGTAATAATAGAGATGGAAAATGACTGGAAGATAGTGATACACCCTCATGCCTGCTTTTAACTTTTGTGCAGACAAGACCAACTTGTGAGTGGAGTCAGTGCTTCAAAACATTTTGGAATATAAAGATCTTGACACTCAGCCCTTCTGTCTCTATCATGGCAGGGCAAAACAAGGGAATTTTGCTCTTCAGTCCTTAGGTTCAGAAAGTTGTCATTCTTCATAAACCACTCCAGGTTTGATCCAGATGCTTGACCAGCTCTCATGGACTCTCATAACAATTTTAGTGACCATACTGAAGGCAATCAATCCATGAAAACTATTAAACTGATGTTTCTTATTTAGAAGACATGTACTGCAGAGTCCATATATTGCTGGGTAGTGTTATACTGAGGTTCTGTCTGAGGTGTGTATGTTTTGGACTGGCTGGTGTTTGGAAGGTTAGAATACCTAAGCTCAAATTCAATAAACTTCAGTAATCCAGGTGTCTATCATAGAGTGCCAGTTTGGCAAACATCATACCTAGTCCATTTTGCAAACAAAAAGAATTTTTTTGAAAGGTGAAAAAAATATTCATGGTTAATACCCTACAAAATGAACAGTTGAGAAGCTGTCATGACATAAAGCAGACTGCTGGTTTTTACTAGCTACTCTAGCAAGGGGGAAAGACTGTGTTTAATGACATGGAAAGTAGTTCTTAGTATCTCAGCATCACTGCCTTGATTGTCAAAGTAAACATTCATTTCCATGGCTTGAAATGGACTCCATGCAGCATTTTATGAGTGTGCTTTAAAAGCCAAGCATTGTTGCCATGTGAATTTATGGATCTCACATAGTAGCTTTAAGAATTACATGAATTTGAACTGCATGAAGCCCTAATTGGAGTGAACATGATGATTCAGATAATTCCTGATGGTTTCCTACAGAAAATTGGACACTGAATACATTATTGAACAACAAAATCACCCATTTACTTCTATTCTTTAAGTATTCATGTGCAGCAGAACAGTTTTCCCTTAAAGCACTGCTGTACACTAAGGCTGACAATTTGGATGTGATTGCAGTGTATTGGTCTTTAATACTATAATTGTAATATGGTACTTTGTGCTTCCATAACAGGCCAGCATGACACTGGAGGTGAATAGTGACAATGAATATCCCATGGAAACGCAGTAACCCACCTATGCTATACTGGATGTTGCTCCTACTGAATTCAATGGTGGTGTTTCCAATTATATCAGTGTGAGCAGTATTGTGTCCGTCTTGTGTGGGAATGAAAATGAGAGGCAAAGAGGAAAGGATCTGCATGAATCACATACAAATTAGTTCCTCAGTGTTTGATTTTAATAAAAGGTTGTTGGAAAAGAGAAGAAAAGTAAGATTAGGAATGTAATTTAACTGTGGTTAAACTGTTCTTGCCAATATAATTTCATCACATGAAATTCTTTTGTAATAAAACAATAGAAACCTTAACAATTGTCCTGCCTGAGGTCTGCCTTCCTCTCCCTCCAGAGTGTCTGGCCCATTAGCTAAGGGACTGTGAGCTTTAGTGTCTGACTTTGTGAAAAGCTACCTGGTGCATTTATGTTCATTGCTGATGCTATATGAGTTGGACTCATGATTGACTTTCACCCTGCCATGGCAAATGCTGTTGTCTGCCTACAGTGGCTCCACCTTTGGTCCTCATTACCAGAGATCTGCCTGGTTGGCCTTTGCTCATTAAGATACTTCCCTTTCTCCCCTGCTCTTTCCAAACTCTCCTCTCCTCAGATTCACAAACCCAGGTACTCTCTCACACAGACAATTATTTTGTGTTTCCATACTTTAGTTCATTGTCTTTTACTGCAGTGGTCTGCTGTCTGCTTTTGGCACCTGCCTCCCATCTGGATGGACTGTCATTTTTTATGAAGTACCTTTCAGGAATATAGAACAGCTTACATGTGGGACAGAACCATTTGCAAACCTATAGGTTTCCATACTTATGATAAAATACTCTCTATAATCTATGTCAAATTCTTACCTCATGCTAAATTAGTGCAAAATTAAAATAAAAAGTGGCAGTGTTAGGATTCAACCACACTCATGTTTTGGCAACTTTACTTTCAGAATTTCTTAGCAGCAAAATATCATGGTGTAAAGTTCAAAAAACAGAGATGGACATGTACATGAATGCAGGAACAGATTCAGTTCAGATTCAGAACTGATGCAGTTTCATCAGAACAGATGAAATTTTAATGAGCAAGACATAATTCAAATGTAATTCTAGTGCTTCAAAATGAGAATTACAACACAAAGAGAATAGGCCAAAAGATCAGAAACTCATGGGATTTACTTTCTTGCCCTCCTAACTATTTAGGTGTAGCACTTTCGAAAGTTCTAGAGTTTTCAGATATGAAATATTATTAAAGCACAAAGCAACAGCTTAATCTTAACTTTGGTTACAAGTTAACAATGGTGACAAGGTACTCAAGTACATACTGGATATGAAGTAAGTGATAATATTTTAAAAGACAATGTAATAGTAGTTGTAACTATTTTCTTTTATTTCATAATAGATTCCTATTATTTTATATATTCTGCTAAGTAATTCAAATATTTGACTATCAAAATGAAAAAAGGAAGAAGAGAAGGACATATGGGAATGATTTATTTTACCTGAAACTGTGTGAAGCTTCCATTTAAAATAATAGTAATAATAATAATACTGTGATTTTAGAGCATTTTTTGTACTTATTAAGAAAATACAGATTAAGACAACTTCAATAAACTTACTGTGTCTAACATAATTTATGCAACTTCATGTTACATCAAAACCAGCTATGTTTCTTTATGACATTAAATTAAAAGAAATATTTATCTAAAACATAAAAATATATGTTGTTGATTAAACCAGAGGTATTCACACACAAAGGACTTTCATGCATATTTGTTTGTGGAGAGTTTTGTCTTATTGCAGAAGAAAGTCTCTACTATTGCAGTTGCATAATTTCTCTCTGGAATTAAATTATTTCTCACATTTTTCCTGAATTCCCTTTGATAGTCTTTTCTATTAAAGACAAGTAGAAATGCCAATAAAGGTGTGTTTTCAGTAGTATCAGAAGTAAGTGGCAGTTTGGAACATGGTGAACAATAGTGGACAAAATTCCGTGCAAGTCCTGTAGGTCATGCTGTGAAGGAAAGAACAATGCAAAATGGAACACAAGGACAGATATCTGGTCATGAGGGGCAGCGAAAGAAAAAAGGAGTATGAGGGTTGGGGGCTCAGGCATGGGTGTCAGAGGAGCTGGTGTGTGATACTCAGCAAAACACATCTGAGAGCATCTGCTTGTCTTAGAAGGCATCCATGGAGCTGGGGACATAGTACTGCTTGGAGGCATGACTGGTGAGGATACAGAATTTTTTCAGAAACCTCCTTCCCCATTGTGTTTCCTCCTCCAGGTGGTGGGAATGGACAGTATGGACAGGGCCAGGATGAGAAGGTGGAGTGAGTTGTTGGGCCTCTGATGGAGGAAGAGATGAGGATTTATGTGCAGTGAAAACTCAGCAAGAGGATCTGGAGGAGTGGGCAGAGTGACAGTGACCCCAAGTTCTTGGGGTACAAACATGGCACAGTCTATTTTTTGCCACAGAAGTCTCATGAGTTCATGGTGAGGAAGATTTTCCCATGCCTACCTACCTATAAAGGAAATTTCTATATATGCCTCCCATGGCCTGAGGTGCAAGTCAAGGATGGATCTGAGGAGCTCTTCACACACACATCACCATTCTCATCTCTTCCCCAAATGACAGGATGTCTCATCCCTTGGTAACTGACAGAATGTAAGGGTGAGAAAATGTAATGACTGGAAGACAGACACGAACAGGTAATTGTGGAGCTCTGTTTTGGGGTGTGTGGGCTCTAAGTGCAATGACAACTTGAGGAACATGCAGGGACAGTGGACTGAGGAGAGGGTCTGGAGAAGAGGGGCTTGGTGGGTGGGGGCTGCCCTAAGACAGAGCACCCAGGGCTGGGGCATGCATAGGAGGGCTCTACAGTGACAACCAAGGTGGGTGGGCTACTCTGTGCAGTGGTGAGAGGGAAAGAGAGAGAGCAAATGCACTTTCTACCAAGATAAAAGAAAGAGATGACATCATTAAGAAGACAAGGCTGCCAAAAGTATTAAAATGTATAGAATAAAGATAAATTTAAATTCAGGACAGGTCTAGTGAGGATCTATCAAAACCCACAACTCTCATCGTGACCAAGGGTTGTGACTGAGATGGACTTGACTGGTTTGTGTTGCAAGGGAAAACCAAGTGAGCCCAGCAGTGTAAGCTGAGATCAAACCAGTAAGAGCCTTCAGCTCTTACAGATGGGTTGCCTTTGTTCCAATGCTTTGTCTGAAGATGAAACACAACCAAAATTCAAATTAAGCAGAGTCTCATAAGTCTGCAAGACTAATCCCATACTTCGACCAAGCTCAGAGCAAAATCCCCCCAGACAATTCACATGTTGCCTCTGTGACTAAGTGACAGGACATGTTCAGCAGGATCACCTCTACTCCAAAAGTAAACACAAATAGTGCAAAGATCATTCTTCCATCCCCTGCAAAGATCAGAGCAGTTGGCTGATGGCTAAATCCCTTTGAAGCAGGAGCTGGATACAGCTACACTGTGGACAGAGGAAGGGAAATTGCAGTGATGCAGTGGCTGCATTAGCTTGTGAAAGAAAACAGAGGCCATGTTCTGGAACACTATGGTAAAGTGGAGGCATTCTCCATGTCGGGGTTTCAAATTTTCAAATCTCTTTGTGATTCACTGATGTAGCACTGCCAGGTAGATGACTTCTAAAAAGTGTCTGCATCTGCATCTTTTCTCTCTCCCATGAATATATCTAGCTGTCAGCACATGCTTTCGGCATTATCTTTCTACTTCTTTATTATACTAAGAACATAAAAATGTACTGAGAATTCTGTCTCACTGACAAGTGCTTTTCAGCCTTCAATTGGCAAAAGCAAACCTGATGTTTATTTCCCATAAAAAACACTCTTGCAATCAGTGAGCCAACTGAGAAACCGGGGCATGTTTTCCATGGTTAGCTATTTTTCTTTCTAAGTGCCATATTTTTGTTGTGATTATTGGTGGAACTGCAGTATTTCTGAAACAAAGACTCTGTAACATGTTATATGGTGCCTAATATTGACCCTTGTGCACTGCTCTGGACCTTTCATGGGTTTCAGTTTGAGGTGATATGTAAAGCTGGATGGCAACTGGGTGCCTCATTTTCTCAGAGGGAGCAGTTATAGACTCAAGATGCTCAGGGAACTTCTTGGTGCAAGGTGAGGTTTCCAGTGCCTTTAGGTAGGGCACAGAGGACTATAATTTTGAATCAAGTGTCTAAGTTAGGATTGTAATTTTGCAGTTTATATGCAAGTTGGGGTAAATTCTACCTTAACTTTGGTCATCTGAAAGATAGCTGTTTAGTCTAATGTTTCTTAAGACTCATTTTCACTAGGTCTGGTTCTTCATGCCTAGCACACTCTATGTAATGCAGTTTAACTGCTCTGATACAGTACCCTACCATGGCAGCTCTGCTACTTCTAAATCTAAATTACTCTATGTTTCTCTAGCTGTTATTTTTTTGTGTCCAGGTACTGTGAAATAACAGTCTGACCAGAGATCTGACTAAAGATTTTTACTCCAGATACTGCACAATCTGGAATAAAAATGCTCTGCAGACAAGGATCAAGTTAACATCAAAAAATAACCTGAAGAGCCTCACACAAAAACTATATAGGACTTCTCCAACACTTTGAAAGGAATATGTTGACAACCAATCTTAGGCCCCTGATTTTCTCTATGTGATAGCACACAGAGTCAAGGAACTTCACTTCAGGCTTCAGAGGAAGAAAGATGTTGTTATATTTTAATTCATATGGACTCATTCCCTTGATTTACACCATTACCTTTTTATCTCAAAGCTAAAGTTGAAACAATTCCTCATGGTCCCTTAATATCTAGACTCCGAGAACAACACTAATGAGAAAGTTTGATAGGGTCTTAATGACCTAAATTGACCAAAGTTGCTTCTTGATGAGACAGCTCTGCAACCCATTTTATCTTCGGTTTGCAGGAGCTAATTAAACTAATTTGAACACAGAGAAGACATATCCAAAAAGCAAAGACAGACATGATTGTTCCCAGAGGAGAAGAGATAATATTCACAATACCTTTAGCCAAAATCTGGCGATATTCAGTTAGGCTTTGATTCAGACCCACTTAGAAATAACTGGCTGTTTCCAGAAAGTTTCTGCTTGAATACTTATGAAAGTGTCCCTTTGTAAAAAGCATAATATTTTATATTTAATTCTTTAGCAATTGATTAACACTGTAGAAACTGTACACATAATAGCAATTGATTCAGAGAAAGGTAATTTCTTTTATTGTGTATTACTTCCTTAAATCAAATGTTCCAGTTGTGCGGGCCATGCCAGGTTATCAATATCTCCATTTTCTGAATTCTGTATTTTTTATTTACCATAATAGTTTTAGAAGAATTGATTTCTGTCAAGAACAGATGTCAGCTTCAGAAATCCTCCAGTTGTCATTGGTAGCCATTTCTCAAACTAGTCATTAGCTTAGAAGTATTGAATCTTGCCTCTCCAAGAAAATGGAAATCTTTCTATACATGTCAGTAAATTCCTCATCAGATCCCTTTGTGAGTGATGAATAGTATGGGTATTAAATCAACATTTTTGCATAATACTGAAGCTTTCACATTTCCACATAACAATGAACACCTTCTCCTAAAATGACTTTTGAGGAAATTACCTCAGCACATTCAGTGGCACAAAAAGGAAAGAATATTTTGATGGCTCCAGAGTGTTTCTGTTCAATATATATGTGACACCACAAGCAAAGACAGTGAAGGATTCTTTAGTGTCTGCTAGAGTTCTCAGAGCCAATAAAATTCTAATTTAATACCCATTTATTTCATACTCCTATGCACAGCACAAAGTAAACTTAAATGTTGGAGAGGTGGTATTTTAAATCCATCTCAAGCAGTGTGACACAAAGCACTGTGATTAGACTTTGCATGAGAAAATGTATAAGCACTTGTGCCACTATAAAACAATCAGGGTATCTTCTGTTTGTGACTCTGCTTTTTCTCTGGGGTCATTCTTTTTTCCCCTTAGAGATGCCAACAAAATGTGTTTTAATGTATTTGCAAGAAAGCTTCTGTGAAAGCTGTCACATGAGACAGTCATAGTGTCAGTTTGGAAGAAGAAAATTGGGGCACTGTCTTGAAATGTATCAGAAACTGGAAAGTGGGGAGCCAGTCCAAAGACTAGTACAACTATTCACAAATTCTAGGATCAGGGTGATAGCAGAAGTCCCTGTAGATATCTGCTGTATACTTAGGGCCAAACTGCACCATGAATTTTACAGATAAATACTTACTCTATAGATAAATGTCTATTCTCAGTTACACTCAGAAACAAAAACAGAGCACAGATGTAATCTTCCTGCAAGACAGTAGATAATGAAACAAGATATCTTGGTCAGCAGAGGAAGAACTTCTGAATCCTCAGTGAGCTTGACACACTGAAAAAGAAACAATAACACCCTCCACCATGGGTTCTACTCCCTGTCTTCCTGTGGCTTAGTACTATTTCTGACATTTCCACATTGTAAAAATTTGCCTCAGACTTCTAAGCAAGTAGATAAGCTCCAAAAAAATGCCATAAAAAACCATATAGAGAGAACCATACAAAATAAGAAGGGCAAAATTGCAGATAGATGGCAGGGGCAGGGAATGGGATGTTTGTGGGAAGCTGACAGATTCAATAGGAAAAAAACAATAAAATAGAAAGGATTCTATGATTCTAAAACCCTAAAAGGAGAAAGGTGGACTCCACAGCAGATGGCAACTTAAAAGTATGTAAGATCCAATCCAGGGACAAAGGCTCTGACTGGCCTCTTTCCTTCCTCACTGACACCTTCTTACTGGCAAAGCATCTTTAGGTGTCTCTTCAGGGTGCTGAGCACACTAAAGCTTAGACATGTGGCCTTTGGGGGTGATAACCAACAATTAATTGCTTTACACTACGAATTTGTGCATATCTTGCTTTCAGAGTCTCTTTGCACATAGCTCTTTAGCAGGCTCTTTTGGGTTCCTTTGACCCTGAGCAAAGTGACCCAAGAGAGGGCTGCAGAAGTGCAAAGTGAAACCTTGGGCTAAGGCCATCAAAGCTAGTTCTTCACTAGAAAGGATGTATGGGAAGAGGAAACAAACATTTTTGGAATAATAGGTTTCTTCAGGTTTCTGCCATTACTCCTTGACTCTATCATGACTGACTTCTCCTCAAAAATGTTTGGTTCAAACCTTTTTCTCACCCCAGAGGTGTTAAGAAGGAGTCAAACTATGGCAGTTGGTATGGGATAATTTAGGCTGGAGAACTAGAAGCCCTTGTGAATGTGATTCAAGTGTAAAAATACTCCAGGTGAAAATGTCAAGGCTGAGTCTACTACCATTTTGACTGGGTCTTAGATACCTCAGTTTCCCCTGATCATGCAGCTAGTTCTTACATGGGAGATACCTGCCACTATGTGCTTTAAAGAGCACAAAAATCCTTATAAACTGTGACAAAATGGCTTTGAGAAACAAAGAGACGATGAATCAGCAATCCTCCCCACTCTTGGTCTTCCAGACTGCTCCTAGGGATTTGCACAACACTAATAAGACCTAGCTGACACAGAAGACAAGGCAAAATAAGCAATCGAAGACATACTGTTTTCCAAATACAGAAAATATCCATGGCTTTTAATTCTTTTATTTAAGTATCATCAAGAACACGACAGTCACATCTAGTAAGTCCCTTGATAATTATTCATATTTTTGTTTCTGTTCCAATTACATTATTTAAATGCATGACAAGGTCTTTCAAACGAAGCATTTTTAGCAGTGGGATGTTGTTGATTATATTCACACAGCTCAGCTAGGTCCTATTAAAGGGGGTTTTATGTTATGAATGTATACTCATACGTCATTTTGTGAATCTCTGCTATGTCTTGAACTTTCATGACTTCCACTAGCTGAAGAGCTGATGATTTTCTAGACTTATTATTTATAAAGCCCTATGAGATTGCAAATGACATCAGTGGCAATTAGAAGAAGGTTCATGGATCTGATGCCTAAAGGTTTGGGGTGTATTTTTTTTGGGTTTGGTGTGTATTTTGTAGACTTTTAGAGCTTTAGAAGTAT
>JAWWEE010000040.1:30333556-30426620 GCA_035221455.1 Xenops minutus
CTCCCAATAAAGGTATTGTCTATCTTTCTCCATTAATGTTTTGTCTGAGTGCCTATCTTCCAGGATTTTAGGCATCAGATCAAAAATCATAACTAATGGAGTCAAATTAGACATTGTGTAGAGCTTTAAAAATAAAACCCACCAATATTAGTCGTCAATATTGTTTACAGAAAAAATACTTATATACTACAAAAAATCCAACTTACAGTAAGAGATATTTTCCTGGGGCAAACGAGCTCTATATCAGTGGGTGAAATAATTGCATATATAATATGCCAACAAAACAGCATTTTCAGCATGGAAGAATAATTAAAGAACAAACAATTTTCAAAATACCCACTGTCAGAAGTGGTTCCTTGTAATTAGTAAGTCAAGTACTTACCTAGCATCACTGATGCTGACAATTAGTTGTCATGAGTGGGAATAGACGTATTAGACAAAATTTATTAAAGAAGCCCTTCCTTTGAGTCATGAGATGCAGAAAGGACTCCCTTGCTTTCTAAACCTCTTCTCAGAGAGGAGTCCAGGTGCAGCTGGGTCCAGTCTTAGCCTCAGATTATGCTGACTGTTTAAATTTAGGGAATTAAGGAAGTCTGATTGAACTATTTTGTCCTGCAGGTTTGACTGATTGCCAAAATGAGAATATTTATATGAACGAATCATTTATTATTAACAATTATCATACAAAAGATCTTTATCAGAATTATTTACTACACAGTGTAAAAAGTTAGAACTACTAGTAGTATACTATAAGATAGAATAGTGCACTATATTGAAGTAATTATTGAGTCAATTATACTAAAGTTAGCAAAAAGAAATAATTAAAAAAGATATTTGACATGACTTGCCCACACTAATGCTTGTGGGGAGATCTCTTTCACTCAGCCTTGAGGAGTATCCTTGGAAAGCATCCCCAGCTGAGGGAGGAATCTCCACACATACTGTCCTAAAAGGATTATGTCAGAAGAACCTCACTGTATGACAGGCGACTGGACTTTTATAGCACAAAGTGAGGGAGTGGTAGTCACAGATTGACAGGTTGTCAGACTAGCTTATCTGTCAAATCCTGTTTCAAAAAACAGGACGCATATTCAAAGTAAAAAAGTAAAACCAGGGTGGTTTTATCATAATTTAACATCAAAACAGCACCCTGCCACCATCAATTGAGCTTGCATGATGGCTTGCTTAGTATGCATCTCTGATTTGATTTTCCGTCTTATTGGGTTATCCTGCCACATTAGTCTTTTGTCTTTTTTTTTTTTTTTTTTTTAATCTGGTGTTTTTAGAAAGATTAATTCAATCAATAAGTTTATCTAGATACAAATTTACTTACCTTCTTGGTTTATTTTGCAACTTACATTCATGATCAGAAGATCCTAATTATTCATTTCTAACGCACTAACAATGACTGTATAGTTTAAATAAGTACATGAATATACTAAATGCATACAGAAATAAAAACTTAAACATTGATTTACATTCACTTTAAAGTAAGTGATAATAAAAATGTATCCCAGGATGTGATCTTTAACTATTTTTGTCACAGATTAGAGTAAAAATCAATACAGATTTGCATGAACAAAGCAAGGTACGTCTTGATTTGGAACCAAGTATTAAGGACCTCCTTCATTGTTCTTGGAAATAACACTACTACAGGTGAGAGACTTAGGCTCATTACCAGTAAAATTTTATTTTATTTTTTAATCAATGGTAGAACAGAAGAGCAATCCATTAACATCAAGAGATTTCTTCTCTTTTGCTAAAAAATTATCTTCTCTTTTCTCACTGTTTCCTGAAAAATAATGTTCAGGTTGAAAATGAGTTTTCCATTGTGGAATAATTGAAATATCTTTTGAATTTTTCAGAGTTGTATCTAATTATATTTAATTAAACATGTTATTTAAATTCAGCATAAAAATATTGAATAAAATATTTTCACTCTAAAAATATTTTTTTTATATAGATTAATAGAACATAAATATTTTTGTTGACTGTATTGTACCAAGCAAACTTTGTCCAGTGCATGTTGCCAGTTCATAATATGCAACACTTTTCAGAATAGATAATTCTCACGTCTGTCATTCTTCTAGCAGCCCTCCTTCAAAATGCCACACAGCATCACATCTTCAGTAAGGGTCCAGAAGCATTTTCTGCACTTAGCCAAATTGCTTACAGAAGGTGTACAACAGTGGTTACAACTTGGACATCTCAAAAGGTAACCTTTGACTTTACACAGAGTTACACACCTTTCATGATCAAGAGTGTTGTGGTTTCCTTTGTAAAAAAGCAAGTTATGCAATTCCAGAAACTCAAGTGAAAATGTGCTTCCTTTAAAAGAAACACGTTGGGTTTAGGCCAAAAAAGAAATATAATTTGAAACTCAATCTTTTTTTTTTTTTTTTTTTTTGGTGCCATATCATTGATGTACCTTTTGCTAGCAACTGGAATTGTAGACTGAAATAGGAAATAAAAGAAATGGAAAAAATAATTTCTTGGGAAGTCATCCATCTCCAAATCCTAATTTTTCAAAGGTTGAAATAACTTTTCCAGACACAGTTTATCCACCTTTTGGTGGCTGAATGATTTTTATGCATATTAGTCAGGATAAGTAATATTTTATCAAGAGATAAAACTTTCACTTGAAAGAGAAATTAGAATAGAAAACAGAGAGGTCTGTCAACCACCCTGGTTACTTGACATTTTCCCATCCTATCACCTAGTAAAACTCACAGTAAGATGCTATGTTGGTTTCCAGATTACATCTATAAATCTGCTTTAGTTAAACAGCAGCAAGGAGGAGGTGCTGTTAGACAGTGCTCCTGCCATGGTGTTCATTGTTCCAAGGTATTGTCCCATTACCTTGCCCCAAGACAGCATCAAATAGAGCTGGAAACGGCAGCCTTTCTATAGCCAGGCTGCTGGGGAGGAAGGGAATTTAGCTGTCACATTCCAGTATCATCTGGCTGCATAGCAAACAACAGCCTCTGATCTATACTCTTCTGCAACATAACCATAACTTTCACCCCTGGCATGTGATGGGAGTGTTAAACTGATAGGCTCTGCTCAGCTCCCATTCTGGCTTCTGAATCTCACTCAGCATAAACCAACTTTTCTTGCACTTCAGCATCCCTCAGACACAGCGAAGTGAATTTTATTTTATTTTCACCTGAAAAGGTGTACAGTTCTCAAAGCACAAAACAAAACCCATAAAAGAAAAAAAAAACAAACACAAAAAAAACCCCCAAAAAACAAACCAAACCACTTTGGAAATGCTGTACTTGATTACCCTCTTTGGGCATGCAGGACTGTAGATGGAAGGCATATTGCTTTCCCCTGGAATGCTAGAAGTCCCTACTGGGAGCTCTGCCAGCATTATTGTGAAACCAGCTCATTAACAGCTGATATTTCTAAGGGTCCAGAGAGTTAAAGAGAGAACTTAGTTTTGTCTGTTTTCTTAAAAAGAAAAATAATGTGAGTTTTGTACTGACACGCATCTGTCAGCTCAAGGGTAATTTCTCCTTACGAGCTAATTTAACTTACTCTTTCAAAACAGTAATGTAGCCATCTAATTTTTGGGTCTGTAAAGTTTGCATTTAGTATTTCATGGCATTCTTTTCTCAGACATGTTTCTTACGTCAAAGAAGAAATATATCATGTATCTTGTGGCTATGTAAATGTGTGCTATTTCTTAGTCATATTTAGACTAGACACATATTCACACCTTTAAAACTTAATTCTCTCAACATTGGCATGAACAAATGTAGGAAATGTATTCTGGGTGATACGAGGAGATATTCTTAACAGGATTATTCTCTTAAGAAGCTAATATATGGTACATGAGACAGAAGAGGGTGTATGAAATGACTCATTTCCAGAATTTGAAGGTTTAAAAATAAAATTACCTGGGTATCCATAAGCCTTGTGAATAAAGCCAAATAACATGTAAAGTAGCAAAGTTCCAGAAAAATGACTCCATTAATTTAAAGATTTCAGTGAAATGTAATGAAATAACTTTCTTCAGAGTAAATAGAATTCGTAAACTGTAACCTGACAAATGCACTTATAAAATCTAGAGGAAGATTTAAATATCACATAGTTAAATAATGTCTATGTTACAGTATCTTAAATTGCATGAAAGCAATAACACAACCTTTACATTTTTCTAGGTAATGACAGCTTATTAGGGGAAAACTGCCATTTTCTGTGACACCTTCACTTGCTGCAACAGTATTAAGGAGCTTGTTTAATATTGACACAAAGCAGTTAAAACAAATTCACAGCAGAAAAGATGAAGATATCTTTGGCTAGACAGGACTGGGATTTTGAATGAAGACATATCTTGCCTAGCTAATACACACAGTGGGAGTACAAGAATTAATAATCACAGTTTTAGGCAAAAAAAAGTCTTCTGTTACATTAATACCTCTATTAAATAATGGCTCTCTATTGCTTTTTTCAGTGAGTTTATGTCATGACATATCAGAATAGTTGTAATCCAGCCTGCACGTTGATTTAAGTCACTGTAAAAGCAACCAGCAAGTTGCATAGGAGTGATGGAGGGTTTGCTCTTCCTCTGCTGCTATTGAGTCTTGCATGGTGCTAGGCATTTCTTATCAGATGGGAAATAACTAAGGATCTCATTCTAAAAATGGTATTTCTTCTTTTTTCCTTCACTCTGTGTGTGTGTGTGGGGATTTGCACACACACAAGCAGGTGAAAGCGAGATGGCTGCATACTGTGCCTGTTTACTCACTAGCCCCTCTTACAGTCATGCCACCTCTATGGCAACAAGTGAACCATGTGTGTAGCTCCTGACTGTCAGCCCACACAACTAAACCAAAGCTTCTTATGGGTTGTATGAACATGCCATTCTGTAGGCTGAAGAGTTTCAGGAGCTGCTTTGTGTATGATGAAATATTTCTGCTGAAAGACAATTTAGTCTAATAGCTTCTGGACAGATTGAAACCTCCCATCTTTATCTGAAGTCCTTTAGAAATAAGTTCTCCATCCTATCAATATTGATACAAGAGTAACACAAATGTTGGCTGCATTTTTTTAGCAGTTTGACAGGTCTGGTGATCTGACTGGAAGAAGTTTGTTATAACACATAAAGTTTTCTAGTTTCACTTCTCACATTTTACAAGAGCAATATCCAAATATATTTTGTGTTGGTACAGAAATACATTACTTGAAAACAAACCAGCTCCCACTGAGCCCATTAAAAATTCTGAGGTGTGGGGAGTAACTCAGGAATGACGCTTACTCCTTCAATAGTATGCTAAAGAAATTGCAATATGAGGGATAAAAACACCTTTCAGAAAGTCAAAGAAATGGCTATGGAATTGCTTAGATGTTTTAGGCCAATGTTGCAGATTCCTCATTTGCAAAAAAAATTACTGATTTTTTTTAAAAGCCTGTGGAAAATTTAGGGAAATAAGGTTTCAGTTTTCACAGCACACTATTTCAGAATAATTTCTCTAAGGCTTCCTTCACAGTTTATTTTTGCAAGGATTAATTTTGAAATTAAAATAATATAAAGAGGAGATGTCTCTCTGATGTGTTTTGGGAGGTGTTTATTACACTGTGTAATGTAAAAATTGCTCATGAAGTGATCTGATATCATCATGTATAACAACAGCGCAAAAACACTTAAAATGGGTAAACTACATGTTGTTGGTGAAGGGTAAAAGGTACAAATCAGATTTGGTGACAAATATGAGTCTGTTCTCCTGTTCTGTGATCTGCTTTAGTTTTTATACTCTTTATCACTTGATCTGTGTCTGCTGTTCCAAAATTATGTTATTTTAATTAAGCAGAGCTGCTCAGCCTTTCTCACATGCCTTAGACCTAAAATAATTGAGGATAGCCATGTTAGAAAGAAATTTGCTCTTGTGAAGAAGACTTGAACAAATATATTCAGTGTTCAAGGCTGGTCAGGGTGTAGTGAATCATCTGACTGGAGAAAAGGTCCAACAAGGGTGAGAATTTTTCAAAGACACACTTTTTTTTGTGTTCTGTTTTTAGTCAAGTTGCTCTGTAGTGAGAGGAGTCGCACAGCACAGGAAATCTCTAGACTACTCCCTGTTTTCTCTGAGGAAATTCAGTTTCCATATCTCATCTGATCACTGAAATATGAGTCATCCTGACACATAGGATAGAGAAAGAGGTTCCTCATCTCTTTTGTTAACTTGATCTCATTTTGATCAGACTAACCGAATCTTTATTGAATGAAAGAGAGAACAGTCAGACAACTAGGACATTGACCTGGGAAGTATGAGAGATTATTTTCAATCCCTGCCTCCCAGGCCAAAGGAAAGATTCTAATTTCTTCTCTACTCCTTTTCAAGCTGCTCCAGCCATAAAAGACTGTGCATTTGCCTTTGGCATGTCTTGTGGGAAAACTGCTATAGGCATCTGAGTCTGAGAGAAGCTCAGGGTGATGAACCCAACCTTTGAATGGAAGAGAAGGGGTCAGAAGGGAAAACTCTTCTTAATGTTTTCTGTGGTTCATGAAGTTCCCTACCAACCCTGTCTATCTCATCTGTCCTTTTCCAGGCACTGCATGATAAGCTCTTAGTAGAAAAAAGGCTAAGTTTTTCCAGTGCCAGCAGAGATTCCAGTAAAATGCTGTCTTTTTCTGGGTTGTTTGATGGCATCCGTATGTTGTTTAGCTGAAAGAGAATGTGTGTGCCTTTTCAAAAAGAGACTGAAGATAACATTACCATTTGCTATGCTACTTGTTTTATGGATAGGCAAAGTTAGGGTTATTAGATATGTGCCTGCAGCGTGCCATTTTTTGCCATGCTTAGTTTACAAAAGTATGAGACTGTCAAGGAGGAACAGAGCTGTATAAACACAATTTTGGCTTCTATGGTGTTCCCAAGGAAGATACAGAAAGGAGCCAAACAAGTTAGAGATGACAATGGATTACTACCAACAACTTACACTGCAAACCAAAGCTCTTAACAGAGCACAGCTGCTCCTTTTGGACCACCTCCTGAATGCAGGAGCACCTATTGAGAAACACCCCAGCCAGTCCCAGGACAGCTCAACACATACACATCCATATGGCACAGTGCAGTCAGAAATATTTCAGTCAGAAAACTGTCCATGCCAGCTGGCTGTTCTTGCCAGGGAAGATGATGCTCTGGGATGCAGAGACAGCACTACAAACTTGTGGTGTTTGTCTGGTCTCTGCTAACATGGGACTTGCTGTCCTGTCCTGCAACTTAATGTGGGCATCTGCCAGAGGGCATGCTGGGAGTTAACTCCACCTGAAGAAATATGAGGATGGTTCTTGGTGTATGAGACAAGCACAACATGCAGCACAGATTTAAGGAACACTGTCCCATGATACGTGTTAGTCCAATCATTACACTGCTGTGCATGGTATAGATACAGAGAGGGATTTAAAAGATAGGCTTCACACTAATCCTGAGGCTTTAAAGACTGAATGAAATCAAATATGCTTTAAACTTTACACCTTATTTTATTTCTCATCTTATATTGTCATACAATAGACTTACTTATCTTAATGGTCTTTTCTATTCTAAATGATTCCATGATTCTATGATCCCTGATAATTAAATCTATATGATAAATATCAAAATATTGTGGTGGAAAAGATGTTTCACTGAAAGGCACTATAGAAGTCTGTTAAGCTTGCCAAACTTGTCGAGGTAGTTTAAACATCACCAATGAGCACTTTGGGAAGACAAAAATCAGGGGTTCTGAAGAGCTTGTTAACCTACCAGAACAAAAATTAATGCCTGGAAGTTAAACTGTAACCCAGCTAGAACTTGGGTACTGCCCCTGTCAGTGATGAATTGGAATTTAGAAACCACAACCAAAGAGCAGGCAACCCTCTCCTGCTCTGTCCAGATCACATCCAATTGCCTTACTGTGATCTGCTCTGTCTGAATACAATTATTGGTCTTGATAGAAGGACAGGAAATATAAATCAAGTTTCTTGTATATGGGATATCTCACAGGGTGATAGGAAAAACACTGGCAGTCCTGAGCCACATAGCTGCAGCCTCAGTGGCTGAGAGTGACTATAGTGGGGTGCAACCTTGGGAGGAAGCTGTGAAAACCCAACTCCAGCCAAGTATGATGATGGGCATGGTTATGGAACACTGCACAACACAGAGATACTCAAGCCTATAGTCAGCCTTATTGAAAGAAAGTTGGCAGCTGTCTCTGGCTGCTTGGGTCAGAGTGCCATAGTTACACTGTTTCAAGGGACAAGGTAGTACTTTTGGGCTGTGCTGCACTCATGTACCTGGTTTCTTGCTTCTTTAGAAGGGCCTTCAAATTCCTGCTATACTTAAAAATAATGGATAAAACTCAGCTTGAATTTATATTGTTTATGACATGTAAATAGAGCATGGGGAAACAATTCATGCAGCAATAGGAGAAAGTCCTCTGATTATTTTTCGTATTGAGTTGACAGACTAAATTTCACCCACAGCCTCATCTGCATTTTTAGAGGGGTGACAAGTGAAGATGGGTAAGGGGAGAAAAAGACTGAATGTTTTTGCTACCAGTGCAGCTTAGAACCATCTCCTCTCTTCACAGTGCATTACAATCAATGGATGCACACAGAGCATGCATTTTAACTGGGAGAGGTATGTACTCTTGGCATAGTAAATTAATATCTGAATTTTTTTTCAATGCAAACTGCAGTGTATGCTTAAGAGATTAATCAAAATGGTGAAGTTTTTTTAATATCCATTCAGGAAATGCTACAATTATCACACATTTTTGTTTACATTACAAAAAGAAATCACTGGGGAGGCCTGACTTCAGGCATTCAGCTAGAATTCCATATATTTGTTGCTAACAGTCTAATAAAAAGATCAAAATTGGTTCTTTTATCTTGTTGTTGTCTCATATTAGTCTCTTTCTTCAAGACAGTACTTACTTGATACACTTTATATTTAAGTCAATATTTTTGGTTCTATGCAGCATTTGAAATCAAATATTCAGAGACTTGACCTATTCTTCTGAGCAAAACAACTGCTTCAGATGCTTCTATTAAAATATTAATGAAAATATAACATTTTTTATAACTATGACTTTAGTCTGCACTTTTGATTCTAATTAAAAACCGTAAATCTGTCAGAAAAATCTAATGGTATACTTTCAGAATCATCATAAAATGGGAACATTTCATACCTCAGTATGTTTTCCAGAAATTCAGCTTTAAAATAGGAAAGACAATTGTTTTAAATGACAACATTGCCATAAAGAATTTATGTTAGTGTCCTGTTCTTAAGAACTAATAGTAGCTTTTCATATCAAATAGCCAATGTGTTTCATTTGAATTTTTTTTCCACTAAGTTTGTCCACCCAAGAGTCCAGTGAATTGAGGCAAAGTGGAAAAAACCAAATGTACCCACAGTAGGCCTACTCAGTGAGGTTTTAGATGACATTTGCAACAAAACTTTAAGCCAACCACTAGTTTCAAACAGCTTCTCCTACAATGTCCATGAGAGAAAGGGTGCTGAGAGGTATTATGACAGCTGCTTCTCCTGCTGCCTTTTTTTGTATTCATATTGATTGCTGCTATTGTGTATTTGTTGATACCTTTACTTCCCAATTTTCTGTGACTTTGTCTGGGGAGCTGTTTCAAAGTCAGAGGGGTAAATGTGGAGTAATAATTTCCAGAAACTTGACAAGAAATTATAGAATCATGGAATTATTAAGCTGGGAAAAGAACTCCACTGCCCTGGTCCTGATGGCCACAATATCTCTGATACAGGTCAGGATGCCAGTGAGCTTCTTGGCCACCTAGGCACACTGTTGGCTGATGTTCAACAGTTGTTGACCAGCACCATCATGTCTGTTTCCACTGGCAGCTTCCCAGTCACTCCTTCCCCAGCCTGTAGTGTTGCGTGGGGTTGTTGTGACTCAAGAGCAGGACTTGGCACTTTGGCTTATTGAACCTTATACAACTGCCCACAACTCATCACTCCAGCCAATCCAGACCCTCTGCAGAGCCTTCCTATGCTCCCACCCAACTTGGTGTCATCCCTGAAACTGCTGAGGGTGCACTTGATCCCCTCCTCCAGGTCACAGATAAACATATTAAACAGAACTGGCCCCAATACTGTGCCTTGGGGAACCCCAGAACTGGCCACCAACTGGATGCAGCACCATTCACCATCACATGACAGTCATTTGCAGTTCACAGCTTAAAGAACAAAATATTATGAAATTGACTGCAAAAATCTCTCCAGCAAAAAGGAAGCAAGCATTTTAACATATCCCTACATATTTGGTAAAATGAAGATTAATGTCAGTCACCCTCACACATACACAAAGCTTTTCCTACTAGCTATTTGCAGAAACAACATCCACAATAATGAGATTTCTATGGGCAGGAGACAATCACTCAAAGGTTGGGAACAGGACTTATCGCTGATTATGTAGGTCTGGTATTAAATTTATGAGATTAAGGCATGGACCCTTCAGCCATCAGGAATGGAAACAAACACCAGGGCTCTCCACTTCTCAGGAGCTGCCTCTCATGGAAAGTTTTGAACATTACATTAAGAATTCAGGTTTTCTGTTGCCTACATTTTCTCTTGAGTTCCATAAATCATAAAATCATAGGGAAAAAATCAGGTTGTAAGGGAACACTGAAGGTCTCAAAGCCAGGCTAGCTTTGAAGCTGTGGCAGGTTGCTTAAGGCTGTGCCCGGCCAGCTTTTGAGTGTCTCTTAGGATGAAGCTTCCACAACCACTCTAGGCAATTGACTTTTGTGTTTGAGCATCTTCATAGTGAACATATTTATCAATATACACAATTAAAATTTCTCTTGTTATAACTTCTGTCCATTGCCTCTTGCCCTATTGGAGAAGAGACCTTCTTTGTGCAGCTAGAGAAGAGTATGGCTCTACTCTTACCTTTTCTACAGCTACCTTCCAGGCAGCTGAAGGCAGCAGTTAGGTGTCCCTGAAGCCACCTCTCCTCCAGGCTGAATCAGCCCAGGTCCCTCAGCATCTCCTCACAGGTCGAGATCTCCAGCCCCACCAAGCACAGGGTCCTTCTGTCAAATTTGCTCCATTTTTCTGTTGTTTCTTGTACTTTAAAGCCCACAAATAAACTCAGTAGGAGAGATGTAAAGGCATTACTGCTAAATAGAGATGATGAGTCATTTTCTCAATGTCCTGGCTGCATTCTCGCTGATACCTTGTCAGGCTGGTCTTCCCCACAAGGGCACACTGCTGACTCAAGGTTCAGTTTGTTGCCCATTAGAATAACAATTCACAGGTCCTTTTCTGCAAAGTGCTTTCTAGGCAGCCATGTGCTATCACATACACTTATTTCATTCAGGGGCTTTACATTTGTCATTTGCTGAACTTCACGGTGTTACTGCCAGTCTGTTCCAGCCTGTTGATGTCTCTTCACATAGCAGCTTTGCCCTTTGGTGTATCAACTGCTAGCCTCATTTCCTTCCATTCATGATCTTCTTGATTGTGTATTCCACCTCACTGCCCAGGTGCAAACACTGAGTGGTACTGGCCCCAGTATCAGCCACTGAGGAACCCCAGCCACTTGTTAGTTATCACTACATTTGAGGCCTGTCCACTTAATGTAGCCTCCCCAGCCAGTCTACACCTCCTGAGTCTGGCTGTAGGGAATTTTTGCATTCTTCCACATAAGTAAGTCTGGCTTCAAGTGGAAGAATGGAAATTGCATCTTTCCTTCATTAATTTTTCCTGTTTCTGTCTTTAGCGCGGATCCCTTACTGTGGGTGATGTAGCCTTCTGGGCTTATATAAAAGGTGACTGGCAACATAGATTTTTCCTGTAATTTTTGAATGAAAGAGACTGTAATTCTGTGCTGTTGCTGTGAATCCACAGAGGTCTAAGTATGCTTATGGTAGTAAAGACATCTGCTTGCTGTGCTATATTTGAGCTGCATTGAGGCTCTCCCACGCATTGAACATGGCTTTGATGCCAAGGCATTTTCTCTCTCTGATAATTTATGTCTGTGCATGGATTCCTACTGTGCCTAAAAACACATTGGGCAACACATACTGTTGTCCCCAGCATGCTGTCAGTTTTCCATCAACCCTCTTCCTTCCCTTTTATCAGACATAGATGTGGGAATGTACCCTGAAAATGTGGACTTTATACTACAGTGCAAGTGGAGACCTCTGTGATTTCTCCAAGAATATTAATTAACAGGTTTTCCAGCACAGGACCACCACAACCGGTAGTTTGGGATTTGACCACCCGGACTGGAGGTCTGCCTGGAAGCCACTGTATGTTTGTTTTCCCCCAAGGCTGGGTTTTATTTTGGCAGGAGGAAGAAGGAGTGAGACGGGAGGGAAAGAGCGTGATACATACCCAAGCCAGAAATCCAATATGCACACCAAAGTCGACTGCTACTGGTAGTTAATATTGGGCAAGGGGATGTTCTGCAGGTCATGTTATGTTTTGTTTTCCTCAGTTTTAGCATGGGACTTTACAAATGCTATATGGCCCACATGCTGGAGATTGCTGCTGTAGCAATTAATCCAGTATTTATGCCGTTGTAAACTAGTTATTAAATTTGTTCTCAGCAGCTGGAGAGAGATCAAGTTCAGTATCTTTGCATTCTACCATATTCTTCCACACCTTTTTAAAACAGACAATAATCCAATGATCTAATTAGGCCATGCAAAGTTGAATTTTCAGAGGCATTTAGGACCCACTGCCCAGGATTTTCTAGGGCACTGGCTTGTGCTATAAAGAAAGGGATTTGAACAGGATTCCATTTTGATGCTCATCCACTGTGATCTTAGGGAGTGTGTAGGGGCATCAAGTTTTCCCTTGAGGTATGGTTAAGCTAAAGGATCAAGCCCTATTGGTAGGAAAGATATACCTGAAACTGTTGGTAAGTGCTTAGGTAAGTGTTGTGCAACTCTGTCCTTCCCAGGTTTTTGTGGTCAGTATGTACCCACTGTGGGGAACTTAAGATGACTGAAAATTTAGTAGGAGAAATTGACAAGCTGAAGACATTTTACTTCATAGAGTGGCAGAAGAGGATCTGATACAGTAATCTCGGTCCCAAATCCTCTTTGGGTTGTTAAAATTCCCAAAAGCCTCTGTCCCCATGATTGTTTGATGTGGAGAAGCCAAAAAGACTGAAGACTGTTTATGTTTCCTCTACCGCTGAGAATATACATATATCATACTCTGCAAATCCCCAACTTGCTGCTCCACTTGCTGAATGTAGATTGCAATAATTTCAATAATTAAACCACAGAATTATTGAATTACTTGAGAGACTCCAGCAGGAACATTGTAGTTTTAATGCCTCAGGATAAAAAGCCCTCTTAAATAAAAATGTGGAATAGCAAGAGCTGTGCTCATAATTGCAAGTTTTACAAGTCAAGAGGGCTGAACATAGAACAGTTTGAAAAGGCAAAAGCCAGACTTTGTTTTTATCCTAATTTACTTTCAAACTCTGGGCTTCTGGGCACACGGTACTGTGCTTAGCCTGTTTTATGTTTTACTTTTTATTGGATTTGTTACAATTTTCATTATATCAGTTTTTCTGCTGTGAGGTTTTTTGGTTTTAATTTTTTTTAATGGTTTTATATATTTCTTGAAGAAGATTTAGAAAAAAACTCACAGGCTATAAATGTAATCATGAGATTGCTAGTCAGGTTATTCTGACTAGACATTACTGCCTATGTATTTGTTTTCTAAACCAGGTTTAATGTTGGCTTTTGCAGTACAGTCTACCAATCAAATAGAAAGCTACTGTATGCTTTTTGGTGTAACCACACACTCCTAATCTCATCTTCCTTTTTTTTCTTTGACATAAAGACCCGTTTGGTGGAAGCTATTATATGAAGCTATTCATTGCTTTGCTTTTCTTTCATTAACATTCACAGATAGAAGAGCATTATGAGAAAAAATCGCTGTTGCTCTAACCTTGTTTTGCTTTGTGTCATGAACAAGACTGCAATGTGAAGTCCAAAGAAGCACTGAAGAATCATGAAACATTCATATTTGTCATGTTTTCACAAGGTGGATTTAACTGAGGAAAAGTGATATTGAAAGCAGAAGGAAAATATGTGTGTTGCATATGCTATTGGAAACAGCTGGTGAGGGGAGTGTGTTGCATACAGCCCTATGACTGAAAGCAGTGTTTTTCATGCATTCTTTGTGTTTAGCAAACTCGCCTTTGCACAGGAATAACTGTTGTGATTTCAACAAGCAGCAGAGGGGTACAAAAAGCCAGGCACTGGTCTGACAGGTGAAGAGAGGGTCCTGATCCTCTTTTATAACCCATCATCTCTTCCCTTCCCTCTTTGCTGCTCCACAGCACAACTGATTCTCTTCATACAGAAGAGCAAGTGCAGCCTGAGAGATGCTGTTTCTGGGTTTCTTCCAGCCTCCATTCTGTGGGCAAAGTGGAAAAAGCGCAGAAATTTAAGAAAGGCATTTTTCAGCCCCATGCTGCTTCATTCTTGCAGCTTTCCTTCAACTTATGCCTATTTTGAATAACATTAATTCTTGCAGCATGTCTGGGCTAAATGAAGTGCATAATAGTTCAAGTCACTTGAAGAAAACTCCTTCATGCAATAGAACTGCATTTACTTCATTTGCCTTATATGACAAGCAGGGACTTCTGCACATCAAACATCCATTTTTCTTCTCTGTTACACAATGATTTACAACAACAGTTTCATTTGGTATTGCTGTCCTGGGCTACACAAAAATTCTGGTATCCACTTTTTCTTTTCTCCAAATATGCCTTTTTGATTTTTTGGTGTTTTGCCTTCTTTAAAGAGAATGAACTGCTAGTGATTAATGATTCATCCAACCACCTGCAGTGACCACCCAGCTGACATAAGAGACTAGACTATTGGTGCTCATGGCTCAGTCAGCAGAGTGCTTTGCTAACAATGTGCAGAGTGGCCACCTAGGTGCTGAAGGTCTACCTATCAGACATCTCAGGCTACAAGATAGCTGTTAAACAAGATAAAGAAAGGGGCAAATCCTACAAGTTGGGTTAGCATTTCTTTTTCCTTACACAGAAGACTCAGCTGTGATAACTCCCAGGAACATTCACACCTGGTCTGAAGGTATTTAATCTCTTGTTGATGAGCCATAAAGGGCCAAAATGGACTCAGCTGCACTGAAATAAGAGACAGCTGCAACATCTCAGAAGGTGTCACAGACTTCCAAAGTCTCCCATGACTCAGAGTATTACATCATCCAATGTAAAACTCCCTGCTCCAGGGAAGGTACTGGAGGTGTTCCCACCTGAACCTGAGCATATATAACTCTGAGTTTCAAGGCTTCTCTCACCTATCTGAGGGTTATACCATCACTTTGACAAGACTACGGCCACCACTTTGGCCAAAGAACATTGAAATTCTAACAATCAAATCTCATCACTGGATTTAGTGGGTGTCTTGTCAGTCCTTCCAGTCACCTTGGGGGTCTGCAGCCCTGCTCTGACTGCCTGTACCAGCACTGCAGCCTCACTCCAGCACTACACAAGCATCTCTTGGTATTGAATCCCAGCTATCTATCCTTTCCTGCCAGCACTGACTCTCCAACCATTCCTGCCAGGTTTTCCAGGCACGGGGGAGGTGAAACATGTGGAAGGGTGGCCACTTTGTCTCTATCCTGTGGATTTTTCTGGGTGGGGAAGGCTGGGTCAACATCTCATTGTGATCTGGGGCTTGGGAAGCTTGTCCTCATTGGTTGGTTTAACCCAGTTTTAACAGTATTGTTATTGGCATTCTTCTTGGTAAAGAGTTATTTTTTCACTTATATCTGTGTGTATTTGGCCTCTCTGTACTGGAGAAACCAGGCGTATTGAATCTGAAAGAGGAGGCTTCTCTCTGAGGTCTCTGCCCCACCAAATTGTCTCAAACTGAGACAATTATACTGTTGGAAATGGAGATTTGCTGAAGTTAAAGGAATTGCATGGGGGGGCGGGTAGTTCAGTTTCTAACAGTTGGAATTAAAAAAAGGCAGTTCAAACCTCTTTTTCTTGCCTTTTTGGGGGGTGGGGTGTCTCGGGCAGGTATGTGGATCAGGCCAGGCTGTTAGCTTCCTAGTACTAGCCAATAGGAAGGGAAGCAGGGACCCCCTGGCCGAGACAGGGAATAAAAACTTCTGTCTCTTGTTGCTGGGGGTCTGTCTCCTAGGTCAGAGGGGACACATCAATTCAGCTGAATTTGTTAAATAAAAAGTTTAGGTTTGCTTTGATGACTTTGTCCCCGTCTGAATTTTATTGGTTGTGTGAGCATTTCTCACAATACTAAGAGATTTTAATTTCTCCAAGTGCAGGTGCATTCCTACTATTTCTTTCCCATTATTTATGTTAATACTGTCAAGATAATTTGTGGGGCCTTTCATCAAAAATGCATAAAAATAAGGAAATACTGTGAATTAGATTATTTCTTTCTAGTGTTTTTTTATCTGCCTGCAAAAGAAGGGATGGAGATTTAGAACGTCTCAGTTTCTGTTACTATGCAGGCAGTAAATCAGCCTCTTTCTCCCATTTGCCTTTTCCCCAAAAGAACTAATCCTTTGTCTCCATTTACAGTCCCTTTCATCTGAAGGCATTTCCATGTACCTCCAAGTACAATAACTCCACATCTTCCTGCTGAGCTGGCTCTTCACTGCAACATTTTCCCTTCACTCTATCTTCAGATGTTTTTCTTTTTTCTTAATGGTGAATTTTTAGGCAAGGTCAAAGGATCATGTCACAAGCTGGAGTCAGCACAGCTTCAGCAGGCTGCCAGGAAGCCCATATCCTCCTGGCACACCCCCCTGCGTTGCTTGTAGCAAGGTCCTCACCCTCTCATCGCTGCCATATCTGAGCACTGACACTCTTGCTGCTTGCAGACTTGATTTTAATTGCACAGCATCAGCAACTCTCCAAAAGCCTCTTAAACGGAACTGCTCTCTCCCTGACTGACATGAGATTTGCTGGGTTTGGCTCAGCTGGAAGTGGGTTTTTCCATGTCTTGTGAGGTACTTTCACAAAGCTCATGGCTTGTTCATTAGGAAAGTGTTACGGCTTGTAGGCACAGTTAATTAGTACTTATGAATAAAAGAAAAGCAGGAAGGAAAATTAGAGTAAGAACAACAAAAATGAAGTGAAAAAACCCCAATGTAGGTCTATAGGATCAAAACAATCAAAAAATAATAAAAATATATTGATTTTCTAGGTTTTATAGTGATTTTTAATTCGCAGTCTGTCTAACATAAAGCAAACGTGTGTGTGTCTGTCTGTCTGTCAGACAGGTGTCTCTCTGGTGCCAAACAGCCAGGAAATAGAGGAATATTTCAATAAGGAGAATAGAGTAACTGTGTGGGTGTCATTGATGTTATCATGAAACTTTTAAAAAACAGCTGAAAAAGGGGCACTAGATTCACTTTGCTGTTTTGACTTTGCTCTCTGTGGCTGCAACTCAGATTTTTTTTTGTACAACTGTACTATGAAAAGCTTAAAAGCTTGAACTGTGCTGCAGACAGGTTTCCCTCTTGATGGCTAAATACAGGCACCAAAAATCTTCCTGGAAAAAAGCTACAGTCTTTCAACCAATCCACACACTTTTGGCAGATAAATACAATTTCAAGTGTGGCTGCTAGAAGGTAAGAAATGGCATGTAATGAAAGACTATACCACGGTATGAAAAATATACAAATATGCTGAATAAGCTAGATATCACTTTGGATATTACTGACATTTTGAGCCTTTTGAGTGTTTGACTTTCAATTCTACTTGTATTTTATTAACAAGGAGCATTGCTTCCATGACTCTGTACAAGCATGATCGGTAGGCTCAGTACAGCCAATGCATCCTATTTATCCATAAATCAATACACTTTAGATTGTCTAAGAGAACAAATCAGTGATCAGAAGAAATCTGCATCAGCTATTGTGGCATCTCAACTATTCTGGGATAAAACAACGCAGAAAGAACAAGGAGCTGTGGCAAACTTTGCTCTTCCTGCCAGAGCAGAAAACTGTGGCTCTCGTCTGACTTTATTTCCTTTGAATAGTGCCCGTGAGTCATTTCGGTGAAGAAAATCTTCCCATGAGCCAACAGCTGGCTATTACTGTCTCTTTCCATTTTTTTATGCTGGTGTTCACACCCTCCCGACATGCCTAGCCCTCTTGTGATGCTCTTTAATAGCAACAGCCATGTCCCAAGAGACATTAGCCTGGAAAATCCAGGACCTAGCTTGTGCCCTAGCTGTCAGGGGTGATCATTTCCCTTGATAGTGGATTTTATGGCAATTCCGTGAAGTTTCAAAATTTCTTGTCAAAATACGTCTTGTTGGTAGGCTATTGGGTAAGGAGGGGAATGAAGATTCTCATTTTTAGCACTAGGTAGAAGAAGAAAATGCAACCTGGAACCTGTACGACAAATCAGATGATCCAGGACTTGGTGACAGGAAACAAATATCAATCTGGGACTGAAATAACTGAAGGCTTTCTTTGCTGACAGAAACAATTCTGTGAAGATAAAGGCCTTGTGCTCTCTTTCCCTGACAGCATTTCTTTGCTCCCAAGCTGAGTCAGATTCAAAGCTTGTCAAATAAATTAAACATATCAAATATAGTTCATAACTTTCCCTTCACAAAATTCACTTCGTAAATAGTCCATGGGTTTTTTTGAATCCTTATGCCAGCTCTATAATTATGAAGGAAAAAGGATATTTCATGCAAATTTCATCAAATATACTCTTTAATGAGTAGCACTCTTAGCTATAACAGGAGCCCAAAAGTTGCTCTGAGGTTTTTACATCTCAGTTTTCATCTGAATCCTTTCCTACTGAGAAGTCAGTGTACCTTTCTCTGCCCTGACTCTCCCACAGACGTAGAGCTGCCTTCCCCAGAAAACATTTTTACCTTCTCCTGCCGATGAAGAAAATCTCATCTTGAACAAGTCTTCCTAATTATCTCAAAGTCTCAGGTGTTCCACCTCCTGTGTACAAGAAAACGCCAGCTCCACCATTGTGCTGCAATTTCATGTGTAATGATTTGTTTCTTAGGCAGCAGTGACAGCACACAAATACAGGTATGAAGACATAACAAAAGCTTTGTGACTACTTACCAACATCACACAACTCACTTTGGGAATGTTTTGATCATGTTTATCCGAGTGCCAGCAGCTATAGACCTAGGGTAGGAATTTCACCTGGAGAAAGACTTAAATTTTGGCTTTTTTAAAAAAAACAAACCTGCTATCAAATTTCACATGTTTAAGAAAGTGTACAGGGCAATAAGAACAGAAGACACTGGGAAGATGGTGAAAAGAGGCATCCTCCATCTAACATGTAAGTGCACATATGTACACAGTCTGGTAAACAATCTGGGGGGACAAGCACTGCAGTGGGGTCACAGGGCTGTGACATGGCTGCAGGACTAGAATGGTGCTGGGACCACCTGCACATCTGGGTAACCGCTCTGCAGGTAAGACAGGCAGAGAAAAAGAGAAGGAGAAATTCCTTCTGTGCAAAGAAGCAGCTCAGAGGTGCAAAGCATCTCCATGGCACAGATGGACTGGGTGCAGACTCATAGATCACAGTCAAAGGAGAGACTGGTGAGGGTGGCACCACAGTGGCAGGATGTCACCTCACCTGATTAGGGTGAGGGCAAACACAGAGACTTCTTTAAGCAGCTGAAGACTCCTTATCACAGACTCTTGCTCTTTGGAGCGCTTTTACCTCCTTTTGTCTGCTGGAAGGATACAGGTGAAAATTTCTGGTGGTGTCAGGGAGAACTTCTTGATACAGGTACTGGGTGGGCCAAGCAGGGTAGTGTCCCCAGCATCTGTTATTCACAAAAAAGAGCGAGCCAGCTAGGGCTGTGATAGCTGGTGGGGATGATTCTGTGAAGGCTGAGAAAGGAGTGCAAATCAGCACAGACCTTGGACTTCAGGCAAGCAGACTGCTGCATCTTCAGGGAATTCTTAGGTGGGATCCCACAGGGCAGGTGGGTAAAACAGGACCTGACCTGACTAAACAGGAGAATCACAGCAGAGCCCCAGCACAGAAAGGCAGCATAGAGGAGGTGGAATAAGGGACAGGCTAAAATACAAGACAGTAATAATAGGAAAGAGGTTGTTTATTGGAAATACTCTTTTTTTCTCTCAAAGGAAGAGAGTATGTATAAGAATCTAGGAAAATAACCTTCATAAAGAAGTCACATACCAGTCTATCTTCAGGCAAAATTATCGGAAAAATATTTCCTGAGAGAAATCAAGTTCTCTATGTCTCAAGACACAGATGACATATGGAAGTCCCTCTAATAATTTTTGGCCTGAGACACTGGTGTGGTAAATCTAGAACACTTTCAATAATTACTTAAAAAAAACCCAACAAACAAACAATCAACATTTGCAAGTTAGCTCTTAGAGAAAGGTTTTATAGTTAGGAGGGTGACACAGTCAATTTCTGTTTGAAAGAGAGACATTCTGTTATGGTGTCTTTTCAATTTTCCATGACTTTCAAACTAATCAAACCTGCTTTGCTCCTTCATGAACCTAACAGAGATGGAAAAGCCTAAACAGAAGGGCAAACCAGCACTGCCATATATTAAAAATGAAGCTGAAAACAAATGAAAAAGAAATCCAAATCTTGAACTTACAGGACAACTAATTTCTAGGTAGAACTTGCCTGAAGCATGTGGCTATGCACAAAAAGCAGGGCAATTCACTATAACCATAGAAGATAATGAGAGGGACTTGGTCTCACTGCTCACTTCAACATCTGGTTTCCCTTCTTTTCCCAAGCCCTGGTTAGTACAAGTGCTCCTATGACCTATAATAAAACTGTAGAAGTGGATATAGCACTGCTCCCATAGGTTCTATAATGTGGCTGTTTTTTCCTGAGATTTAGAGGCACATGGAGATCTAATTGTCACGTCTTTGGCAACCTCCCAACAGATGCTTATCAGTTTGGAAGTATCCATCTTGCTAAGTTTTGAGATTTGTCAGTGAGCATTACTTTACCTGGGGGAATCCTGTACACAGGGAGGTCAAATACATTGAGGTGCCTGAAAATGCTGCTCTGGTCTATTATTCTGATTTAATTCCATCCATTCAAAATGTCCCACTTGCTCTGACAAACACATAGGCTGCATTCAGCCAGAAACTGTCAATGACAGGGAAAACAGGCAGGCTGAAGGATGGCAAGTATCAGTATAGAGAGAATTAGCAGAGGAAGGGAATTAAGATTAGAACAAGCTCTGTTTTTATGCATTAGGCAACTGGGAATGTTAAACAAATTTCCTTTATCAAGCTCTAAAACTTCAGAGTCTCAAGATGAAGATCATTATATTGTTGCCTCAGGTAGCTGAACAGGAAGAAGCAAGACCCCTAGTCGGCCTCTGAACACAGCAGCTGATCCCCATAAAGTTATTTTGTATTGGCATTACTGTAGTTGGAGGAAGAAGCCTTAAGAAATGACTTGAGAATGAAGTTCTGGCTGTCTGGTAGGAGTGACTCCCTGTCTCCAGCAGCACAAAACAGGTAGGAATATGGCCAAAGCCTGAGTGTTCTATATGCAGCCTGAGAGTGTCCTTACTAAGCCAAATTTCTTTGCTTCTGAACCAGCAGAGCTGTTCTGAAAAAGTCTGATAACTGGAACACTGATTGCAGGAATCTGTCCTCAGTACAGCTGGCTTCACATAAAACCAGTATGTGACAGGCAAAAGCATGAAAAGACAGAGACAAGGACAAAATGCAATTCTGAGCGAGAAAAGATAGCAAAGAAAGCTAGTGGAAATTACTAATAAAGGGCTAGTGGAGTTTCTTCTGTTCATAGCTTCTCCAAATCTGCTATTAAAAATATTCACCAATTTTTACACTTTACTGAAGTAGAAAGAAATGTTGAAAACACTGGAAACACTGAAATTCTGAAAGCCTTAAAAAGTATGCGGATTTTGAGTTGTGAAAGGGAAGTGCGTCAGGTAACGGGCCTGCCTCCATGACAGCTCAGCAAGTCCACCATCTTGCCCCTCTCAGCTCAGGAGCTGTCCGTATCACTCCACTTCAGTGAAAATCAAGTTATAGTTCAAACCATCCACAGAAAGCATTTTACTGCAAAAAGGGTATTCTCAGTCTCTTCAGACATTCCATCCCACATGTCGTAACAGTGAAGAGACTATGCTACATGCTATCTATTTAGATTGAAAGCCCCTGGGGAAACTATTTTCTTTGTGCCACCATAAGCCATTGACCACAAGCCACTGGTGTGAGTCCCTGTACCAGACCCATATGGTGTCTTTTTCACCCACGGCTCTGCATTTCAAATGACAAAACACAGTTACAGTTTTAACAACCCAAAGAGTTAAGTTGGAAAGCCTTTGTTTCATCCAGAGGTCACAATTGAAATTTAGAACAGAAATGAAGTGGGGGTTGCTCCTCAGAAAGGTTCCAGCCAAGTAGGACCCCACTTGCTGTGGCTTGTACCTAGTTTCAGGCAGCATTGAGCCACTTGCATAAGTTTCAAGTACAACTTGAAGTGGGGCACAAGACAAGTGTCCTTGCAACATCACAAGATCAAACAGAGCTTGACAGTTGCAAAACAGTACAAGAAGTGGATTTACTTCTCTTTTTAAAGTCTAAGGATGATAAAAATTTAAACAAAGGTGATGTTACCCTTAAGCTTAATTAATGCTTGCAGATTTTGGTGAGAAACGTCAGCTTGTCCACAGCAGAACAAAACATGAAGCAAAAGAAAATTTCAGAGATTGGGCAAATACTTAAGTATTTATTCCATGTCCTTCATTACAGATTGTACAGAGAATAGGCCCTGAAATGTTTTAATCACATTTTCATTGAAATATTGCATTTAATAAAAGGCAACCCTATAACAGCCTGGCTACTCTTCACAACCACCAGAATCCAAACACAAAATTCAAATAAAATTTTATATCAAAGACAGAACTGGAGTCTTTAAGGCTCATGTGCTACACGGTGTTATACACATGCTCCTGTGGACAGCACTAGCTCATTCTTTCTTATTTCAAACACCTGAACTTTAGGCTATTTTAGAAAGTGGTGTCAGCTTTTCCACTTTCAAATGAAGACCCTCGAGTACAGTTTTCTGAAGTCAGCAAAGTGTTCCTGATTTTTCCAAAAGTGACAGCAATTCATTACAAACCAAGTTCAAGCACCATTTGTTAAACTGAGCACTCAGCCTGGTGTAGCCAGGAAGACACCAGATTTCAATTTAATAAGTCAAACACTATTTCTCCCATCACAGCCAGGCACCTCAACCATTTAATCCTTCTTTGCATTTTGGTGCTATTTGTACAGAGTGCTGATTCTTTTGGGAGGAAGTTGCCGCTGAGTACATGTCCCTGCAATCTAAAGTAAAAGTATTCCTGTAATACATATAAAAGCAAAAAATCGGTGTGATTTTGTTTTGTTTGTGTTTATTTGGGGGTTGTTATGACCCACCCCTGAAGGTGAGGATGAGGTTCTTGTTAATAAATCCCCCTGGGGGCAGATTAGATTGAAATGGCACTGAATGATGTACATACATACATACATATATATAGTTATTTTAGAACAATTTGTTTGCAATGGAAACAGTGGATATAGCTGTTTTGGTTATTATCTATAGAAATGCAACAATATAAAAGCATAAAGACATCACTTAAGAAAAAATATAAGGAAAAGAAAGAAAGGATAAGAGTAGATAGCAGAGGGGAAAGATATCACCCAGGGATCCAGTGACAAGACTCAATTATTGCTTGGTCAAATTGATAGTTTTGAGCACTTGGGAGTGGGGGAATTCCAGGAAACAAAGTTCCATGGGTAAATATAAATCCGGGTTCAGGTAGGAATGCCAAGGTACCTCCCCTGGGGGTGGGGAGGGGGGAGTTTTTACACTGTTGCAACACTGTGGATCATGCAGAGTCCTCTAGTGGAAAGCCCCAGAAATGAGTCTGGGGGCACTTAAGGGGTTTTTGATAGTTTTGACACCCTTCAAGACATGACAGCTGCCTCCCGCTGTCTACTCTGTGTAGTTGAGCCAGTTATGCCCCATCACAAAGGATAAATATCTTCAAGCCTATGTGTGAATGTTCCAATACTTGCCCCATGGTGGGGAGTTTTTACACCTCAACCTGTTATCTAAGGGAGGATATTGGTATGATAAAAATCATTATCCCACTTTAACAGTATCTGTTTCTTAGTATTTTCCCTTATCTGGTCCAAAACCCAGATGGTTGTTGAACAAAAGTTGGTTTGCTGTTACCATTCTCTGGTGATGGGTGCATACCCCCTCTGTCTTACCAGAGGTTTGGACACCACGCACAAAAACTCTCCTCCCTTTGATTGGGGGGTGCAAACCTGTCCTTAGCAAACATCCACTGCTTTTGCAAATGGCTGATCACCGATTCCTTAACCATTAACATTTCAGTCTCTCACAGAGGTTTTTGTGGGTCTTCTCACTTGGAGTCTGACCTGCTGCTTGGCTCACTGTGGAAGGCCTGTTCAAGTAAGTGGCCACAAAACAGGACTTCACTATTTTATATAGAACATTAATCTGTCTTATCAGGCATCAGGACAAGGAAGACTTTTGCATATTCAGTTGTAACAGTATTTATGCCTGATGGGACATTTCTTCCTTTAAAACCCAGGTCAGCTCACTTGGTATGAAGGGACAAGGAATCAAGTTAACTTTTTACATTGTCACCTTAAACTTCATTAACGCAGCAACTGTCAGAAGAAAGACTGGAAAGTTTGAAGATGCAGTCTAGAAAACAAACACTACTTTCTGCTACTATTAAAGCAAAAGACTTCAGAGTGTCCAACTGCATCTGAACTCAGCCATCATTTGAATAGAATGTAAGAAAAGTGAAATTAAGAAAAAAATATGAAATTGCTTGGGTTTTATGCTGTGCTTTAGTTTATAAAGTCAGACATTAGAGTGGAAAATTTCTACAAAATAGAGCCTGAAGAAGCAAGGAGCATTCAGAAACAAAGAGCTTGGGGAAGAAATTTATAAAAACTGAGGCCTTCAAAAGCCACTTTCAAAGGCTGAATTGCTTGCAACTAATGACAGGAGAGGGAGAGCAGTGGAGAATACAATGTTTCAAACCTGATGGGACATAGAAAGGCACAGTGGAGTCAGGTAGTGGAGTCACTGTCCCTGGAGATTTTTAAGAAAGGAGTGGATGTGGTAGTTAGTGCCACAGTCTGATTGATAAGGTCATAGGTTGGACTCTATGATCTCAGAAGTCTTTTCCAACCTAGTAGATTATGTGATTTAGTGAAAATGAAGACAAATTCAGGGAATCAGCACACAGTGACAGATATAACAAGAAAGATACAACAAGAAAGATACAAATGGTTTAAGTAAAATAAAAATAGTAAATAGTAAAATAGTAAAAATAGTACAAATTAAATAAAATAAAATAGTACAAATTAAAAGGGATAGATGCATTTACTTTACTGCTGCAATCAGTCCGAACTGCATGGTTAAGAGATGTGACAATAGTGAAAAACACAATTTCACCTTTTATTCCAAAAGTTGTACCTTCCCTAAGCCTAACCAGCAAAGAAAATAAGGTCAGATAAATCAATACTGCAATTCCAGGTCATTTGGCAGACTCTCACCTGCCAATATTAAATGAAGAGTAGATTTGAGTTTAGAATGTGCTCCTGAGAAGTCAGGCTAATTTCCTGCTCTCTCAAGGATAATCAGTAACAAGGGATTTTGAAGGGTAATGTCTTCTGAATAAGTTACAAAAACATCATGCAAAAACAGCAGTGATACAACACAGTTCAAAACACTATTTGCTCTCTATGATTTGAAAAAGAGTGTGATTGACAGCTGCTACAAGAGAAAGCTACAGGGTGAATCTTAACTGGGGAGAAGTGAGAGTCAGGAAATGCAGCCCTATCCTTTTATTAAAGCCTTTTTGCTATTCCTAGAAAAGCATCAATTTACTGGAAACAAACGAAAAACCTAGTGGCAAAAGAGACTGACAGAGCCTCTTTGCCTTACAGTTGCCACCAGATGGGACCCAGGTGAAGGAGAAAATGCTCCACACTCTTAGATTCTAATACCGACCGTAGAGCAATCTCACATTGTCTATCCATCACAGGATCTAAATACAACTTTGAAAGCTTTATGCATTTTTGTCTTCTCTATAATTCCTGTTGTAGAACTGCTCATTAAGGTTTCATGAGGAGAAAATATTAGAGATGATAAAGGTACAGTAGAGATGACAGTTCCCAAGTAAATGGTAAGTTAACAAGCTCAAATTATGGCAATGGAAAGAAAGAATAACAAGTGTAAAAAGGGACCAACATGACCAAAAATCTTTTCAATGATCTCAAAAGAGAAAAGCATGTAAGTAAAGGAAATGAGGATAGACTGTTTAAGAATTATTAAGTAGGACTAACAAGAAAACACAGAATCAAACAAGAAAAGCAAAATAAGCAGCAGTTGACAGGAGTAAGAAGAGACTGCTCTGTAAGTGCAGCAGCATTAAAGAAAAAAACAATGGAAGTGTTAGTTATGCAAGATGAAAGAAGAACAACTGACAACTGATGACATTAGTAATGAACTGTTCAATATCTGTTTCCACTTCAGTATTCCCTAGTGATGGCAACTACAAGCAACTGTATCCACAACACTGATAAAGAAAGATCTCCGCCTAGTAAAAGAAAAGAACGAGGTAGAATGTAAGTTCCCTGAATTTAGATGTTCACAGGACCCCAAAAACATATTGTGCTAAAAATCAGTATGTTAACCTTATATTAAAATTATAAAAAATATACATAAATTTATATGAATAAAAATTATTTTAAAAGTAGCTTCAAAAGCAATAGCAGGAGTTGATGTGAGAACTGGCAAGCTGATAAGTTTATTTTTAAAAAGAATAACAGGGAAGAAGAGAAGCAGCAAAAACTTCTTGAGCAAAGTCACAACCATTAATCTTTACTCCTAAAAATTTTTTTTGTAAGAAGTACTCAAACGATACTCATTTATGCTTTCCTCAGTAACTGACACAAGTCTGTCAAGAACAAGTTATGTCAGAATCCTTTCTTCCACAGTAGCATTATGAAAAGCAGTAAATTATCTTGACTTTGACATGTGACTGTCACAGGACGTTCTTATAAGCAAGACAAACACAGCTCAGATTAAACTATTACTTTATGAATGCAGAGCTAGCTAGATTTACTGAAAAGGAAAAAAAGAAAGTCACAGTCTACTGTCAAAACAGAAAGCTGTAAGGATGTTCTGCAGAAGTATGTCCTAGGATAAGTTCCATCAATATTGTAACAACCTGGATTGTGAGATCAATAGATAATAAGGAGTTTGAGTGTCTCCTAGATCTACTGGAGGACAATATTCAAATTTAAAAAATGATGAGTTGAAAAGTTGTCTACAAAAACGTAACATTTAATAGTGATAAGGAATCAGTCAAAACTCCAGTCTGAATCCATCACTGCAGCACACGTGACATTTTTGACACCCTGAATGCCGTAAGATAGAAAAGGATTATAAGTGTTTAACTGCCTCACAGTACATTACTTTTTTTTTCCTGACACAATAGCAATGTAACCAGTGTAGAGCATGAATTAAAAAAAATAAAAAAACCATACAAAACCCCCACAAAAACAAAAAAACCACCTCACTTCCCTCCCCAAAAAGGATTCTTAATTCACATCTACAAATGTTCTCTGTGTTTCATTAAACTCTCCCATTCAGAGATTTGGCAACCTTTAACAGTTTAGAAGGGAAAAACACTGCCATCTCCTGGAACAGGTGAAGCTGGCAGTTCTCTGAATGCTCAGTCTTGCATTGTTTTGTTTGCACCGAAAAGTAACTTCAGAGACTTAGCAAGTCACCATCAGACCTTGTAATCAGAAATAAAAAGCAAAAGGCAACAGTAGCATATGAGTTGCAAGATAAATCTTGGTGGCCTAGGTTCAGTAGGAAAGTGAATCAGCTCTACTCATCCACTCCAAATTCTACACGGTTTAACATTCTCCTTTTCATCAGCCCTTCTCAACACGCACAAATCCTGAACAGAAATCTCTGTGAAAAAGGCAGTGGGACCAGAAACCAACCATGGCAACTTATTAAAAGCATAGCACACTGAACGAAGTGGAGTTGCAAGTGATTCCTGGCCTACAGTTTTCAAATTTTTCTGCTATCAACTTGCTTTTACTTTTGAAGGTCTCTATTTCAATCACTTGTTTTCATCCAAGAGCCTTCAAAAAGCAGCTTTTGAGAATGTAACAAGTTCTCTGTTAGTATAACCTAGTCAGGCATACTCCTCTGCTCTACACTGAACAACCTGTATCAGTACACAGGAAGGTACACGGTATCTAAAAACTCTGTATTATAAAATTACTCTGGTAAGTACTCCTCCACATCCCTGTCCCTCAGCATGGCATCTATTAGTTACAGCAGTATTCCAGATACCTTCTACGAAGTTCTTTAAAGTAAGGGGAATAAGTAGCCCATTATCAGTACCTTGGGACACATCTAGAAAGAAGAATTTGTATTGTATGTAACCTGCAAGCAGTGTTATAGAAAGGCTCTTCCATTTCTCCAGTAACACTGGGGAAGTGCTCAGTTCCAGGGCTAACGGGAAACTACCTTAGGGGTTGAACTAGTATTGTTCCTGTCAATTACTACCAAGCCCAAGGATTTAGCTCAGTTAATTTTTTTTTTTTTTAAGTGGGTTATATCTGAAGTAACAACTGCAAATATTTTAAAATTATTTTTCTAATACTGACTATATAGAAGACAACATTTATGCCTTTTCCTATTAATCCATGTTGGGAGTTTGAATAATTTTTAAATGCTACAGCTGTTTAATCATTCCTCTGAAAAACAGCACAACTGCCAAGAGAGCCCTAATGTCACAAAGCTTCCACAGTCAGAGATGCATCAGTACAGCACATGGGCTGAATCAGGAGGAATGCAAACAGGTGGAATATTAGTAACTGCAGGATGGAAGAGCCTGCAGTTAAGCCTAAAAACACAAGTAAATTTTTAGACTTGGGTACTACAGTTAAATCTTACAGAATACTTGACAAGTGCTATTATTTCCTCCTTTCAGTCATGTGAAGAGTACAAATAGGTTACTATGTTTAATGCTCTCTCTTACCTATGAATTTAATTTCATGCTTTTGCCTTTCTGCATACTAGAAAGGGTATTTTGCTTAGTCTCCTGAGTCATCTTAAGGGGTTTACCTGGTTAGGAACAACTGACTCACAAGGTATGTTTTACCAGATTATTTTAAAAATGCTCTTGAAAGAAGACAAAACTCCACTTTCAGGTAAACTCAAGTAAAAATTTTGGAATTTTTTCCCCATTGTAACTCAGGTTCACTTTGCACAGTACAGGTCCTGATGCGATCTTTTGAGAAGATGATTTAGACACCTTAATAAAAAAAATACCTTAAAAATATGGTATCTTCAGTTCAACATTCAGTTTATTTTCTAAAATAAAAAAAATGCACATTTCTAATATACATTTGATTCTTACCAAAGACATGTTTATAAATATTTTTTTTTCTTTTTAATAAAGATCTCTATCTACAGTCCAACTGTTTTTCAGGCAAACAGATTCCACTGAAGAAAATGCAGATCTACGTTGTTTCAGGTCCTGGAAAGCAAGTGTACCTGCAGAACTAAACAATCATCTCTTCAGGCACTTGCCATTTGGCTAAACCAAGTTTAAGAGTTTCATTTTTTATAAAAAGCAACAAAATTCTAGCCTTTATACGATTCTTAGCTGATTTCCACATGAAAAAAAGTGCAGAAACGGATCTACAAGTCAGTCATCTTACTAAGAGAAAATTCTGTATTTCTTCTCCAATTCTTGAATAGAAGCATCTTTTAATCCCATGTGGTTCACATGATTGAATAATACCTGTGTAACTGTAAAAGAAAATCCCAACATGAACTGTTATTTTTGTGATTCATGCTCTTAAGGTAAATTAGTCCAGCTCTTTCCTTGGTGAGAGAAAGGGGTCTATGGATTATAAAGCTGAAATACGAATACATTTTTAGAACTACTGAGAGGATGAACAAATATAGCAAAGGGAAACTCACACTTTGTTTTGACGCCCAGGAGCTGCCTAACAACATTTCCTCAACCAGTGTATATTTCTGAGAACAGACAGCTCTTATTTCATTTACTATCTTGACATTATGCCATTAAATGCACAAGATAAAAGTTGTGCCAGATGGCAGATAAAGCTTACCTATGGTTAAAGGCGTGAATGCAATTTGTAAGAGGAATGTACTTGCAATTAAGTTAGTTTGTTTTAACAAGATTCACATGTCAAAACTTTGGAAGTATACTGGTTACTTGTGAAACTCAGCTGTAGACAGTAAATTTAATATTATTTGGTCCCAAAGATATGCTTTGCTTGTCTCTCACTATTACATAGTCTGTCTGGTATGCTAAAAGAACAAAAAGTTCGAGATAAAACCCACTTTTATAAACCATGAACTCAAGCCAGTGTCATCTTGAATTGCAAACTAAAATAAGTGATGCCTCAAGAACAGGACAGACAGTCAGGCTGAGTGGTTTAGAGATGTTTGCATGTTTTTGCCAACAGAAAAGTCATGATTTGTCAAGAAATAGTTGTAAATTTGTAGAAACTGTAATCTGGATACCTTTTGTCTCAGATACAGGATTTCACATGAAGTCATAAATTTTTAACATTACCAGGTACAAACTGACATGCTAGTGAAGCTTATTTTATCAGAATAAAGAGGAATTAGGTGTAGTTTTCAAGTCTAAACGATAAATAAAGAATCAAAGGATTAAGAAAAACTAAATGACATTCATATTAACTTTTAAAACAATCAAAAACTAGACAACTATATTATTATATGGACTAAATCTTACATATTTTTTGCTAGACTCAACAGTATCACAAAAGAAGTTGAAAAAAGGCATTACCAAATTACTTACTTTTTTTCTCTGAGCCTGACATAAACATTACTGCCATATCAAATCTTTTTAATTCAGAGAGCCTCTGGAGGATTTCAAGGATGAGCGATGGCTCTTCTTTCCTGAAGAAGATTATTAGAAATGTAAAAATAACTACTGTTGATTAGAAAGGTTCAGTAGCTGCAAGCAATACTAAAGAATTCAGGAAGAAGAAATGAAAGGACCAACAGAATTCCCTTCTGTGTCTCTCTCATACTCCCTACCTTTCTTGTTCATTCTTCCATTCACAATGCAAAAAGTCAATATCCTGAAAGCTTTATGTAAGTATCATTCTTCTACAGAGCAAGAGTGAAGAAATATAAAAACCTAGCCTGATGCAAACTGACTCCTGGTCCTGTACAGAATACCCATTACATAACAATGCTTACACCTGGCCATAACATCATCATTTTTATACATATTGGGTAGTATGAAAGGAAGCAGCACCTGCGCCAGAGGAAGCTCAGCAAAAGGCTGAGCCAACTGTTGTTGCCTAAATTTTTATCTCTACAGAAAACTCATAGATTGTGTTCATTTTACATTCTTCTAGTCAACAGTAAACAGGCACTGTCTTTGCTACAGATACTAACAAACAGTACTTTTTTTTCATAAATTCACAGTTCTTCTGGAGGGAGACAGAACTTTTACCTACAGCAAACAATTTCAACTTCCTAGCCTTTATACGTCATACTACCAAATGCAGGATTGTATCTCTGAAGACGGAATTTTTCATCCCTATGACAGATATTTTATTTTTAAGGAAACCAAGGGAAAGGCAAGCACTGATTCATGTTTATTCTTCTACATAAAACAATACCCTAAAAACATTACCAGTATGTGGTCTCCGCATAATTCAGAGAAGCAGTACACTGCCTCTGACAGGCAAAATGAGCTTTAGGATTCCAACGGCAGCACAGATAGAAATTTTAAAAAATAGTTTGTCAGGTCCTATCTTACGAGAACTTCAGTCTCCAATACACATTTACCACAGGCTACTGTAAATTTCTAGCAGGTAATGAAAAGTGTCAATGCATTATAATAAGCATGGCATAAAACAAAAACCCTTTGAATTTCTTAGCTTTAGAAAGCTAAAGCAGAAGACAGTGTGCAAATATATGTGATAAAATATACAGAGCAATGTGAACAAAAGTTATTTCATGCAGTCTAATGCTAGTGATGCTCTTTACCAGAACTAAATTCAACAAAACACAGTAAAAAGTATTGATTTCTTCACTTCTTTTCGATTTTTTAAAATAAGTGTAATTTCTTATTGGAGGAACAATTGAGTCATTCCAATTATTGCTTTATGCTCATGTAATGCTGTGTGCTGGAAGTAATTTTGTACACCCGAGGTTGGGCCCAGACATGAAAAAAAACCCACAAAACCAAAAACAAATAAACAACCTCTCTCCTGCCAAACACACCTGCCCCCCGCAAACCCTCAGAACAGCTATAGGCAATGTAAAACAAAGGAGAAGTTAAACTTACTCAATGTAGAAATCATGTAGAATTTTCAGTATCTGGTTAAACAAGTCTGGATCTAAGGATTTCTGAAACAGCTTTGCATAAAGCGAGGGATCTATTTGCTTTGGAAAAATTAAAAAAGTATTATTTTTAGACAAAAAAAATACAGTTGAGTCCTGAGAATTACAGGTGTGTTTTTAAAATGTCTTGGAGAATGCTAATCACACTATTTGACCTCTTTTTTTTTTTATGATCATTTCTAACTTCTTTTAAAAGGATTGTGATTTTTTTCAAAGTATATATAAGAAGTAGTACACATTAAGTAGATTGCTGTGTTTCATGCATTTGTTCAGTTTAAAATTGTTGACATGTCTAATTACCCTAGAAGCACTCACTTGAAAAATTAGAATTTAACATGGTTATTAATGTTTTTAAGTCTTTAAAGAACAATGGTCTACGTTTGGGAAAAAAAATTATGTAGAGACTGTATTCAAGGCCAGTGAAAAGTCAGGCACAAGAGAAGAAATTCTCAAATATGAACCAAAGTGTTTGTGAAGACAATGAAAAAAAGGGACTATTGTACACTCCAAGACACTCTAAACACAGCTATCCCTTCCACATAAGTGCACCGTTTTTTTCAACATCAGTTAAAGTGTCCAAGCACTGCCGATACTCTAATTTCATACCTTCAGGTACAAGTACATGTTTTCCGGGCAGTCTTTCAACTTTCTGAAATCAGACTCAAGCTGAAAAGAATTTGCAGGAACAGCAGGAAGTGGAGAAGCAGACATAAATGACCTCCTGGTTTCTTTTTCTTTCTGTGTGCTTTCTGAGAAAGAGGGATGCAATGTTGATGAAATTCCTTTCACGCTAACAGGAAGCCTGCAAACATATTTTGAAACACAATCAAGAAAACATTTAAGGAAATCTTACACTGAGACCTAACAAGAGATCTTTTTATTCATTAAAAGGTAAAATACTAATCATTTTTTTAAATAACGTGTTTTAGCTTAATTGGATATTTACAAATCCCTTCAATTTATAAAAGCTTTATATTTGATTCATCTTTTCTAAAAAGAAAAAAAAACACATCTGCAAATAATTAAATTTACTTAGTCTCTCTGTTTTCTCAAAATAACTGCATTTTATGGTAGGCTTCTCCCATACATACCTAAAAAAATAAACTATGTTTTCTGCAATTTCATAAAGCAAAACAAGACCCATGTCAAATGAACAAACTGTTTTCAACACTGAGAGCAGTGGACCTATTTTTTGTCTTATAATTTGTCATTTAAGTCCATTTATTTTTTAAAAATTATAAAACAACTAAGAATATACTTTTTGCTTCAACGCTTCACAGTAAATCCATCTAACTGAGCTGGAAAAGGTGGTGCAGTAGAAGTGTCTCTCATACAAATTCTTCAATCAGGGTTCCATGAAATGTATTTACTATTAACAGAATGAGATAGTGTCAATGTCGTGAACAACGAGTTCCAACACTCAGCAAGGATAAACCTTCTATACTTCAGCATAGTTTCATTCATCAAGCCAGACTTGAGTTTGCCTCACTAACACAGTGTAACTTCGAAATGTGTAAACCTGAAGTTATTAGGTGCCTGCTCAGCAGAAGAAAGGTTGGTGACACTCATCTGCTCCTATTCTCTCACACAACTGGTGTGCAAAGAATGCTTGAACTCTATTCAAAATCTATTCTAAAACACTACAAATAGAAATCACAGCTAGGGAAGATGGAGTGCACAAGCAAGAGAAAGTACAGCATGCGGGAAAATATTATGAATTTATTTTTATTTGCAACATGAGTTTTCCATCTCACACTAAATAGATCATACTTGTCTCAGTCACTGCATGATCAGAGGCAGACATGCAAGAACTGCAGTTTCTCTCAATGTTTTCTTTTTAATTCAGATTCTCCAAAATATCTTCAATACCTTATCACATGTAGACATCTGGAAACGAAGATTACATTTCAACTACATTTACCTTTTCAAAGAAGGATCAGAATTATTGTACTTACTTTAATGGTGACGTATCACTGACTTCTTCTATTTTCAAGTGCTTTGCTTTTGGGGTATCCATTGTAGCCAATAAATCATCCTGATCTAGAGTTTCTGCTGTTTCAACACTCACTGAATTCCTCCAGTTATTGGCTAGAGAAGTAGTGCTGAGCAAGTCACTATCTGGTGTATCATCATCAACTTCTTCAATATCTATTCTTCGCAATGGCTTCTAAACAGAACACATATGTCATATGCGGACTCAACCAAAGTGTTTACACAGGTCCCAGACACAGCTGTGTATAATTTAAAATCATCTTATAACCAGTTACATCTATAGTGGTGAACATAGAAGACACTTTCAATAAAGCCAAATGATAAAAAGGAAACTTCATGAAAATCTACATGAAGCCTGATAATTTTATTGCTTTACCCTTATAAACCTGTATATCCTTACTCTAAAGGATCTCAGAATCTGCACTGTTTTCACAGTAACAATTAAAAATCTATACTTTTTTTCTGCTAAGGTTGAATAGGCAAGATCTATCACACTTTGATTAATGATGCAGCAAAGCTTTGTAATCTAGCAAAACAAGTAAATATACAGCAATATAGGCCTTGGCCCACAACTTAAAATTTTTATATAAGAAATCTCTGTAACTCAACCCTGTTGACTGACCAAGTTACATACATCTAAAGGTAATTTATTCCACTACCAGAGAACATAGGAACTAAAATGTTTCAGATTCTTTAATCTGTACATGATTACCATTGTTTCTGGCCATCACCTAACACCACCTTCACAAGTCTTACAAAAAAAAAAAAAAAAAAAAAAAAAAAAAAAAAAAAAAAAAAAGAGAGAGAAAAGAAAATAGACATTAAATAAAATTATAGTCCTCTTTGCAATCCTTGGGCAGTACTAAAAGCAGACATTTTCATCTATACTTTTACCTTGACAGAATAACAAGAGAAACACAACCAACCTAATATCTCCTGAACACTTAATAAATATAATTGTCTGCAACACATCAGGTACTTCACAATAGTTTCATTTAGGTTTACATAAATACTGCATTTAGTTATATGGAGCACATAATACTCTTCCCTCCCAAAGGATCAAAATAATCACACATTTTCTATTAAAACTATCCATCTGAATTATATATTCCACAAAGGTAAACAAACATTTTCCAATTATCAAAAGCAGAACACTACATAGTATGAGTAAACAGACATACAAAGGATGAGCAAGCTCTGTATTTACACAACTAATTTCTGAGCGTATAAAGATTAAATGTACTGAATGAGGAAGCCTAATATGTAAAGAATGCTGATATTAGTCTCTATATTATCACATACTTTCATATGTAAGTCATTAATCTGACTACAACCACTGATACCTCATAGTCCAAAAATATTGCTTATTGAAAACCAATACCCAGCTGTTCTACAGTTTATGTGGATGAAAATATAGGCTCAAAGCTCTTGCTGTAGCCCTACATGACAGCAGCACATGACGCAAGTAGGCAGAATGTATTGTTACCACTATGGCTGCTGTAAAAACTGTAAGAAGAAAAGAGAAAAGTTTACCCAGAGCTTTCTCAAGTCTGCAATCAAACATGGAGACTCAACCATCTCCCCTTTACTCTCAACTGTGATGTTAGCTATAGAACTGGGACAGGGCTGCGGGGCTACCTCCCCATTTCATGTTATAAATGTGTGCATACACCATGTTTCCTGAGGGTGGTACTGTAGGCCAAATGCTTACACCATTGCTGCTGTGAACTTCAGCATTTCCATGTGTGTGTATGTCCTTGAAAAATATCAAGAGTCACTTTATACATTTTTGGCTTTCCACAGGCAAGGAGTCAGTCTACATAAACAAGCAAGAAGCAGATTTTTAACTTTAAGCTCTATTTTTTCCATCACTATAGAAAGCAACTCACAAAACAACTTACTGTTGATTTAATCTGTAATGGGTTATCAATCAGTTTCACTATATTTTTTATTTCCGTTTCTTTTATCAATACTGCAGGATATTCTTGGCGAGTTCGTTGTTCTTTCTCAGCTAATTCCTGAAAAAAATGGCAAGTTGTCCTAAAGATCAGAAGTTTGATGAAGAATTACAATTTAAGTTAAAAATAATGTAATAAAGAATAAAAACATTCTAATACTATAGCCTTACCAAAAACTCCCAAAGAAACAAAAAAACCACCAAACTCATGTAAGTATACCTACATTCCTTATTTTAGTGAGTTCATTTATCGCTTGTTTATTTCCAGGTTCCAGCTTCAGAACAGCTTCAAAATCTGAGTGAAAAACAACATAAAAACTGTAGATATTTCAAGTTATAATGCACTCACGGTAGGTTTTTAAACCTTTTATTTTGCTTTCGAAGCTCTAAAATTAATTAAAGGCAGGTTAAGTCTTGGAACCACAGAATGGGCAAGGCTGGAAGAGACTTTCTCTGCAGAGCTGCTTTCCAGCAGGCCAGCCCCTAGCCTGTGCTCTTGCCTGGGGTTGTTCCTCCCCAGGTGCAGGACCCTGCATTTGCCATTGTTTAATTTCAGATGGTTCTTCTCTGCCCCTCTCTCTAACCTGCTGAGGTCTTTCTGAAGGGCTGCACAGCCTGCTGATATTGGGTGCTTCCCCCAGTTTTGTGTCATCAGTGATCTTGCCGAGGAGGCATCTGCCCCTTCAACCAAGTCTGATGACTAAGTTAAACAATACTGGGCCCAGTATTGAACCTGGGGGGATAGCACTAGTGACAGGCTTCCAATTAGAGCCTATGACAGTGATTATGACATTCTGGGATCTGTTGTTCACCCAGTTCTCAATTTACCTCACTGTCCACTGCTAAATCATCCTAATGCTTTATACCATGACCTACTTCTGAAAAAAATTTTTCGCTTATCATAAATGACAGTTGTAACTTGACACAAAACTGTCTTCCCAACACATGGATATCAACACAAGAGTTTTTATCCAATATTCAGAGAAACCCAACAAAACCCCTTAATTCTTCATTTTGGCACTGACGATCTTGATTAGTCAGAATAAAAAAATCAACATGTTCTTATATTGATCTCTTACTTATCACGTTTAGGCTAGTTCAAAGTCATACCTTGCATAGCTTCTTTTAGCTTTCCAAGAGCAACTCTGGCAGCTCCTCTTCTGGCAAAAGCTTTAGAATAGGATGCATCTAAGAGCAGAGCTTGAGTACAGTCATTTTCTGCCTCTTCATACCTCAGCAAAAGAGTAGTACAAAATTAATAATTAGTTTCAAGAGGAAGTTTCAACTGAAAAGACACAGCTACCCAAAACAATTAAAATATAAAGGTATATCCTAATTGCCTACATATATATACATATCACTGAGCTAAAATGTGGAAAAAAAAACCCCAAACCCATAAAATACGATTTCTCAATACCTTGGTATTTCAGTCTTTTGTTATCTTATGACAGAAAAATTCACTCCCACTGTGAAAATAATTCTCTAATGCTTGCCAGAGCAGAGTCCACTTTAAACATACAATAGCCTTAGAATCAAAGTCAGTACTATGGCTTTGTACTTCTGAAAACCAGAAATACCATTACTAACATCAGAAAAGTACTAGAAAAGAGAAGCAAGCATGCCTGAGAATAAAATTCTCTACATCTGAATTTTTGTGACTTAATTGTCTTAACTATTTCAGAATGGGAAGTCAGTACATCCTTGCGTTTACGTAACTTGTTCAGTTTTAAGATCAAATTTCCCCATCCCATTTATATTTAGTTATATTAGATCAGGATTCCACTATGTGCTCATTAAAGTATTTTCATTCATTCCTCTTCTCCTTCAAACTGTCATTAAATTTATGGAAATTACTTTTTATTTGCAGTTCTTATCAATACTAGCAGTTTGTAAGAATACCAATGAGCTTCTGTTGCATTTTATGTTTGATACTCTTTCAAATGTAAAGATCCATGATATACAGATTTATCATATAGAATCGATTTTCTTGCTTGGTAATTCAATTAAAGTATCACTTCCTCTGGTTCTCAGAGAATATTATTTGTATTATGATGTTCTTTAAATTATAAGTGTTGTGTCAGAAATACTACCTATGCAACCTATAATACCCTAAATTGAGATCAATTTACTGTCTCTGCAGATACCCAGCCTTGTCATAGAGCAAAAGAGATGACCAACATAACACTCAGCTCTCTGCTGCTCATGCTACCAGCTTAAAAGTTTTAAAGTACCACACTATCAGGGAGTCAGAAAAAGTTCAGACTTCAAAAATGGTCCTATGGAACAGCTAATTTGGTAAAAAGCACACATTTCTACTCTTTTTGGGTTATCTGCATAAAGCTTAATTAAAAATAAACAAACTACACATATATGTCCTTATTAGTGAAGTAAAAAAAGTATTTTAGAGGATCACAACTTCCAGAAAAAGCTTCTATTCATTCCCTTTGAAGTCAGAAGTTATAATCCACTTCTTTTTACAGTGCAACATTTAGTAGATCACTCTGTTTTATAGTCACTTTGTTTTATAGTCAAAAATAACAAAGGTTTGGGCAGGTCCTTTCAGAAAGGTGAGTATCTGAATTTTATACAAGTAAAAGAACAAAAGTCCAACTTTAGTAGCTATAATTTCATACTGGTACTATTTTGTTCTCTCAGAACATTTTCCTACAGAATGCATCGCAAAATCACACATCCAGATTTGTTCCCTCTCCTTTACAGCTTTCAACATGATTTATTCTGTACCGAATTCTAACAACAATTAGAAGGAGTGACAATTCTCATGTGAACTTCTACTGCATCATTATTCCATCTAGTTCACATCAAGCAAACATTACAGTATAGGTAACTCCACTTACTTCTCAATCTTTAGGTACGCCATGGCTCTATTAGCTGGCAGCAGCGCATTGGTGCCATCTGCTGCGATACCACGGGTGTAACATTCTATTGCAGCCTCATACTTTCCTTCTTTGAAATAACCATTACCCTGGAATATTTAGGTCAGAGAAAAAGAGCATTAAGAAAGATCTAGTGCAATGAACCCTTTTATAGCAGAAAGGGTCACAATATTATGAATACAGACTGCAAAGAACACTCCCATCAAGGCAGACATTTATGGCATATTTCCTCATATCTAAGCCTGGAGGCAGAACACAAAAAGTATCTCAATTATTTCTAATGCTTCAAGGATAAAAAAATTTGCTACATACATAGTTTAAGTGTAGACTTTTAAGACTACAACTTCTTATTTATCTTTATGCTTGATGTGCAGGATAAGCCATCCTGTACCTCCCAAATTTAAACACGAGCTGAACCTTTACAATTCCCCTTTCAAGATGACAATTGCACGACACAAATCCATCCTTATCCTGCTACATTCATAAAACCTATCCTCAAATATTACTTGGGTCCAAGTGCTGTTGTTGTTTTCTAATTAATGCTCCATAAAAGAAAATTACATTACTATTTTTTTTCTTTCTGGGGGACAAAAACTTTCTCTTCCTTCTCCATACTGATGTGAAGCCACATATCTTCTCTGCTACTACTCTACTAATGAAGCATTGCATTAGACTGAAATTTCTCTTCTGTGATCTATTCAAACTCTTTTGCCTGTTATCTAGTTCATGTATGCTTTCATTCTTTTCCTATTAATTATTTCTCATAACGAGTATAGCAAATCTGAATATTGATAATAAGTCAGAAGTTACACAGCTAGGTAAGCAAAAAGAAATAAAATTTTTGTTGAGTTGGTAATGTTATTTCTTAATTGAAAGAGTGGTGAGAGGGAGAAATCGATAAGCCAATTGTGAGACAAGACTATGCATCCAGAAATATATTTTTACTGTCATTACTGTCTGCATCCCCAAAGTCTTTCTTATAACTACTTTTCACAACATAATCAGAGGTTTGAAAACACACAAAATAGTCCACAACTCTACTTGGACAAGAAAAGGTCAAGATACATATAATAATGGAGAAAAGGGATCTTTGTAAAGTACAGTTCAGGTTCTACTTGTCTCACCTCATATTTGAAATTTAGCATATACAATTTGGGCTGTAAAATCTACCTTGTATAATTAATCCTCCAGAAGAATCCAAACAGAACTGACTGTCCCATTCACCTTCCTACAGAGCCCAAACTGGGAAACAATTAAGGTTACATCAAGGACATTGCATTTATGAAGTTCAAGACAGTAGCAGGTTTAATTTATACATTTGCACAGCTTTTCTTTAATAGATTTCTCCTATTCCACCAGAACTTGTAATTTACCAGATCTTTTTCTGCAATAGCCTTTTGCTTGAGCTGCCGTTCTTCAATGCGCTGCTTCTCTCCATCTGTTAATCCTGTACTGGCCACATCTTCAGGCTGTTTCTGTTCTGAACTTTCTTTTGATGACAGAGCCTGCAAAGATGTATTTTTTCCCCTCAATAAGGATTTCCCCACTAACACATTTTCAGAACACAGATTAGCATAAATTCTAAATTTTTAAGATACAAAAATCTGCCAAGCTTTTTAACAGAAGTGTCTGTGTTGTAAATTGAATGTAAATTGAAAAGGCCATTTTAAATTGTTTCTTGAAAATGTATTTCTACGAGGGACTGCGAGTCAGAATACTACTTGGTAAATAAAAAGTATGTAATTGCTGAAGCACAATGTAAAATGACTCATGGAACCTGTTTATATATACTCCAATTCACAAATCATTTATTTATTCAATTACTGGAGACTTTGTGTTTTCATTCCAAAAATAAACTTTTCAAGCACTTTCAAAAATACAAGTGAAGGGGTGTAAGTATATTCATACAGTAATGAGAGGTGAGCTTATATTTATTAAGGTCATCATAATCAACGTTCTCTCCCTGTCATGAAAGGGATCACAATTGCAGTAGAGTATTATGCTCTGCTAGGCTTAAAAAAACTTCCTGGTTTGGCTGACCACAGCAATCAGTGGGACTACAAGAAGGCTAGCAGTTCAGTTTTAATGGCTAAGAGAACACAGATGTTCTCTCATGTGTTGTGCTACCTCGTACCAAAATACTAAACTTGACTGAAAGAAGCATTAGCACAGGAGGTAGAAAATGAGGGAAAATTGTAAAAACAAATCAACCAAAAAAAACAAAACCCAAGATGATGCATACATAGTCTGCTGATCCACTATTACTTGGTGTTTGCGTATGTGCTAGTTTATTCAGAAGAAATTCAATTACGGATTTTGACCTCCGTGAACTTCAAATGCCATAAAAAGCAGAAGAATTTGTTGAGTGAGTTTTTGTTATAAATTGATAAAGATATAAACTGAACAACCTGTATTAACTTATGTTAGGGCCTATTAATCTTATTACCTGATCAATTTTCTTCAGTTCATTTTTTGCTTCAAAGTTGTTTGCATCCAGCTCTAAAACTTTTTCATAATCTATCAGAAGACCAGAAAAATATGTTACAGGTAGAAAGTACAGACCAGAAAGCAGGGCATTCTTTTGAGACAAGCCTCTTTTTGTAGTTACTCAAGAAGCCAAAGATGTTGCAAGAAATAAATCATTCTAAAACATTTAAAGTCAAATTATTAGAACTACTAACATCTACAGCAATCAGTTGGACTTGCTACTTGAATTTTACCTTGTCAGAAGAATATGCAACACGGTGTTTCAGTTGTTTATAAGAAATGAAAATTAAATTCCTACCTCAAATAAGCAGATCACACAAGTCCTAATCAAGCAGAGAGATGAACAGTTAGTATGTATTCTACGGAAAGCATTTTAAAAAGACTCACCTTCTTTAGCACCTTGAAGATTTTTCAAAGCAAAGCGAGCAGCCCCTCTTCTCGCATAAGCCTTAATGTAATTCTTATCTAAAGCAAGTGCTAAATTGCAGTCGGATTCCGCAACAGCAAACCTACGAAAAAAAATAAATGAGTGAGCAGTTTGGGCACATCTAGATAATAACCCCCAAAACTTCAGCAATTTATCTCACTTCCAGGTTCTTGATAACATAGAAATCTTATGCACTTCAAAAGGGGAACAGAACAAGTATTTAAACATCTCTAGATTAAGAATACATCAAAATAAGGAAAACAGAGGTCAACAATCTACTGCCACAGAAAGAATAACCAACTCCCCTGTACCCTTTCTATCCCCCCCCAAAAAAATCAAAGTCTTGAAAACAGAGCTCACTGAATCTGAATGACAATTTAGATAGTGAACTTTCTCTTCTTTTTTTTTCTTCTTCAAGTGTTACACTCTAACATAGAAGACTGAACTTCTAGCACAAAAGCAGATGAAAAGAAGACCAGATTCCTTATACCAGCAATCCTATTTTATTTTGAAACCGGAAGGCAGGTTGCAATAGCAGTCTTACATCAACTGTATCACAGCCTGATATATAATCAAGACTAAAAACCAGACCAAAAATCTGAAGGTAGCATTTCAAGTAAGAAAATATTACAGATTGAACAATGCAAGTCTTACTTTTTCATTCTATAAAAAGCCGATGCTCTATTTGTGGGCAATACTGGATTGTATGGATCAGAATGCATCCCTCTAGTATAGCATTCTATAGCTTCATCAAAGTTCCCTTGCTTAAAGTACTTATTACCCTGTGAATAGAAAAAAATTTTGCAGCAAGTTATTCTACATTGGCAGACACATTGCTCATTTTTAGTGGGAAAAAAAAAATCAAAGCTTGTATTTTAGAATGCTTAAACATTCTTGTTTAACATTTTTCAGGTAGCGTTTTACTGTGAAACCTATTTTTAAACTGATGTATTCTAAGTATATTATATAGTCCTCATGATATATGCAATGACATGGTTTTATACAATATTGATTTCCAATATCTGTAGGTCATTTCCAGAAACCTGTAGTAAGCACATACACAGTTGCTTAAATTACTGAATTACTGATTTTTTCTTAAAGTTTTTAGTACCTAGATTTGGCATCTTTGCTTTCCAAGGTAAATATTCTCCTTTCTGCCTTCTTTGGGACACAACTATTATCTCATGTACTCTTAAACTACTTCACTGCAGCCAAAATGATAATGGCAAAAGACACAAGGCACCTCAATTGCTCAGTGTAGCCTGCAGATTACATGTCAAAGAATTTCCACAGCAGCAGCAATAGAACATGAAATGGAAAAAAAAAAAAACAAACAACAAAACCCACCCCCCCCAAAAAAAAAAAAAAAAAAAAAAAAAAAACCCTACAAAAATCCAAACCAAAGCTAAACCTCTTCTGAAATAAAGCATGGACTGACAGATGGGTTAGGTGATTGCTTACAAAGAAGTTTCTCAAAATCACACAAGCTGCTGCATGACTTAGCCTATTTCTATGACAATAAGGCATGAGATAGATCTCTCTCTGTATCCTACCTCATTAGGTAAAATGAAAATGGTATGAACTTGACACTACTAAGGCAAAGAAGACATACAAGTTCATTCATCATTCCCAGATGTACTGGCCTCACAAAGGGACTATTTATAAATTCTTGGAGATTTAGTTTGGGACATGCAGATATTTTGTTGAGGCAAAAAACAGTCTGATCTATATAGAAATTCTATACAGCAGTTCAACTTCTCAAAGCAAAAAATCACCAACACATTTATTATTATAAGCATACACTAAGCTGAATCTGACTGACTTGCTGCTGTTGGTAATGAGAAGAAACAGAATTGCAGTGAGAATTTTCTATTTTGGAATAATGGGCAGGAAAACAGACATAAAAACTTCCAAACAGGCAATTCTCCTATCAGATGTGTGGTCTCAGTGCATGATCTTTAAAAAAAACTATCAATGCTCCTACATCTAAAGTGCTACATCGCCCATAACAAACATCTATAATGCTATAACCTTTTCCTTCTCTGCAAGAGCCTTTTCTGTATCTATACGAATTCCATCTTCTTCAGAGTCTGATTCTGGAGATAGAGAATCATGAGTACTATCTTCTTTATCGAGTTCTTCAAGTATTTTATCCTGAAATCAGAAAAAAACCCCACCTATTAATATTGTTATAATTCAACAGTGTGAAATAATGTAAGTAAGACTTTAGGAGAATTATTGTGTTTTTAAAAATCTCTCCTCTTTACTGAGGAGTATTCCACATTTCAAAAATGAGAGAACTATCCTTTAATACTGACAGCTGTGTTTAGTCTTACATTCTACTAGAATTCTGGCCTTTTAGTAGACCTATTGTTAACACGGGGTTTTTCCCCTTAAACTCAATCTGCTGGACAAAAGCACAGTCAATAGAAAATTAAGTATTTTTCAATATTCCAAATATTAAACATAGAACTTTTTTTTTTTTGGAGAAAGCTACTTTTTATGTTCATACAGTACCTAGCAGAGTAAGACACCAACTTGTGCACTGAATTCTCAGCACTATAACAAAAATTTATTTAATGCAGAATTAACTGAGGACAAGACTCAGGTAACAAAGAAAATATTCTTACTCACCACATCAAGTTTTCCCCATGCTTCATAATCGTAAGACTTGATCTTATTTTTCTTGTTTTCCTCAGAGGTTATCTTTGAAGGGACTTTACTTTTGCTTTTCTTCTTTTTCTTAAAAGCCTTATTTCGAATTGGTGGTAAATTCTAAATTGAGTTAATTTAACATAAAACAGATGTGTGACAGTCACTTGAATTGATGAATCTACAGTACCTCTATCTAGATATATATGTATCCACTGGCTAGTTTTATTTTAGAAATCCATCCTGCAAGCTGTTCTCATGAACTCTACAAAACCACTAAGGCCAAGTATAAATCTTTGAATACATAATAATAGCAAATATTACATGTATGGTATGACACTGAGTTTTAGAAGACAACTCTCTTCAGAGTATTAACTGAAGAATAACTTAAATATAATAAAATTCAACAGAAATAAGTTACACTGATGCTGCTAACAGAAATATTCTCATTAATCTACCTAAAACTGACTAAAAATGTACTGGCCTCATCACCATGAAAGACTACTACCCCACAGTTGTTTTAGTGGAGCAGTTTACAGAGGAATCTTTGGTCTACTTCAGATGAAAAAAAAGTCAGTTGGGTTAATTCACACTTTCTCCTCAGATATTTAAAGTCAACAAATGTAATTTTGCTGAAGCAAAATGAAATTATTTTAAACACTATCACATTATAAATAGCTGAGGTGACACTGGTCTCGTGATTTTTACCTCTTCTGGGACCCCACTCTGTTTCCTTAGTTCAGAATCCACTTCTTTAATATCTTTTTCCCAGCTCTCCAATTCTCTCACAAAATCCTGCAGCTCTTCAGCATTTTGCTTCATTTGCAGCTGTAGTTCTATTGCTTTATTTGGTGCACTCATTGTAATCTGCCAGAATTCAAGAAAAAAGGCTTTCTGAAAAGAACTTGAAAATATGTAAGGAAAGAAGCAACTTACTTCAAAATAAAAAGTCTGACTTATATGCAAGTGAGACCTCCCAAGAGCATAGTAGAAACATTAAATACTAAGATACTAAAAAGAATTTAAATGTCTTTGAAAATACAAAGGGAAGCCATATTATTCAGACAAAACAAAGTATATCATAACAAACATGCTTTCCTGACAAAATGTAAGGTAAAGCACCCAACAAGTTAATGGTAATCCTGAAAACAAGTCCCCAAAACGGCTTAATAATTACTAACCTGATTGTCTTCATAAATGTTGTACTTAATTTTACTGTCTTTAGTGAAAAAAGTTTTATTATCACAAAAATACCAAGTCACAATTAAAAAGCAATCTTAAAAAAATCTTGGCTACAATTCAGAAAAAAGCTCCATGTTTGTACATTTCATAGCACAAAAATCTCAAAGGATGAAGGAAACATGCTGAAAACAATGATGAAGTAATTCAGGATGAGCTAAACACAAACTTAGACAAAGTTATGAATAGTTGCTAACTATAACCTCTGGACTAAAAGTTTCAGGACCTGTTACAGGTCTCACGTAAGTAAAAATAAACTATTTAGAGAGATAGTACACATAAAATGTTTTAGGGAGAAAAAGGGCTAGATTATTTAACATCTTTTATTACCATTATTTTTAACATCCAGTACAATAACAATCTCATAGCACAGAAATATAAGCATTTATGAGCCAAACAAAGTTAATGATTTCTGCAGTACGAGGTGCTATCTATATTTAAAGACAAGGGTCTCATAGAGATGGAAAGACCATGGCATGATTACTGGTGAACTAATGCTACCAAGTGCAGAAACGTTTTTACATCTTCAGGAGTAAGCAGCTGAGAGGATGCCCTGCTGCAGCAAGTGTGCTTCTTCCTAGTTCATACATAGGTGGTAACATCCTTACCTTGACCAACGCAGTTTTCTTAGATTCTTGTAAATAGTGGGCCTATTTGAAACAAAGCAGAAACTTTCAATGAAACCAAAAAATGCGTATCTTTCATCATATTTCCAACTAAGGTGCCTACTGTGTTTTTCCTCACCTACAACTGTTATCCCATACAGAACTGTGTCTGTAATCCTCGGTCTTAATTTCGTGAAACCTGGGCATGGACACACCAACTATTCCACGAACTTTGCACACCCTGGCCAGCGACAGCTAGAACAACATACTTCAAAAGATGTGAGAAAATACACTGTGATCTGCTGAACTTTCCTTTTTGCTATCACTGACTCAAATAGTGTTCTCATACACGTAGGAATGTAACATGAAATGTGGCCGTTTCTGCTCTGGTGCTCTAAAGCCCCTTGCTGCAGTGTGTAAGGCAAGCTGGCTCCGCCAGGCGCGCACCGCCCCGGCCCGCGCCGCTGACCGAGCCTCTCTCCGGCGCAGCCCCGGCACCCCTCGGGCTTTCATTCCATGCCCAGCGCCGGGCCCTTCCCAGCACCCGAGCGCCGCAGGGGAAGGAGGCGCAGCGAGCCCCGGAGCCGCCGCCCCCCGCTCACAAGCGGGGCCGCGACCCAACCCGGGAGCGCTCCCCCTCGCCTCGACACCCCGCGCGGCCAGCGGGCCACGGCGCGGCGGCACCGCGGGGCTCGGGTATTGCCCATTCCCGGCATGACACATCCCATCCCCGCACAACACAGCACAGCACAACACAACACAACACAACACAACACAACACAACACAACACAACACAACACAACACATCCCATCCCATCCCCTCCCATCCCATCCCATCCCATCCCATCCCATCCCTGCACAACCCGTCCCGTCCCGTCCCGTCCTCACCCCCTCCGCGCCCCTCGCCACCGCCCTGCGCGGCCGGTCCCTCCCCGGATGCAGCGCGGCCCCGCAGCGAGCGGAGCCGACCGACCGCCCGCCCGACCGCGCCTGCGCAGCGGGCCCGCCCCCGCCACGTGCTGGGAGCGCAGCCGGCGATTGGCGCCGCCGCGGCCCCGGCCCCGATCCCTGATCCCTGTGTCCTGTGTCCTGATCCCCGTGCCCTGATCCCTGTGTCCTGTGTCCTGATCCCTGTGCCCTGATCCCTGTGTCCTGTGTCCTGACCCCCTGCCCTGATCCCTGTGTCCTGTGTCCTGACCCCCTGCCCTGATCCCTGTGTCCTGTGCCTTGATCCCTGTTCCCTGTGCCCTGATCCCTGTGCCCTGTCCCGCCGGGACGGTGGTCTCCGGGCGCGGCACGGCGCGGTAGGCCATGGAGGATGGGGAGGGTGACTCGTCGCCGGCGGCCGAGAAGAAGGGGGCGGAGGAGGAGGATGATTTCGGCTACAGGCTCTTCCCGGACCGGAACAAGAAGCCGCAGAGCTTCCTGGTCCGCAGCCTGTTCACCTTCCACAACAGGTGCCAGGTGATGCTGAGGATGACCCTGGAAACGAGTAAGCGCCCCCGCCGCTGCCCCCAGGGCACTTACCGGGGTGGGGCTGCGGCCTCAGGAACGCGATGGTTTTGGTTAAGACTAGCTATGATTTCGAAAGGGGCTGAGAGAGTGTTTTCCTATCAGAAGGTCCTTCTCTACCTTTTTTTCCTGAGAAATTTGAGACTGTTTGTCAATTTCTGTACTTTTGTGCCCTTTTCATTGTGCGGTGTTGATTGTGAGTGTTAACAGCAAACGATGGTCACTATAAGTCTCTGTTATCCTAGTAAAAAAGTAATGTCAGGAGTGACCTGATTCCTGAACAGCTCTGCCTCTGTATCCTGGGCTGCATCAAAAGCAGCGTGGCCAGCAGGTCAAGAGAGGTCTCTGCTCTGCTGAGACCCCACCTGGATCACGGTGCCCAGCTCTGAGGCCCCCAAATGTCAGAAGGACGAGCTGTTGGAGAGAGTCCAGAGAAGGGCGTCCACGTTAATAAGGGAACAGGAGCACCTCTTCTACAAAGACAGGCGGAAAGAGTTGGGGCTGATCAGCCTGGAGAAGAGAAGATTGTGTGGAGACCTCAGCAACCTGCCAGTGTCTGAAAGGGGCCTACAGGGAAGCTGGAGAGGGACTCTTGGTCAGGAACTGTAGTGATAGGACAAGAAGTAACACATTCAAAGTGAAAGAGGGGAAGTTTAGGTTAGATATACAGAAGAAATTCTTTACTGTGAGGGTGGTCAGACACTGGAACCGTTGCCCAGAGAAGCTGCAGATGCCCATCCCTAGGAATGTTCAAGGCCAGGTTAGATGGGGCTCTGAGGAACCTGGTATAGTAGAAGGTGTCCTTGCCTGTGGCAGGAGGTTTGAACTAGATTACCTTAAACGGCCCTTCTAACTGAAATCATTCTATGATTCTATATCCTTTTACATAGTCTGAACTGTAACAGATGCCTCTTGCATTGCATTAGGGTTAACTACTGCAAAGCATGAATTTGCATGTATAGTGCTTTCCTTGGTTTGTTGTTTTGGTTTTTTTGCTTGACTGTTTATATTTTGATTATAGATGACTTTCAAAACTTTTGTTTTGAATTTAGAGAAATTGATTGCAGCAATGTTTTTCTAGATCCATACGCTCAACTTCTCCTTGAGGCTATGAAGCAGTCTGGTTGGTATGTAAAGTAATTCACCTTGTTCTGTGTAGTAATTGCTATTGGTAGTGACTGATGTTTTTCACATTCTTTTCTGTAACTTTGTTTGTTTTGACCTTCCAGCACTGTCTTCAATGACCGGCACTTTTCTTGTGAAAACTGTGATGGCTGTGTCAGTGGAGGTTTTGATGCTGCCACATCTCAGGTAGGTGCTGGACATAGCCCTCTTTTAGAGGGCTATAAGTTTTTGGTGTTTTGTTACTAGGAGTAAATCTACCAACACTGATACTTGAGTTAGTCATGAAAACAAAATGAATGAAAGATGTTCTGTGCTACTGAGGGGAGACCTCATTGCAGTTACAACTTCCTCATGAGGGGAAGAGGAGGGACAGGCACTGATCCCTTCTCTGTGTTGACTAGTGATAAAACCTGAGGAAATGTACTGAAGTTGTGTCAGGGGAGGTTTAGGTTGAATATTAAGAAAAGGTTCTTCACCCAGAGGGTGATTGGGTACTGGAACAGGCTCCCCAGAGAAGTAATCACAGCCCCAAGTCTGACAGAGTTCAAGAAGCATTTGGATGATACTCAGCACATGATGTGACTCTTGAGGATGGTCCTGTGCAGGGCCAGGAGTTGGGCTTGATGATCCTAGTGTGTCCCTTTCAAGTCAGCATGTTCTGTGATTCTATATTGGAACTAGTATACTGTTAATGTTGTACAACATCAACCAAAAGACCTTAAATGCTGTAGGTGGTGTGTGCTGGGCCTCTGAGGAGTAAGGGAGGTTGAAACTTGCTGAAAAGACTACTTCTATTTCTTCTTCTGCAGATTGTTCTGTGTCAGAACAACATTCGCCAACAATCCCATATGAACCGGGTGGTCACACATGAATTGATTCATGCATTTGATCACTGCCGTGCACATGTTGATTGGTTTAAAAATGTCAAACACTTGGCATGTTCAGAGGTAAGTTAAAATGCTTCTAATGTTGGCATTTTATAAATTACTACTGGTTATTAGAGATGTTACAAACACTTAATCCTGTTAATACATTTTGTTCTTTCTGTCAGATCAATGTAAATAGTTTCATTCAGAAAACAAATACATAGTTTTGACAAATATTAGTAAGTCAATGTCATATTAAGTAGAATGTGATCACTCTGAGTGTAGCCATAGCAAGAAGTGGTTATTGACAAGTGAGAGTAGTTAGAAGTGAAAACACATGCACACAATAATCAAATGTTTATAGAATTCTTTTTCTCCCATGCAAATCTTGGCATGTTGGGTAGTTTTCACAGTAGTATAGTAACTTTATTTTTGTTTAGATTTTTTCGATTAACAACAAACTTGTCTTCTCCTGTAACATTCCTTTTTTGAGTAATTGTGACATTGCTAATAGTATACTGTAGTTATGACTCCATGTCCACTGGATGGGGCTCTGAGCAACCTGGTCTAGTGAAAGGTGTCCCTGCCCATAGCCAGGAGACTGGAACTAGGTGGTCTTTGAGGTCTCTTTTAACCCAAGAGATTCTGTGATTTCAGAGGACGTTTTCTGCTTGAAAGGCCTGCATAACTGATGCTTCAGAAGGTGCAATTAAATGGAGCAGAGATTGGGAAAAATTCCTCTTGTGTACATGATGCATGTGTATTCACATGCTTTTATTTGATTTCTGATGTAATCCATATCATTTGGCCACAGAAAAACTTCCTCTTGCATGAAAGTACATACTTGTGACTGTGTGTTAGATTTTTTTAACTGTTTTTTAAAAATATATAAAAATATTATAGTGGCTTTGTTTGCAGTTTAGGGTTTTTTTTCTTTTGGTCATGAGTTGGTTGATTTGTTTGTTTTTAATGAGAACTTATTTGATTCTAGACTTTAGATGTGTAGATGTTTCACCTGTAAACAGTATGTGAGATAACCAAAATTATGTGTGTAGTACTGAACAAATCAGATTCACAAAAATTAATTTTACTTCATTAATTGAATCCATATTTGCTGTGGAAATGAGCCACTGTCACTTATTATCTCTTTATAGATAAAACTTAATGAAGTAACCTTCTGTGCTATCAGTAAAGCCATTCTGTATGACTGCCAGGAACCCCCCCCAACCATTCTGTGACTTCCCCTCCTCAGCAGTACAAGGGACAAAAATAAAATTAAAAAGCTAGTGGTTCAGGATAAGGACATGGAGGTCACTCAGCAGTTGCTGTCATGGCAAAAATAGAATTGACTCGGAGAAGATTAATTTTGTTCATTACCAATTAATAACAGAATAGGAGAGTGAAAAATAGAACTAAAAATACCTTTTCCCCTACCTCAGTTTCTTCCCAGGTTCAATTTCACTCCTTCATTCATGGCTCTGTCTCCTTCCCTGCCCAGTGGCACAGGGAGACAGGGAATGCAAGCTGTGGTCAGTTGATAACACTGTCTCTGCTGTTTCTTCATCCTTACACTCTACCTCTGGCTCAGTGTAAAATCCCTCCCACAGGCTATAGTCATTCATGAACCTCTTCAACGTCAGTCTTTCCCCTGGACTGCTATTCTTCAAGACCTACTCCAACTAGAGTCCTTTTCACAGCATACAGTCTTTCAGGGATGGAAATGCTCCAGCATTGCTTCCCCATGGCCCACTGTTCCTGACAGAAAACCTGCTCCTGCGTGGGCCCTCTATGGGCCACAGCTTTTTTCAGGACATGTCTGTCTGCTCTGTCATGAGGTCTTCGTCAGACTGCAGTGTGGATATCTGCTCTACTGTGTTCTTGCACAGACTGCAAGGGGACAACCTGTGTCTCCATGGTCTCCTCCACAGAGGGCAGGAAAATCTCCTCTGATGGCTGGAACACCTCCTCCCCTTCCTTCTTCACTGGTCTTGATGTCTGTGAGGCTATTTGCCTCACATTTTTCTTATTCTGTCTCACAGCTGCCCTTTAGTGTTTTTTATCTGTTCTTTAACGTGTCATCATAGAGATACAATCAGCACTACTAGTGGTCTCAGCTCTGACTAGTGGTGGGTCTGTTTCAGAACCAGTTAAAACCACCTGTCTGGCATGGGGGCAGCCACTTGTCCTGTCTCACAGAAGCCATCCTGGCAGGCCCCTCACTGCCAACATCCTGCCACACAAACCCAATACAGGAATTCAGAATTATTAACTATGGTCTTGGTTTTTTTTGTCTAAGCATATACACAGTGCAGAATAAAGCATGTAAGTTTCAAACATAAGTTTAGAGAATATATGTACAACACAAGATTGTGCATGTTCTTGCTCTTGTTGAGCACATAATCTTGAGATTATGTGTTTACTTCAAGTCTTGATACTTATTTTATTATATGGTGTTCACATTTTTTGTTGACAGCTTTTTTATTCTTACCTTTCATATTTTCCATGCATTTACTCTCACTCTGGTACTTAATTATAGGAAACCACGGTTTATATGGAACAGTTGGCAGACAAAAGAAATTACAGTGTACAGGACAAGACAGTTAACAAGCTAAACCATACATACTCATTTAAATGCGGCTTTTTGCAAAACAGATGGGTTAGTGCTCTGCTGGATATGGCAGCTGTAGTCTCTGAAAGGTATCTACCTTTCTTCCTGACTCTTGTGACAGCTTCTGATATAGAATCGGGGGAATATTACTTTCCATGTTCTTCTAGCAGTTTGTGTATATTTATATATATTTATATATATATATATATACACAGATACACACAGAGACACACATTCTTATGATCTCTACTGCTCATTCATTTAAGCTTTAGGAATATGAGATGTAGCTCCTGGATAAACTTAAAGTTTGCCTTAGTAATACTTTGCAGTTCACTGAGGCTGAGAGGGTGGATATAAAGGGTAACAGGTACTTAAGTTAAAGTGGCCTCGGGAAGATTCTCTACCAGCAGTCACCAGAAAGATACTGAAGAAAAAATTTGTTAAAACTTTTTTGACTATGTATTTTGATGTGTTTCTCTGATCTTGTGGCTTTTTATGTTTCTCAATAGATTCGAGCTGCTAATCTCAGTGGAGACTGCACATTGATGAATGAAATAGCCAGGTTTAAATTTGGATTGAAAAGGCATCATCAGGTAAAGACTGTAGGTGTTGAAGTCTAATCATTTGTTATGAGCCATCATTACCTAGTTTATCTCAGCCTTCTGCACTTTCATAGCTGAAAACATCAGGAAAAGAAGTAGATGCCATGGACTTGCTCTTTTCTCTTAACTAACCTTTAATGACTGATGTTGCTTTTTCTTGCCACTGTATTATTTTTATTGGAGTGAAATTCCTGAATAGTTATTCATACTACAATGCATTACTACCTACAATGGATGGCTAATAAGAACCAAACAAAAACCAGGGTTTGCAGAAAATGTAGTGGGAATACCTTGTCCACTGTAAGTGAGTAATATTCTGTTTAAAACTGGAAGAAGCAGAATGAGAAGTTTTCTAAATAACCACGTGTATTAAGTCTAACAGGAATTGATTTTTCTAAATAGTAATGAACCATACAAATTGAGTCCCAAGCAGTTGCTCATGTTAGAGTGGCAGTAGCTTGTAGCTGATGGTGGCATCTTTTTTTATCTTTTTGTAGACAAACTGTGAGAAAAAGTTTCCGTAAAGAGAGATATCAAAATGAAGGCCTGTAGAGAAGTAATTCCTTTAAGTTCTATAGCATTTCAATTTGCAAAGAACTGACTGGTATTTATGTCTGTTTCTTGCTGACATTTTTTCTTGTGTCCAGGTTAAGTTTTACAAATACTTGATGTCTACAAAAAAGCTAAATTTTATTTTAATTCCTGTTCTAAAGAATGTCATTTAGTTTTCTCATGGATTATGTGTGCATGGAAAACTAAAACACAGAATGGAACTAAAATACACTTTAATGCCTTTTACAAGCACTGTTTGACTCTTCTGTAATACAAAATTACTGCCTATATAGTAGGAGTTAATACTTGAAAAAATCTGGAAAAAAATTTTTAGTAATAATGACAGATTGTTCTTTACCTATTTCCCACTTTAGACTTGTGTACGAGACAGAGCAATTCGTTCCATTCTGGCTGTTAGAAAAGTTAGCAAAGAAACGGCAGAAAAAGCTGTGGATGAAGTTTTTGATGCCTGCTTCAATGATCTGGAACCTTTTGGAAGAATCCCACACAGCAAAGCAGATGCAAGACGTGCTTATAAAGACTTTCAGAACAGAGATCGTTATAATGCTAATTTGTAAGGGGGAAAGAAACCTGTGACAAATTGTTAATATCAGATTGTTCTGTAACATGTGAAGTTACAGTCTATGCACACAGTGCTGGTGGAAAGGGCAATTCTATCAAATGTATCATTTAATTTTGTAAACTTTTTTCAGGAGCCGACTTCTGTGGAAGTAAACAGGGTAAACGAATGAGACTAAAAACCACGTTTCCTCGCCTCTTATTCCAGGAAGATAATTTAGTATACCAAATGACTTGTCAAATAATGATCTGCACATTTCAATGCACATTTAATTCTGCTCAATTGGACTGATTAGGACTTGGTTTCTAAGAGTTTTGTTGTTACTGAATAAATCTTTTAATTTCCACCATCTTTGATACACAGTCATGAACTTGATGATCTTCATTCATTCTATTTTAAAAGACAGGCACCTGAACTACAGCTCTCGGGTCTATATTTGATAACTATGACTAAACCCAAACTTTAATAAACTGCTGCATTTGATTGTGAGCACCTCCTGAAATTTTTGGGAGATCTAAGATTTTTTATTGATGGGAAAGCTTTTGTGACTTGAGTCCTTTATTCCTTGATTTGCTGGTCTTGTGCTGATTGTCTCTGGTAGTGGAGGACTGGGTATGATGATCAGTGTTGCCCTGCCTTCTCCTGTTTTGTGTCCCAATACATTTTGTGACAACAGGACTGTCAGTGTATGGAGCTTATTCAGGCAATTTGTAACTCAGATTTGGCTGCGGTGGGGCAACATGCTCCCTGGTGAGACTGGAGCAGGAGTGAGGCACTGAACTACTCAGGTAGGGAAAAGTCAGCACGTGCACAAATTTCAAGTGGCTGGCAGATGCTTCAGCTGGAAAGGGAAGGTCCTCCCACATACCTCCAGAATTTGGCAGCCTTTGACAGGGCTCTTGTTTGCAGATTGGGGTCCTACAATCCACCTGTTTATTTCACGTGCCTACGATGTTTTGGATCTGACCATCATTCTGTAATTTCCTCCTGATACGTATTCAGTCATGTGATTAGCCTCCGTCCCAATGGTCCTGCTTCTAAGGTGTCACTTAAGAACAAGATACATGAAGAAGACAATAGAGCCAGCAGTGTGTTGTCTTTTCCTGATCAGCAGCAAATACTTTGAGAACATTCAAACCTAAGCACTGTCCACACAAAGTGACACATACAAGAAGTGCCTGAGAGATCTGATCAAGCCTGACTTGTTTGGGTTGTTCTATTTGTGTTGGACTATGTCTGGGTTATGTTTGTTTCCAGGTGTAGCATAATTCATGCCTACAGGAACCATTACTTCTGGCACTAAGCATTAATACAGATCTGTCAGTCATTCCATTTGTACTGGAAGAAGTTATGTCTTGACAAAGATTCCCCAAACCTGTGCTTTTAATGCTGTTACAGAATTTCAGATGGAGATTTCATAATCTTATTTTCTTGGGGTAATTCTGTCAGTGACTGACATAATCGCATGGCTGAATATCTGAACAGAGAAAAATGGGTATAATACCCTAGATACCTGTAGAGAAAATTACACATCGAATTCTAAGCTTCCCATGTTTGATGTAGTCTATATAGACCTGGGGGTTCCAAAATGCCCTGAGGATCAGAGATGCCTTGAAACAGCATAATCTTGTGTGTTAATATTCCCTTAACCTTTAATGCTGTTCAAATCACTGTTTTAGTCAGTATGATGTACAATGCTGAGTTTTTTTATACTTCTGACACATATTCTGGCAGAAAATTCCTTCCCTTCATTATACCTTACTAACCAAAGTTCTGCCTTAATGAGTGTCTGGGTGTTTGTATTTTTATTGTATTTTGACCAATACATTGTTTGAATATATACATTTGTCTGCTATCTGGGATAAGCTGTATCAAGTCTACTTAGAAATGGAAAATACAGCAATAAAAATTAGAAAATGCAAGCATCCAAGCTGCTTTTTTTTTTTTCTTTAGCATTTTTGATAGATGAATATGATCAAAATCTTGGAAAGAAAGTATTCCAGAGATATCTTCAAGAAATGTTGGTAACAAAGAGTACATTGAGCTATATAAAGACATAATTATATATACATATGAAATCAGTATGAAATATGACGTGATGGTTGGAGTCTTGGGCACAGTGGTCACAGAATGTGTAAGTTTGCAATTCTCAGAGAAGTAAGGAGGTGACTCAGCAGAACTGCTGCCTTGGACTTCCAGAGGGCAGACTTTGGCCTGTTTAGGAGCCTGGTTGGCAGGGTCCCTTGGGAGGCAGCCCTGAAGGACGAAGGAATCCAGGAAGACTGGACATTCTTCAAGAAGGAAATCTTCAAGGTACTGAAGCATGCTGGCCTGGCTGTACAGAGAGCTTTGGAATTCAGGGATAAAAAGGAAAGTTGATGACCTTTGGAAGAAGGGGCAGGCAGCTCAGGAGGATTTCAAGGATGTTGTGAGGTTGTGCAGCAAGAAAATTAGAAGGGCCAAAGCCCAACTAGAGCTTAATCTGGCTACTGCTCTAAAAGACAATAAAAATGTCTGAGGCCTAAGTAGGCCTAAGTAGAATCTCCATTACTTATTGCATGTGGAGGAAAACAATGGCAAAGGATGAGGAAGAGGCAGAGGTGCTTAATGCTTTCTTTGCCCCAGTCTTTAGTATTAAGGCCAGTTGTTCCCTGAGTACCCAGCCCCCCGAGTGGGGAAACAGGGATGGGGAGCAGAATGAAGCCCCCATAATCCAAGAGAAAATGGTCAGTGACCAGCTACGCAACTTAGATACACACAAGTCTGTGTAACTGGATGGGATCCATCCAAGAGTACTGAGGGAGCTGGCAGAAGTGCTCACTGAACCGCTTTCCATCAATTACCATCAGTCCTGGTAAAATGAGAAGGTCACAGTTGACTGGAGATTGGCAAATGTGATGCCCAGTTACAAGAAGGGGTGTAAAGAGGATCCAGGGAAATACAGCCTGACTGTCAGCCTGATCCTGGTATTGGACCCCAAGAGTGGTGGTGAATGGTGCTGCATCCACCTGGTGGGCAAGTCATTAGTGGTGTTCCCCAAGTTTCAGTATTGGGGCCATCCTGTGTGATATCTTTATCAATGATCTGGACAAGGGGATTGAATTCACCCTCGGCAAGTTTACAGGTGAGTAAAGCTGGGCAGGAGTGTTGGTCTGCTGGAGGGTAGGAAGGCTCTGTAGAGGGATCTGACCAGGATGGATCAATGGGTTGAGTGTGAGGTTCAATAAGGCAGAGCACTGGGTCTTGCGCTTGGGTCACAAGAATGCCATGCAGCATGACAGGCTTGGGACAAAATGGCTGGAAAGCTGCCCAGAAGAAAAGGACCTTGGGATGGTGGTTGACAGTTGTCTGACCATGATCCAGTGTGTACCTAGGTGGCCAAAAAGGTCAATGGCATCCTGGCTTGTATCAGAAATTGTGTGGCCAGCAGGACCAGGGAAGTGATCATCCCTCTGTACTTGGCACTGGTGAAGCCACACCTTGAATCCTGTGTTCAGGTTTGGGCTGCTCACTTCAAGAAGGGCATTGAGATACTGGTGCTTGTTCAGAGAAGGAGCTGGTGAAGGGTCTGGAGCACAAATCATATGAGCAGCAGCTGAGGAAATTGGAGTTGTTTAGCCTGAAGAAAAGGGGGCTCAGAGTAGACCCTATCACTCTCTATAACTACCTGAAAGCAGATTGTAGTGAAGTGAGGCTTGCCCTCTTCTCTCAAACAACAAGTGACAGTACAAGAGGAAATTACCTCGAGTTGTGCCAAAGGAGGTTTAGATTGGGTATTCAGAAAAATTTCTTCATGGAAAGTGTGGTCAAGCATAGGAATAGGCTGCCCAGGGCAATGGTTGAGTCACTATCTCTGAAAGTGTTTAGAAGACGTGTAGGTGTGACACTTAGGGACATGGTTTAATGGTGGACTTGGTATTGTTAGGTTAATGTTTGGACTTGATCTTTCCAACCTAAATGATTCTTTGATTCTACAAAATAATTTCTATGAAATAGAATTACATAACCAGAAAATGTCAGCTTAATCAATGGATACATTTCAGTTACACCAAGTCAAATTGTAATGGCACAATATATGCACTGCAAGTTACCAGTAAGCCATCAGGACAGTCTGATGTCTTCCTGTCATTCCCCGAGGAAAGGAGGAACAATAATTACATGGAACTTTGCACACACTGTTTATTAGTTCAGGTAATCATTTCATTGCTTTAGGTGTGATTTTAATATACATCTTTTTTTCTCATCAAAACAGAGGTTAAAAAAGGATGACTAAAAGCTCCATGCAAATACAAAAAATATGAGAGGCCATTAAGCAGCAGAGGGAGCTGAAGGACTGTAGAACAGAGTGCTGCTGTGGAAAGCCACTTGCCGATTATACACAGCTATTATTCAAGGTGCAGATCAGTCTTGGTTTAAATCTCTATTTTAATCAAATTTGCATAACTTTAATATTAAAAGAGGTTAAAAATTAAAATATATTTCCATCACATTTTTTCTGCTTCTGCAGTATATTTGCTTCCTTTAGAAGACCACCTCAAAACATATATTGAAATACTTTTGACATCTGTGCTGTTTTGGGGTGTGATTGTGTTCGCAGGGACAGTTATATAAATGCTGGAATACATGTGGCAGAGCAAAATGTCAAACTATAAAGACCCATCATCAGTAAAGAGAATCATGCAAATTACATGAGCTCAATTCCTCATGCCTGAATTTTCAAAAGATTATAATTTTGTCTCTTATATCTGAAAGATGTCCAAGTTTTGACTAAACCAAAGAGCAGGAATAAAAAGAGAGCATCATTGTCTAAATAGTAAAGATATATGTTTACATAGGAGAGTAATTTAATGGAGAGTCTTCAATAGTTTTATTTCTGCTAGAGAGGAAGTGCTAGCTGTGACATACCTCATTGAATAGCTTCTTGGCAGAATTGTTTTTTAGTTTGTAGTATCTAGCTCTCAGTTACGCGGATGTATGTCAGTTACCACAGGAGCCTACGTCTTGATTGCAGTTTTTTAAAACTGTTTTAGAGACAGTAGCAATCATGAATGAAAACAAGAAAAATCATCAGTAGGCATAAAAATGCAACTCTGAAATACTGAAAAGTTCAGACGTTTTCAGGGCATGGTCTAGAAGTCTTACCTCATTTGAAGAATTCAGCATCAAGGGGTTATTACCCACTGGAAATCCAGTCAAATTAAGTAACAAGCATTTATCCTTTAGCCTGCCTGTAAACCTGATTAAAAAGAAAAGTAGAAAACAAAAGATTTACATATTTTTATTCAATAGCTCTTGGGTTTTGTTGGTTTTGTTGCTTTAGCTCTTTGACAGGTTATGAGAAACTAATTCAGAATTTGGGAGTGAGTGAAACTGCTACTCTCACTTTCCTTGAAAAGAAGAAAAAAGAGAAGGAGGGCACACACAAAGGACTCTCTTTGCTGGTGGGTAAGGAACCAATATGCGAAGAAGGATTTTGTTTTCAACCCCTGTTCTACTAAACACTAAGCAAAAAGTTTTTAAGTGCTTGCTCGTTTTACACCCATGTTTCCCACTTGCAGACATCAGCTGGGGAAAAGGCTGTAAACAAGGCAGGACTGTGTAACAGCTGGGCAGCATGATGGCTGCAGTGGGAGCAGGAAGCCTCTGCTATCCAGTCACTTTGGTCAGTTCCTTTCCCTCCTTCCAAGTGCAAAGTGTAGCTCTCAGGAACACCTTTCCCTCTCCCCAAAGTGTTTCACAGTTGAATGATTTTATTTCATCTCATTTTTTTTTGGCCTGCTGTTTTCTTCTTGTTTGAGGGAGTTAGTTCTCAATGAATACATGACACTTGTGCCCTTTTACTAATCAACTTCCTCTCATGTATATGTGAGTGCCAAGTAAAGGATGAACTTTCTCCTTCTTGTCCCACTGTGCCTCACCAACACATGCCAGGGAGATGGTAAATTAAATTCTATCTGGGGAACCAATCTGCTATGTTACATATATGAGAATGAGAGGTATTTCTTCCCAGCGTCCTCTTTCAGTTTTCATGTCCTAATCACACAGTGGTGGATTTTACTTTTATGAATTTTACTCATTGGTGGGACCAAGTGGGGGGGTTCCCAGGAATAGACTGAATGAGGATTGGAATCCCCTTTTCCCAGTGCTGTTTTTATGGAGCTTCCCTCTCATCACTGGTCATATGCCCATGAATAAACCTAGATATATGTATGCATCTTGACTGTGTCTTCCCCAGCTCCTTGTTCCTGTCCTCCTCTGTTCCCCAGCTGCGCTCACACTCCTTGCATCCATGCTGTACTGTTGTTGGTGCCAGCTGGTGGCTCACCAGGATTTAGTGTCTTGATTTGACACTTCTCTGGTATACATTTGGAAAACCATTAGGGAATGTGTTTCTTTGCCATAGGAACCATGACAGGAGATGGGGATTACCTGTGGATAAACTTTAGGAAAACCCCAGGATTTCCCTATTCAAAATCACCCTTCCCTGTGGTGATCCTCCTTCTTGCCTCTTCAAGACTCTTGGACATGCTTCTTATCAACTGAGAGTCTTATCAGACTGCTGTCTGGTCTCTCCATCCTGATACAGTGGCTGTGGCAGTATCAGTCCTTAGGCACATTTGCTCTTATCTAAGAAATTCTTAAACTAGTGCTTTGAGTAAACCTACCTCCTGTACAGTGTTTGCTGCAGCGATGGAAATGTCTAATAAAAACAGCATCCCTCCAGTTAGGTTAACAACTGTGTAGAAGTTTTTTAGAGATCTACTTTTAATCTTAATTTTATTCTGATATGTTTTAGGCTAAGTTTGTTTGTTTGGGTTTGGTTTTTGTTTGTTTGTTTTGTTGTTGTTGTTGTTTTGTGTTGTTTTTTACAGAACCCTTTTGTCCTCTTCAGCTGTAGCCTCATAATGCAAAATCTAAAGGAATGTGTGAGAGAAAGGATTTTGAGAGAAATTATTTTTGGCCTTGTAAGCAGTGAAAAATACCAAACCTTTTCACTGCTTCTCTGTCTCTGTTTCAGGAGTCCTGCTTTCAAGATGTGAACATCAGGCTCTCAGGTACACAGGCTCTTTTGCAGAGCTCTGGAAATCCTGGTCAGTAAAGCTCTTAAGAACTTACTTACATTTAATTGTGTAATTTTTGCAGACTTACCATTTGTTGCCTTGTGAACCATAGTACTCAGCACCTTGAAGAACAGTGCTCTAAGTGTATGAAGTGCACTTGAACTTAGTGAGTTATTGGATGTATGGTCCTCTCAAAACACAAAAGGAAGGTCATTAAATCGATGTGACACACTTCCTAAGTAGTATGTTAACTTCAGTAGTGTCTTTGCATTTCTATTTGAAGTGTTATTGTCTGCCTGCTGAGACTCTTCCTGCTTTATAGTAGTCATATCTTGTCCTATAGTGAACTAGACTTTACTGTGTGTTGTTAAAAACCTTTCACAACAGAGGCTGCTGAAATTCAGTGGTGAATGGCAAGATTCATGTAGGCAATTTGCCAAGTTTTAAAGCATTTGGGCATTTTTTGGCATGTAAACCATTCTATGAATGTAAGATCACTATGACTGTGACTTGTCTCCTTGGAAAGAGAAAAACATGACTGCTCTAACAAATCTTAGCAGCATCCTCATCCTATTAAAGCTAAGAAAAACCTATTAGGTTTTGTTCATTCGAGTCACAAATTTCTGAGCATAACTGTAAATAACAGGATACTGACAGCAAATTGGTTTTTTTCCACATCATGACTATAAATAAGTTACATAAGCCAACTTTTCTAATCCAATTTTAGTATAAAAGTTTACACCTAAGTTTGAGGGAAAGAATGATGCATAGTAAGAGTGACTATTGTACCTTAATACTGTTCTTTGATTAAAACTTAGATCACAGATCTTAAAATAATGAACATTTTACACAGATTCAGAGTTACAAAGAAGGCAGATGCATAACTTTAAATTGTAAAACCTACATCAAGGGTAGAAGAGGATAATCATTAACAGGGCAAGAGCCATGCTTATAGTAAGGCAATGTATTTGTAAAACTTCATTTTTCTTCTAAAGAAGGTTTTGCTTCTGATATATTCATACTCTTTCTTGTATCCTCCTTTCTTAGTATTTTTTTCTTCCCTTAAATTAAATATTTACAATGCTGTATTTGTCAAGATAGAATTTTATGGAGCAAGCAAGTAAGGTAGTTGCATAAAATTAGGTCAGCTACTTAGAGAATCAAAATAACAAAATGTGCTTTAGGTGACTAAACTGCATTGCATCCCAGAAACCAGACTTTGTTTGCACGTTTGAGGACTTAGACTTTTTTCATTGCCTTAAAACATTGCTCCTACAGTGAACTGTGCAAAGAAGCCAGGAGAGTGAAGATAAAGGCCAAGAGGAGGAGGCCGTAGCCCCAGACTGTTAACATTGTGGGAACCTGGGGGAATCTCTACACATGTGATGCTTCTCTAGATGCGTGATGCTTATCTAAAGGAGACCAGTGGCAACCCTCTGGGTGTGTGATGCTTATTGCCTATGAGCCAGGCTATGTCAAAAAAGGCCCTCTGTGCACACACCTACCACTATCCCAGAGAAGGCCCCACTCTTAGCAGAGGTGCCTACAAAGTACCCATCCCCTCATCCCCAGTCTAAATGACTGCAAAAACCAGCATTTCCAGCCTCTGCAAAACCAGCATAACTGTGCTAAAACAGCACCATCCCTGCCCCTCACACACACGAGGGAGGCACAGGAGAGTTCCTGAGGGTGTATAAACTCATTGGACTTTATGTTTCATGGTCTTCTTTCCCCCACCACTCCCCGACAGACCAAGACAACAGTGACAACAAACAAGTTTCTTAGGTACCTCTGGGTGGTGAATATAAACTTTTATTCTTTCTCTGTCTTTCTTTCTCTCTTTTAACTCATCCTTTTCTCTCTTTCTTTCTCTCTTTTCCTTTACACGTTTTCTTGGGTGGTATCTTTATGCTTTTATATCGCTATATTACTATAGATAATAACAACCAAAATGGCTACATACCTGTTTTCCTTTGCAACCAAATTGTTCTAAAAATGAACCATTTATCTGTAAACACTGGTAATTTAGAATCAATCGACTTTAATTCACTCCAAAGGATTCATTAGCAAAAACCCAAAAGTTACTTCTGCCTTGCAGTGCGGGCAGTAACAACACAGAGCATTTCTTGAAGAATTTCAAATAGAAGACTACTTTCTGCTTGCCTAAGCACATCTTTTATCACTTGTGAATGTAGAACACTGCTTACTTACGTGCAAGTATTGGTGGGGTGCCCTAGTGTCTGGTCTTGCAAGGAAATGCTCCCAGTGAGACTCTGCTTATTGCCATGGAGCAAGGGTATGGTGGAACTTTAGGAGGTATTCACCACGTTTGTTGGCAGTCTTGTCCTCTCCTTATTATTCCACATTGCTTTCATAAAGGGAAGAATAGGTGAAAGAGATTTGATTTTTCACCTGAATATTTTTCTATGTGTAACTGTTTTGTGAGATGGAGGAAAATAGGTTAGCTGGGGATTTGACCTAGAATATGATATAACAGATGTAACTACTTTTAGAATTTCCTTTTGGAAAGCAGATTACATACGTGTGGTTACATAGTAGAGTTTATAACACAGACAAACATTGCTTAGAAATCTATTTTCCTTCTCTTCAAGACAATTACATGTTTGAAAAGCATACTTTTTCCTTTTTCTTTATTAATTGCACATCAGAATGGTTAAAAACTCACAACTTTTAAATTTCTTCCAACTCCTACACATAAGTAAAATCAAAGCATTTAGCATGATGAAACATATAAGAGCAAAAAAAACTTCATGTATGTAGTAATGAATGTAATGAAAAATACAATTTGTTTTTATATTTTCTAAAATTAAAATTATACATCAGTGATGTATCTAATCTAACATCACAGTATCAGTAATTGTGCTGTCTATGAAAGAAATTTGTTCCAAAGTCAAAGTGTCACCTTGCTGTCAAATAATCCCATAGATTACCATAAACAGAGCTAGCGAAAATGTACTGTAACTGAAAAGATATGTGATGTGAATCCCAGTCATTACCAAAGACATGACTTCCATTGTAATTATCTGCCTATCACAATAACTTTCTTCTGCTGGCTCTTGCTTACCTACTGCCACACAAACTCATTAACATTTCTGTTGATGCAGTACCATTTGTACAGTTAACCTTTGTGCAAAGTGGGGGCATTTCTTCATTATGATGGATTCTGTAATACCACAACAACTTGCATAGAGGATTATATTTCTCTTTTCTTCATTTATGGTTAAATTAGAAATTAGTCTAACACCTGGGTTCCATTATACTTAGTTGCCTTGTCATCTGTGGAAAATGTAATTTAGTTTACAGGTAGCTTCAGTATTCTCCATCTAGGAAGGGATTACTGGTGTTGCTCAAAGTGACTTTTAAAGGCAGATAAATTCTTGCACATTTCAGCTGTTTTTTCATGGAAAATAAAAGTATTTTTCCAGGTAAATTAAATAATTATTGTTTCACTTTTAGATATATTTTAGAAACTGCAAAACTTTTGCTATATCTACACTTTATAACAAAAATGTTACAATCACTTTTATTGTTGATGCTAGGCTAAGGATTGAATTTATATCAATATTTCAAATTCATAGTAACAATCTTCAGTTTTTGGCGCTTTTTTATGGTCTGCAAGCATAGCCTCTGGTTGCATTTGTTGGACCATTTTAAACTATGAATGTTTTTTGCAATACCTATAGAACATTTTCTGTAAGTAGTTACTTGATCCTTGTAAATTTAGATTAGAATTAGTACTGATTGACTGTTTTAAGATTGAAAGTAAACACAGTTTTTAAATTCACCAGTGGTAAGAAATATAAAGAGAGGTTTAGTGTCAGACAGAAGAAATTATTATATTTCAGGTCTTGGGTGGATATGTAGAGTTTGTTGCAATTAGTTTAGATGATAAATCTTACATTTCATCTTGGAATTTCATGAAGATTATGAGGCATCTGGTGTCTGAATTAACTCTATACTTCTCACAACTTCTTGCAGTGATGCGGCTTGTGAAGCTGAAGGTGAACATGCTGCTAATTCTACATTTGTGAGTTCTCTGCCTTACATGTAACAGACACTGAGCTGCTTTCTCTCTGATCATATCTCTTCCTCTTCAGGGAGTTCAGACTCTTGCCACCTTCTGTTCTCCCCACTATCCTGTTCCTAAAACCTGCTTAATCCCCTTTTCTGTCCTGTTTCTGCCTCACATCAGTTCCGTTTTAATTCTTTCCTAAGGTTGCCTGGAGTATCTGTCTTCACTTTGCTGTGCAAATTTCTAGTCCCAGTTGATCCAACAGGAAGGAGGCAGGTTTCTCACAGACTGCATACTGGGATAGAAGAGGACTCTAGGCAGCAACAGGGTATGTTAGGTCAGGATGTGTTCTGCACACTGATCAGAAGAGCTCTGTTAAAATTCAGACCATGAAAGTCTGCCAGGAAATAATTCAGCAGGGGAATCTGACACAATGCAGAGTGATCTGAAGAAACCACCATGACACGAAATGAAAGTAAGTTCTAGTGGGTTTTCATGAGATAGAGCTATAGTTACAAAACACACACTTAACTCTGTGACCTTGTAGACCTGCAATACAGTATTGGCATTGTTTGTATCTGGCCACAGGCTTTGAACTCAGTTTGCAAGGCCCAGAAAAGAGGTGTGTCAGGCTTGCTCTCTCTTAACTGTTTTTGTTTTACTTGGGTTACCTTCAACATTTTTTAAAGTTTTCTATCAACTAGGTGGTTGTCACTAATTCATTCTACTTTCCTTTATCTTTTCATAGTATAGTTTTATTGAGATTACAATAGTAAGCAATTGTTCTATGTAGAATGAGGAATTTATGGCTACTATGAATGTGTAGGATAGAGAAATACCAGTCTGGTAGGATAGCAGAAGCACCAAGAAAGGGAAATGCAGAATGTGGAACAGAGGAGGGCAGACATGTGATGATAAGAAATGGGTACAGGCTGACCCTGGGGCTGTTTATGGCCCAGGAGCTGTAAGTGGTCAACTGGTGGTCAACTAAAGGAAGGAACCTCTGGAACTGGACAAATGTACTTTTAGGGATAAAAAAGAGAACAAATAAATAATATCTTATATAGGTAAAAGGCACTGTATACGGTGAATTTGACTGTAACATGGAGCTTCAGATCATTGAAGAAAGAAAAAAGGGTAAAAACATGTTAGGAAACATATAAAAATACCCTCAGGATTATCATAGAGTGAGGAAGAGGATACCACCAACATGAACATCATATTCCTACCAGTGAAGTACTCCAGATACTTACACATCATAACACCTATCCCTGCTGCCAGGCTAAAACCACTGACCTCAGGATCTGCAGAAGGGAGAGGGTGTAGAGAGACTAGGGAAAGGAGTAGAAACCATGTGTATGATGATTATTAATTATTGATTTGTAATTATTATTAATTATTACAACTGAGACTTTTACCAATAGAAAATTAGTCTTTCTCTTTCTGTAATAGTTAGATCTAACACCAAAAATATTTCCTGGATTATAGATTTGAGACAATTCTTGACTCTACATATAAGATTTGTTGACAAAATGTGGAACACAGCAACACTAATTTCTGGGAATGGAAAAAGATCATAGGCAGAATTCAAGAAAATGAAGAGGTTTTCTCCCCTCATCCGTACAGCTTACTAAACTTTCAGAAGCCCTTTCTCAGAGCAGCTTCAACTGGAGAGACAGAGTTTTTTTCCATGGGCAGCACACTGGAACAGATTGCCCAGAGATGTCATGTCCCATCCCTAGAAGTGCTGAAGGGCAGGCTGGATGGGGCTTTGAGCAACCTGATCTAGTGAAAAGTGTCCCTGCCCATGGCAGAGGGTTGGGACCTTTAAGGTCTCTTCCAACCAAAATTGTTCTGTGATTTTACGATCTGCTGTGGCACGCTACATTTTAATTAACCTCTACTGTATTGATCAGTCATAGCCTCACTGGGGCCATATATCTTTATTCAAAACCATATGCATAGGAGCACCTGAAACCCAAGGAAATTGCCTGAATTTAAATGTATGTTTTCATATAATCAGGCTTATTATCTTAACTCAAGTTATTCATACTCCTAGGAAAGGAGCATTTTCTCTTTTCTGTTACAGGGTGAATGTCTTGAGTGTGTGGCTGGTCTCAGCCAGAAGATGACTACAGACCAACACAATTGCAGGTAATTCTTCAATATGAGTCTTAGTACATCTTTGAAAAACTGTATAATGTATGCATTCACTTTAGTGTTTTAAAATAAATGAGACAGAAACAGAAGAAGGAATATTTTATGTGCTATGTTTATATGAAAATAAGAAATGTATCTTGTTTCTTGTATAATAAGATTCCTAATCTGGAAGGCTTTCAAGATCTTCTTGAGCATTTACACCTAGAGAGGGAATTACATATTCAGTGTTTGAAAAATTCATTCTTAGTAGTACAGTAGTAACATTTCCCAGTGAAAAGAAACAAAAGAGACTCATAGGTGAAAAGCAATCTTGATTGTTTCTGATTAAGGAAAAAAAAGTAAAGTAGATTAATCAAGAGAAAGACATAAAAACACTTTATTGCAAAGACAATTTGAAACTCTTTATGGGTGCAAGGGTTAAACCAGATGACATACATTTTAAATAGGTGCTACAACAACATGTCAAATATGTCCATATTTGCATATACTTTATGTTAAAAACATGCCAGCACTGCCTTATATATTCAGAGCCTGGTAAGTGGAGGTCAAAGAGATCACCTGTACAGCTGGTGCAGGTAATGGAATTCCCATCAGGCAGATTTAGAAACTCTGAAGAAATGTGCTGAACATAACGCTCCATCTGTTTGTGACCTATTGAGACAAACATGCAATTTGTATGCTTTAAAAAAGTAGATATTATAATTTTAGTATTTTACTTTGTGTGTGTTCTAATACATTTCAATGTGTCATTTGTTTGGAGAACATATTAATGTGCACATAAATACCTAAGCCATAGTATTGGCATTTGCCATCCCAGTTCCAAGAAAAAAAATTAGGAAATATTATAATGATCCTAAGGGTTAACCTAACAAAGCAAATACTGAAAAGCATTTTATGGCCGTAATGTGCCAGGTGGTTGCTACTAAGACCTGTCTAAGAGTGAACCCTAAATAAAGTTACAAAATCATTCAGAAAAGGAGAGTCAATAAGCATGAAGATCATAAGACAAATACCTGAGAGAAACCTAATAGGCCAGATTCTTCTCTTAGGCAGGCATGAAGAACTTTAGCCCTAATTTTGCCACAGAACAGAATTTATGGCAATGTTTCTCATAACTGCTTTAACTTTTAACTAACTTTTTGTCTACAGTGAGAGCCATGTTAGCTTGAGACAATGATTGAGTACAAGATTTTGTATTGTATGGTAATTACTGCATTGCAATTTCATAGTGTCCTGCCTGTAACTTTACAATGATCCTATCCAGGTTGCCTCAGAAGTAGATGAGGGAATACACACCTGCTAATGTTACTGCTTTTGGCAGGAGCTGGTTGCTTTTATGTCTCACCTCATACTCTCCTACCAGATTTGGCCATTTTCTTTGGGATTTCTGTGTGCCCAGCAGTCCCCTCAAAACAGAAACAGAACAAATGACAGCTGTCTATGTCCAGGTTGTCTATATTTTGCATGCTTGATTAGTCCGACTGACTGCCCTTGGGTAGACACCTGCTTCATGAATGTGTTGACCACTGTGTAGGTGTTGCAGAGACTGTCTGCTCAAACATTGTGGATCTACTAAAACTGTCCTTAATTAAACTTGTTAGACATATGCTGATTAGCTGCAGAGAGCACCCACATAGCTCTCAGGATGTCCCAGCATATTCAAGCCTCAACTTCTGCACAAAATAGCAAGGAAGTGGACAAATTCATGCCATAGCAATATGATGCAATTTTGTTCCATTTTCCTACTTCAGTTTTTTTCCTGGCTAATGTATTGAATAACACAATATTGTAGTTAACATCAGATTTTTATTGTGATATACATATTTGAAAGATATTTATGGGTCTATATGGACAATACAAAAGTTGTGCCATCAAGTCTGTAGGATGCACATGCAAAACTTTAACCCTGAGTTTTTCAGGAGCGGCTGAACTGAGAGCCAGGGCATGTTAAAGATGCTGGTGGAGGAGCTGGATATGACTGGACCCTGAGGTACAGCTGTCAGCCTCTGTTCTGTGGTAGTGAATGTCTGTAAAATATTGAGTGGACAGCCCCATCCAACCTGGTTCACCAAGGGAATATGGCTTATGGGTCCATGGTGCTAATGTGACTGTCCATAGATCCATCTATGCATTTCCTATGCTCCCCAAAAGTGCAAGGGAAGAGAACTGAAAACACCAGAAGTGGCTGAGAATAAATTTGGGTGGGTGACCGGTATTGCACTGAAAGTCTAAGGGTGCTGTAGCGCTGCTGATGGTTAAAGATGGAGAAACTGAGCATGGTGATGAGGGGAGAAGAGAATAAAAGGTTCACGGAAAATGTGAGGAGATCTGTTGTTGTTTACTGTAAATGACACAACAAGTTCTTTGGAAACAAATCTTCATGACTGTGTGCTTTGCATGAATTATTTTCTTTCTTTACAGATCATTAAGCTCCGTTGTTTATGCATATGGTGTCTTAATTAAATAAAAGCTTGATAAACTGACAAAGACTTCAGTCCCTGTCAATAGTATCTTCTTGTCATGCTTTGTTCATTTAATAACTGGATGAGTAAATTTCTTTTTCCCAATAGTTATATACTCACACCATTTTTTATTTCTTCAAGGCATCAAGAAACTCATGGATAAAAGAAATATTCTTAGGGCTAATATGTATTTTTTAGGTATATTAAAATATCTTCTTTCAAGAGTATCTTTTTAAGAATATACGAAAGATTTGTCAGTAATTTTCTATTAAGATAAATAAATTTGCTATAAATAAATTTACTATTAAGATAAAAAGAGTATTGTTAATAATGTAGCATTACCTGCCATGTACAGCAGTTTAGACACATTAAGGTAAAGTGTGAATAATCTAGGCTGAACCATAATACTTGATCCCAAACCCCTTTGCTCAACACACATAACACAGGTTGTGTTGTATTTAGCCTTGCTTAGCCTACCTCTGACACAATATTTACATGTAGTGTTATACTCTTAATAAAAGTGGATTATAAGTGTTACTTCATTGAGTTTATTAGATACATTTGCCACTGTTTCTGAGACCTTCCTTACCTTAGAGTGACTCTTGAAGCTGCTCCACGGGGCACTCACTGATTATAGTTGTTTCCTCTTTTTTTTTTTTTTCTCCTTAAAGTAAAATGATGTCATTAAAAAGAAAAAAAATCAATAAAAACAATCTTCTTGTATACTGCTAGGTACAGTATATATTTCACCCTCTAAAAATTGATTCTCGGGAAGCAGAATGCTTTAGTAGTGAAAGGTTCAGGTTGTGAGCTCTAGCTGTGCTGCTGACGTGGCCCTGCACTGCAGATGGTGGAAGATGATGGCATCCTCTCTGTGCTTCTATTTCCCCAGCAAAGGAAAAGCATAATAATACTAAACTGCCTTTCAAACTGTAGAGGAAATGAGCTGTAGAACTACTCATTTTTAGTAAAAGAAAGCCATGCGTCTAAAAATGGGTCTTCTTTCCTAAACCTGAAGCTTAAGAACAGAAAGTTCATGATTTTTTTTCTTTGTCATTGGTTCTTGGGGAGTGGCTATGGGAATATTACTTTATTTGGAAAATTCTTAAAGAAGTAGGACAGGTTTTAGATAATTGGTATTTATATAATTGGTGTAATATGACAAAAATTCCTAATATTCAGTTAAATAATCTGTAAATTCCAGCTTATATAAACTGGCTATGAGAAAAGGGTACTGCTTTTAATAGTCTTGCAGATCAGATGTATCTCAGTTAAAAAAGCCAAAGGTGAAGAGATGACCTATTTCAAGTTAGAAATAAAAATTCTCAAAGACTTTAGCAAAGTCCAATTATTAAATTTAAATAAGAATAACAGTATAATGATTTCATATTAGGAAATTATCATAGTTCTCATATGTTAGAGTAATACATAAGATAGCCAAAAAAAGTAATTTAAGATACATATCCAACTGCCATACTTACTGGTTTTTTTTATTTTCTATAAATCCAAATCTTAATCTGCGGATAATGAATGTCTTTAATATCTCTTTCACTCTCACTGTGAAAAACTCCTCTAAAACATAATTTTCAAATTATGTTCCTACTACCACCTTCAAATATTTTCCTTTGTAAAAAAAAAAAAAAAAAGAATAGAAAAAAATAGATAATTGTCTTTGGGGAGAGAGGGAATATAATTCATATTTAAATTAAACATCTTGCTACTGGTATTGCCTTGTGTGTATTTTTGGTCTAGAATATATTGTCATTCCTCTGATATCAAAGAGATATTTTTATGCCAGACTTCATTTCAGAGTTTCAAATAAATAGCACAATGTCACCAGTTTTTAAACTGTCCAACTGTCCTTCACTACGTTATAAATACCTCTTATTTTATATGCAGGCATATGCGCATACATAGACACATTCTATCATCCTCACACACACAGATACATATGCGTATCCACATAACATCTTTAAAATATTAAATTGGCTGTTGGACTGAAGCTTTAACTTCTAATGCTAATGTTGCAAAATTTTGAGCAAGTGCTTTTCAATTTTTAAATTTTGTATTGAAACATAAGTTTTTTGTGATAATTTTAATGAGATGAAAATAATACTATTTCTGTGTCTGCTGCATAGGACTCAGGGCTGAGAAAAGTGTTAATATACTGTAAACCTCTGACTAAATACACACTAAAATTGACAGCACCTCCTTGAAATCTGAATATATCCAGGCAACATGCCTAGAATATTTGCCTTGGCTCCATCCCAGTTATTGTCATACACTGTATCTAACTTCTTGATTTTAATTTTGCTTTTAGAGGGGAGTAATACAGGGAAATCAGACAAGTGCTCCTCAAAACTCTACTATTCTTCTTGGGTTTGACTTCCTACTGTATAGAGATGAAAAAAAGAAATCATCAGCTATCAACACCTATCATCCATGGTAGTAAAATGAATTATTAGTTGCAAAATATTTCCATATATTCATTCCATTCATCCCTTTATTACCCGAGTATTTAACATTGCTGACCTAATTCTTAGTCATCTAATTTATTCACACTACAATAGTTAAATAGTTGTAGTGTCATGGTTTTTTTGTTTTGTTTTGGTTTGGGGTTTTGTCCTGGGCAACAAACAGGCCTTATGATACATATTAACCTGATCTGCCACTGATAGAGGAAAAAAAATGTAAAATCTACATTCCAGATATTGGTGACTTTTGCATTTGGCTCTTAAAACATCTGTTGCATATAACTTGTACAGCTCATTTATAATCCTTTTATCCTCAAATATTCTTCTCTTCCTAGGAAATTGAATGTTACATCGATCTCTAGTTTATATTTGCTCAAATACTGTTTCTTTTATTTAGTTGAATTTTATTTCACACATTACTTATCTGAATATTATGCTGAATGTATGTTCTTGACAAGAAGTAGCAACTGATATAATGGCCAGATATCCCAGATATCTTGTCATTTTCCAAATAAAATGCAAAAATCAACAAGTATTGGGGCAGAACGACTCTTTTGTCTTCAGTATGATATCTCAAGGTCAAAAAAAGTCATGGTATTGGGGCAATTTAACACGCCATAAATAGTGTGTTGCCATTGCATGTGTTATATTTCTTCTACTATCTGGATTCCTGTTTGCTGTATTTTCAATCCCACCTTTCTAAGAATAGCAATATTCAGGTTTTTAAAATGAAGTTGACTGTATGTTTTCACTTCAGTGCTACCCATCATGTAAAGTATAATGTTATACTGTTTTCTCATTTTTTTTGTTACAGCATCTGAATATATCAAGGCAGCTTTTCAAACACTGAAAAAAATGTATATATTGACAGTATTTGCAGATGTACAATTTTTGCAAGGCAGCTTTCCAGCTGGGTGGCATATACTGGTGCTTGGAGTTGTTTTTCCCCAAGTGGAGGACTCTCCACTTCACAGGGTTGAACTTCATGAGGTTCCTGTCAGTCCACTTCTCTAACCTGCTGAGGTCTCTCTGCATGTCAGGATGATGACATATCAGTCTCTCCTCCCAGTTTGGTGTTTGTAAATTTGCTGAGGGTACAGTTTGCCCCATCATACAAAACAGAAGTGCACCCAGTATTGATCCCTGGAGTGACTAGTGACTAGCCTCCAACCAGACTTTATGCTGCTGATCGTCATCCTTTGGACCTGGCCATTCAGACAGCTTTCAGTCCACCTCACTGTCTGCTCATGCAGAATGTACATCTATAGCTTCTCTATGAGGATCTTAATGCACCCAGACACAGGTTCCAGGATTAGCTGCTTCATCAAGTCTTAGAATTATGCCCTAATAACAAAATCTACTGTATCCAAAGCAAAAATATCCTCTTGAAACTTAATTTTTGAGTATACACAAATGAAAAAAATCACACACCTTGAAATAGGTGAAAGCAGGCATATTTCTCTGCAAGTTTTCCAGTCAATATAAGGATGCACACACTTATTTTTCTTCCTTTAGCTAATACATTCTGAGTAGTTTATAATGTTTGGACATTTTTTTTCACTGACATAGCTTGTAATTTTACACCTGGTGATCACTCTCTCACATTGCAGAATAAAACTGAGGTTACCTACATAAGGAAACGTTTGGTCTAAAATTTGAACTGCAAAATGAAAAGTTACTCTTAAACACACTTGCACATTACTTTTCATCTTGTCTGAGATTTGTTGCATTTACGGTTGCAAAGTCTTTCCAGAACACATTAGTTCAATGGAGCTGAAAATTATTCATGCATATTTTATGGGAAAAAAAAATACAGATATATCTCCAGTTGTAAGTTATAAAACATGTCTTTGTTTGAGCTATTAAAATATCCTGCCTCATTTAAAATAAGCTACATAATGAAACTGATGTGCAGTTATAACTTTACAATTCTTATTAACATAAAGCGTTTTAGCGCAAAATGCATATTGAGAAGTTTTATCCTAAATTCAAGCAATTCTTCTCAGCAAATACAGAAAAAAAGTTATATACGGGGACGATATAAAACTGGGGAAAATTGAGAGAATTCTATTTTTTATTTTTTTTAACAGCCATGAAGACTTTTGTCATATTTGCAAAAACTAAAGAGGTTAAGCAAAACACAGGTGGGCTGTCTGTGGTTGAGGGAAGCAAGACAAAATCACGCAATGGAAAATACCATGTTTAAAGTCTATCTAACAGATAATGTGTCTTAGACTGGCAACTTATGTCATGCAGAAAAGTTTGCTGACATTGAAGAGAAGCTTTTGATCATCAGCAAGAACTTGTATCAGTACTGTAACATGCAAAATCACTGGGAGATTTGTGTGATCTACCATCATCATTACAACAAAAGCACCTGTACTGGGTCTGGCTGAGATGGAGTTCATTTCCCTATATCGCCCTCACAGTGCTGTGCTTTGCATTGGTAACCAGAAAGATGTTGATAACACACCAGTGTTTTGGCTATAGCTGAGCAGAGCTGGCACAGCATCAGCACTGTCTCCCCAACATTCCCCCCACCTCTCAAGGGGCTGGCGGTGGGCAAGATCCTGGAAGAGGGCACAACCAGGCCAGCTGACCCAAATTAACCAAAGGGATATTCCATACCGTATGAAGTAAGCTCAGATACAAAAGCTAAGGAAAGAAGGAAGAAAGGGAGGGCATTTTTTATTTACAGTGTTTACCTTCTGGAGCAACCACAATGTGTGCTGAAGTCTTGCTTCCTAGGAAGCGGCTGAACATTGCTTGCTGATGGGAAGTAGAGAATAAACCTTTCTTTTCCTCTTGTGCGCACTCAAACTTTTGCTTTTGCTTTAGTAAACTGCTTTATCTCAACCCATGAGTCATTTTCCATCTTATTTTCTCTCCCCTGTCCAGCTGGGAAGGAGAGTGATAGAGCCACCTGGTGGGCACCTGGTGTCCAGTCAAAGTCAACCCAGAACAGCACTTGACAACAAATTACATGCCTAGTGATGGTGATGGTCCTAAGTTGCTAATAATTAAGAGAAAACAAAATGGACCTGGAAACTCTTGATATCCTTGCTGATGAAAAGGAGTTAGACTGTAAAAGGCAAGGTCTTAGCATTAGTTAAAAAATAAAATAGTAACATGGAAAGCCAAACATAAAAAACCCAGGATATTTGTTATAATAAACTTTAACTGAAAGACAAGCTCCAGTAAAATAAATAAATTAGGTAGACAAGGTAAGACAAGGCAAGACAGGCAGAAAAAGAAATACTCTTCCAACCATCAACAAACTGCTGGGTTTAGATGTTGGCCAGTATTTCAAAGGACTTAAGGCCATGGAAAATCTCCCTAGTTATACGTAGTTTTTTTCAACTTCTGTATAGCTGAAGAGATTCCTAAGACAAATCTTAAGGCTAACACAAATGAAGTATGAAGCACGAATGAAGCACCAGAAGTAAAGCATCAGAAGGTTGAAAGAATGGCCCCTATTGACACTGAAGGACTCTGACCTCGGGAGAACATTGCCAGCACCCCATTTCTGGCAATAAGATTGATGAAACTGGTGTTTGTGCTGAAGTCATGCAGCTTGCACTTTGATAAAAACCCAGCACAGATGTCTTGCCAACAGGAATCCCTGCACCCTTTCACCAGGAGGTTGGTGGCAAGGTTGAAACATGTCTAAAGTACTGCTTCTTTTTCCCTCTAGCCCGACATGAAAATTAACTACAAGCCAATACCTCAAATGCATATTCCAAACAAGGGAAATTAGACCGTGTGCAGCAACATGGTCTAAGATATATGCACTAAGCAAAATTTTTAATTAAGGGAGATGCCATGATGGCTAACAGCTCCTAAAGGAAAGGAAAGATCTGTATAAACACTAGGTCCTCATTGCCAGCCACAAAGAAACCCAGAGATATATTGACAGCCATTGTGCCCCATTCTGTATGGTCAAATCATCTAGGAGTACATGAATGGTGCTTGTGACTAAGTGGGTGTGAATGTGTGAGTGTATAAAGCCAATGTGCAAAAGCATGAGTGCATAAAATCAACTTGCTTAAAAGTTTTAGAAGTAAACAAGTTTCTTCTTCCTGTGTAGTAGGCTCAGAAAAATTGCAGCTGAATAGTATGGGCATGGATTGAAATCATGAACTGATAGGCAGAATTATGTTCAGCTTTCAGTGTGTGTGGACTCCACCTGAATGACCTGAATTTACTAGGCTTTTGGTCTGGATACATATCTGTGCACAAATACAAATAGTTTTCCTTAAACCTTTGATTGCTTATATAAAAAAAATAATTATGATGGTATTTTTACAAATTTAATTATTGAATATGCATCAAAAGCAATTCTTTCTTCCTATACAAAGAATTGGGTGTTCCCTTTGAGTTCTTTGAGTACTGAAAACCTCACAGAGTAAGTTGAGCAGTTCTGCTCCAGATCCAGAGCAGTTACTTCCTTTGGGTTGCTTAAAATCATACTGTTGGCTGACATAAAAGTCCTCCTCTGAATACATCAGGTTTCTCTTGCAAAGGAGAAATAGTCTCTCTGAATGTTGTCTTTGAATGAGCTGAAGGAAAGATTTCTTTTCTGTACATCCTGAAGGAACACTTGAGGAGTTGTCCACTTATAACCAAAAGTTCAGTCCTGCATTTTAAGATTTCCCTAAAATAAATGTTCTTCATTTAAATAATAATAAAAATAATAGATATTAAAAAGTTGTGAGGTTTTTTTGTTGTTGTTTAGTTGGGGTTTATTTAAATTTAGGGGGGGGGAAAGCTAAGGTGCAATAAGAAGATTCAGAGCAATAAGCATTGATGCAGTATGTGTGCACAATAAATCTAAGGGGGCTCTCTTTAGCTGAGAAAGGTTCTCTAAAACACCCTTCAAGGCCCGCATGAAATGCAACAAATCTGATTTTGTTGATACCTGCTGAATTCAGTCAGCTCAAAGTATCCTCCACTGACCCACTGGTTACAGTGCCTTGCTTAGCTGAGTCCCTCATGTTACTGCACTGAAGACAGAGACTCCTAAACCTTCTCATACTGTGTCCATATAGCAGCTGGCCTATGAAAGAACTGGTCTAGACACTAGATTCTGTTTGATTTTAATCCTATGTTGGCTAGCCTCCACAGATTTCATACTGAAATATCTGCAGAGGAAATTGTCTACTAAAAAAGAGTTCAACAGAGTTTGGAAAATAAAATTTTTTTAGTCATTAGAAGTTAAACTGTGTCTTCAACTTCTTTTGCAGCCTTGCTGGTTAACAGGGCATGTCATTTTTATAGCCTGATTTAAAAATAATTACTGGAATCCTGGAAATGACATACTTTCAAGTCCTATGTCTTACAAATCAAAGCCTAATTAATTATGTTATCAAACAATGGTTATTTTCTAGTGACCAACAAATGTATGTTTTGAAAACAAAGGCAAAATGTGGTGTAAAATAAACTTAAATTCTATTAGTTGAATTACACGATGACTTACAAATTGAAAACTGATGTTTTGGCTAGCTGCTGTGAATAGTACTCCAAAACTGGATTTATAGGCTAGTAAGTTTGCTGGCTGGGGATGGTTGCATAAAAAAAAAAACATTCAGGCAAAATTCTTTCCTATAGACTAGTTTTGAAACAAGAATTTCAAATAGATGTAAATAAGCTCCAAATACCATAGAGTGCCTGATAAGGTGTGATAGAAAAAGCTACAACAGGAGGCATACAGTCCTTATCTACTGGTTTAGTATTTATTTTGTATAAACATACAACTGGCTCACACTTCAGGAGACTTTTGTCAACACTAGATGTTTCTCAGTGCTCATTATTCTAAAAACTACGCCAGTCCATCCTGACCACAGTAAAAAGACCCTTATGGGGGCTTACCTAAATCTGAATCTCTTTTAGCAGGCAGGAGTTTGCATGCTAGTTTTCTACAAATGATAAAAGATTTCCTAAGCCTGTGATTTGTGAACCCGAACTTTCATTTCAAGGGAATCTGACACACCCATAAATGTAGACAAGGGTAGCATGATATGACTAAATGCTTTTGTACAAAAATGTTACACTTAGGAAAACCCTGGCTCAGGCTTACCAGTCTGAAGAAACTGTGGAAAGAGACAGATCATTAACATGACAATTTAATACAATTCTTTTTTTAAATAAGATTTTGTCTGACCTTCAGTGTGACTTTCTTCCTCTGCCCAGTTGTCTGTCAGTTAAGATATACTTATGATATTTGGCTGTTAACACCTTTCAATGTTGTATTCAGAAATTCCGTCTTCTATATTTTTTCTTATTAATTAGAGTGGCTGGTAAATAAGCCAGAACTGTAACTTAAGTTCTGATTGGAAATTCCCTTCCTCCTAATCCAGATATTTTTACAAAGTTTTTAAAGGTGCTTTGGATAGAAAGAATGAGGGTGGAGGGGCTGTGACATAGCCTGGAAATGAAGCAGTCTGGTGAGCACTGTCCTGTGTTGGGTTGTAACTAGATGGGAAGAAATTAAGAAGGAGAACAGTGTTGAGGAACAGAAATACTAAACAGAGGTTGTGGTACCCTACAGAAAAGAGAAATGTTTTCTGCAGAATGGTATATTGCGCTTATGGATGACTTGCCCTCTGCTGATCTTGCCTTAAGTTTCTCCTACTTCTATAAAGCTTTGTGTTTTCCAGAATTCCTTCTGAAACAGAGCAGCATGGCATCATTCCTGGTTCTAGCCTCTGCTGTAAAAACATGGTTCCTTAACAATATACTACACTTTCTGCTGGGTGGTGTTGAAGCTTGAGAGGGTGAAAGACCAAAATGTGTTACTTCCTTGATTGAAATTCCCTTAGTGTTATCCATAACGCCATGACCACAGGAAGAAATGTATCGATCTGAGACTAATGCCCTGACTTCTCACATATCAATCAGAAATGCAGAAATTTAGGGAAGTGGGACATAGAAGTAGACTTTTAAGAATATGATCATTATGTGAGACAGCTTTCTTAGCACTTTAGAGGCAATATGACCTCAATGAGTGTTCTCAAAATGATGTGTCAGGTCACACATCCTCACATTTTTGTACATCATTTACTTATTAAGCCAGAACTTGTTCTTTAAATGCAGAGTTGCCATCTATTTGACATGTGTTGTGCTGGTGGACATGTCCTAGAATCACTCCCTTCTGTTAACCCGATAGGTGCCTAATTACTTGAAATGAGGAATTAAAAATATTCCAAAATGTTTGCTGGTCTTAGCCAGGTGGAACTTAACATCTAAATAATTAAAATAGTAAAACCTTTCCAGATTAGTTCCATGAGCGGAACAAGAGAGAAAATATGCCAGATGCAGCTGCAGCCTTTCTTTCTTCCTTTAGCAGAGATTTATCTTGAACAGTTAAGTTGAAGTTTGATGCTCCTAGCCCACATTTTCCAAACCAGCATGTTAAAGAACCTCTCTGATACATCTGGGTATGAGGTCATTAACTTCTTCATTGGGGAATAACCTAGTTGCTGTGCTGAATCATTTACCAGGAGGCTCCACAGAGAGGTCACTGTTCAGCTGTTCCTCTAGTAGTGTTCTCTGATTTTCTTCTTTGCCTCTGGCAAGATAATATCTCACAGGCAGAAAATATTTTAGTCTTCATATTAGGACAATATACACATAAATATGTATAAATATGTCATCCTCAGTGCCCAAACCATCTGTACAAGTGTCACCACAAGAGCTATTGGTGGCTTTTCTACATGTCTCTTTACTTATTTACGCTCTGCATAAAGCGTTAAACTCCAACCTGACTTCTAATTAGCAGAGCAATAGTTACTCATTATTGCTTTGCTATTGCCTATCTTCTTAGTTCTAAGCTAGCAAAGCTATCTGTGGACCTACTAATTACCAGGTATTGCAACTCGATGAGATATTGTAAGGTATTGTAACTCATCTTTAAGGAGTCTGCTCAAACTGAGCTCAAACTTTGCTGGTCTTCAATTTACAAGCAATATTGACAGTGGGCAGTTTATAAAGGGAAATCTTAATGGGAAGCAGAAGGATATCATGCTCAGTTCCCGTAGGCATTTATAAGTCTTGATCTGGCATGATTTATGTTGAGTGCTCATTGTATTAAATCTGTTTCATTTGGTTTTAGGTCATCTGCTGAAACTATCCTTCACATCTGAAACTTCTGTCACAGACTGAGCTTTTCTTAATCATGTTTTAAACTTTACTCAATTATTGTGGTTTTTTCACTATCTGATGCATTTACAGATTTTTTTTTTCCCAATGTATTTTTCCCCTTGAAAATGTTTATTTGAAGAGCAAAACATTAGCAATGACGGAATAATGGACTGATTGACTGAGATGTCCACATTGACTCATCCATAAGTGTGGGGCTAAATAAAATCAAGGATTGCAAAAGAAATATTGAATATATAACAGAGTTTATTTGACAGAAGAAAGACCACATCAGTTTGAAGCTCTACCATGTGGGATGTCTGCAGGGTTCCAAAAGACTTTTGAAATTTCTTATCTTTATAAATTACTTGAATGGACTATAAACAAGTCACATTGGCTAGCAAGGCAATGATGCAAAGAGAAATGACTGCACATCAGCTGGCAAGAGAGTTTCAGTATCAGCTTTATATTGCTGCTGACACCCAGGAAATATAAATTATTCTACATAAACATTCATCTTTATTAAAAAGAAAAAATAAAAAGAGAAAAGTAACAGAATAAAACTAAGGAAATAAGACTTTCAAAAATGGATCTTGAAGAATGGAATAATGATTTTCTTTTAAGTAGTACTTTGATTAACTGGAAAGACAATTCTCTGATATGTTGAAATATTCTGCCTTCCATTAGATAAATATCATACATTCAGGTCAGTCCTATTACACTTAACATACACACCTAAGCTTTCTTTCCCCAGAGCTGCATATTTTAATACAAAGTGACTGAAAATTAAAGTCATGCAAACATGCATAAACACCTGTACTGTTTTGAAACCAGTGCCTCTTGTTATTCAGCAGAACCATTCCACAGAATTCTTGCTGATAAAACTGATATTTGCACATCAAATTTTGCAGCTATTTCTGGCATACATAAATTAATTCCTTGTAACTCCCTGTTTGGAAAAAAAGTAAGGAAACTCAAGGAAATGGATAAAAGTTACGTCAATTGGTCAAATATACAATACCTATAAACTAAACTCTATATAGTATATTTTTAAATTAAATGCTTTAAATTGTAGCCTTTTCTGCAGGGATTTCAAATAGGAACAGAATAAAAAAAATCATATGTAAAAGAAGACAGGAGCCAAAATTATGCAGCATATTTTAGGAAAAAATATATGGAGTCAGTTGTGAGTTTTGCCTTTGTCAATAGAGGTGAATTTCCCTCTGTTCCCTTTTGTCAATAACAAAACTCCTGCTAGCACCTAAAGGACAAAGATTTCATCTTTGGATGCTGTATTTATGGAAGAAAGTAGCAGAAGTATAAATAACAAATAAACAAACACATTCTCATGCTAAAAAATAGCCCAACTTTCTACAATGCTTATGTCAATGAAATACTAATCTTTCTTTATCTTTCTTTGTACATTGTATTTTAGTTCAGGCATGAAAACCAGCTGAGATATGTACTTGTTTGTTTTCCCTTAGTCCTAATATTTTACAGGAAAAATAAACCAGTAAAAGCTGCAGAATTTATGAATAGCAGACCTTTCAATGTGATGCTGATGGAGTTAATAAAACATCTTTTCTGTTGGCTAGTTGATGTTAAACATCTGGTAGGAGAATTATTGAACATGAGGACTCATGAAAACCAGAGAAGTCTGGGAGTGATGTAAACAGTTTTCCAACAACTAAGAGTATTTTTTTGAGAAGACAGAATCAATCTCTTCCTATGGAAGGGGGATGAAAAATAAGGATCATAAACTGAAACAGGGAACATTCTGACTTGACATAGTGGGGTGGGAGGAAGGGAAGAAATCACCATAGGGACAGTAAAAGAGGGGTACAGGCAGTCCAGAGCAGAGGCTGGGCAAGCTCTCTCAGGAGATTTTTGAAGATCCAGCTGGAAAAGCCCTGAGCAACCTGGTCTGAGCTCAGATATGACTCTGAGCAGGAGGTTGTACTAGAGATCACTTGAGGTGATGAGAATTTTAGGAGGTGGAGAGTTTGGCTTTTGCAAAGAGAAAAAGAAATATTGGAAGATATGGGAAGTTCAATATAGTATAAGTGCTGAATGTCAAGGTGATTTAAAAAATGTATTTCCTTAATCTCTCGGTAACTGAAAATATAATGTAACACTGAAATCATTCAAATGCTGTTTCAATGAGCTCAGCAGCTAGAATTTATATTAACATTTATTCCTGAAATTGTTAAGAGTTCAGCAAAGATTTGGTAGTTATGTAGTTCAAATTTGGATTGGACATTTTAAGATGTATATTTTCATAGCAGGACCTATCTACCTTGACTGCAGTAACAAAAATATTTTTAAACTTTTCCAGGCTATATAAAAGACAGAATAAAGGTTAGTTTATCCAATGAGAAATGTGTCTTGTTAGGAAGGGAGCACTGTCATCACCCTAAATCCTCAAAGAAGGAGCTGAAACTAAGCTTTTTGAAGTAAATCATGAACAGAGATCATGATCAAGACTGACTCAGTATTGAAAATTTCATTTTCTGTCTATTGAAATAAATTTAAATTTCCTTTTTTTTTTTTTTTTTTTTTTAACCCATAAAGTGTTATTCAATCAGATAGCTGTTCTCAATTCCCTACCTCTGTACTTCTCCAAGAAGGACTCCTGGGCATTACCGATGTAGGGTGTCTTGTTTTTGCCTTTGTTGTTTGTTTGTTTTTGTTTTATTTGTTTGTTTTCCTAAAGACAAATCAAAAATCTCCATACCATAGAGGAAAGGGACAGAAAGGATTTTTATTTTCCTTTTATTTCCAGATGAATTAAAACAAAAAGTGATTGGAATTTCCAGTCAAGGAGAATTTCCGGTTCCCGGCCAATTCACAGCTGGAGCTGGTTATTAACTTCCATTAGGCAAGTATGCCTTCATATCCTTGAAAGAACTTTTTCCTCTGACACACCCAGCTGTCAGAAAAGTTGTCATTTAGCCGTGGGTCATGATATGTTTTGTTCCACTGTGATAATCTGCTTTACTTTTGTGAACTTTAAAGAGTTCTGCTACCATTTTGACAAGGATTTGTCGCAATGAAAATGTTCCTATACAACTTCTATAGAATTCCCTGTGTGTTTTCATATAAACTGCAATATGCTATTATGACGGTCAAGTCCAGACTTCATCTTTCGGCACACTTGATGTTTGTATTTTATGTCTTCTGTACTTCAACTCTGTGTTATTATCCTGCCAGTTAAACAATTAATGGGTTGGGTTTTTTTCTGCTTTTAGTCATCTACAATTTACTGAAAAGAATTATGTCATAATCTGGGATTGTGTCATATGGGTACATCACAGCAAGTGTAACAGGTACATAAATTTCTACAGGATAACTGCTCAGACATTGATTTCATTTTCCGTAAGTTAAGTGCTTTGGTGATTAAAAATAGGATTCTCCATCTGCTGGAATTTGTTATGGATATGGCTCTAATATAAAATCTATTACTTTAAGGATAGATTTGGCTGCATAACCATAAGACAATATGCTAGAAGCACATAAACTATTTTATTAATTTGAAGCTAGTTAGCTAAATGAAAGATATTTGCAAATTGGAAAATAAAAAACACAATTAGATTTTTATTTCATTTTCAATTTAGCCAAATAATAAATTCTTCATTTTCCCTTCTCATTGCAACTTTATCAAGTTTTGTTTCTTTTTTGTTCATTTTAAACTGGTTTAGGCATGTAAGATAGAAGATTTTCTTTTTTGTTCCTTTGTCTTTCATTCCAACACAGATTCTTATTATCATACTTTTATATCTATTCTTCTATTTTATTGCAACCACTTTTTACTTTTCCTTTCACAAAGCTTAGGAAAATCCAAACCTTTCTGCTAGACTGGAAATAAACTCATATTAGTTTTCTCCTTGGGTTGAACAGCTATTAGTTCGTAAAGGACACAAATTACAGAATTACATTTAAAGCAATTAAAATATCAGCCCAAACATTAGAACTTTAAGGTAACATGGTATATAAGAGTTATCACAGTAACTTTGTCTCCATGTTATTCAGCTTTCTGAAACGTTTGTGTTGGGGTTTTTTTTCGGTTTTAGAGACTGTAAGCTTCTGATTGTAGGGACGCATTGTGGTTTTGTGTATGTTTCTGTAGTGTTTGACCCACTGGAGACAAATCCCAATTTAAGTCTCAGATTTGTATTAAAATAAACATATGTGATAAAACAAACACTGGAAAGATTACTGTGCTATTGACTCTCAGTAGAAACCACTAACACTACTCAGTGATACAACTGTTTGAAGAAATTTTGTGTGGTATGTTATTGTGATTTTACCACAAAACTAGCTTTACAGCCCAGTTTCCAAATAAATACCAAATGTTAGATGGAGCTGAGAGCTATATTTTTTAGAAAAATGCTCATAACATGTAGCTAAAGGCAGCTTTGCTAGAGTATGAATGGTTTGCCTGTTGGTAAATTTACAAAGGTAAATTTCTGTATTTTATTTTCCTCAACATGAGACCTCTGAAGGTTTATGTATTTTAAATTAGAGATTTAGTGGAAAAGTTCACCATAAAAGATATGATAAGATGAAAACAAAATGAAAGCATTATATAAATAAAGAGGTATACATCCAGTTTCCAGTTTTTCCTTCATTGTGTCTTACCAACTTAACCTCAATGAGAAGATACACTCTGTCAGAACAGCTGTAAAGGTGACCTGGTTATAATGGGGAAAATTATTGACAAAAGATGTCTGCTAAAATACTGACAGAGAAAATCTGTGACAGCGTGGGAACTGCTAGCCTGGTTTGAGAAGCTGGAACATCCTTGACAAGCACAAGTGGGAGCTTGGGTTGGCCTTGATAAGTACAACTGGGACCCTGGAGCATCCTTGGTAAGCACAAAACAAAGACACTGCCATAATATGCAGAACAAAGAAACTGTTATAAACTACAAACTGGCTTCCTAAAAAACCCCAGAAGTCAGCAACAGGAACTAGTCTCCAATGCCCTCTTATGTATTCACATTAAAGATAAAAGTAACTGATGGTCTTCCCAAAATGTGCTTTTCTCTCCAAGAATTACCCATGTGTGAACTTAAATACACACTTGTTTGACCCACTGTGGATGCCTGCTCTAATCGATACTCCATGACTGACCATTGCTGCACTGAGACTTTGTCTGTCATGGATTGGCCCTATTCCTGGGAACAGTTAAATGGACTGTATTTTTAATAGTTTGAAGGAAAAATATTTATATAGGTACATAATATATTCAGCAACTTTTTCATGACTAGTTGTAATTTATAATAACTTGCAAATATGTATATTTACCTGTGTATATGTGTACATACATCTGCTTGCTTTACTAATCATAAGTACATGCCCTAAAAGTAATATGTAATAAATAAATTAACGGAAAAAAAACCCTTTAAAGCCTGTGTATTATGGAATCCTATGAGCCACCATTATCAACTTGTGGGTTGGGTAACCCTTGTAGGTTGTGGCTGTAACAGTTACATGCTCACAAAGAAATCAGGTTTTCATATTAAGAAACAGCAAATTCTCTTTTCCTGTAATTTCTAATCTTCATGGCTTCTAATGTTATTATTTGCATTATTAAAATGATTAACATAATAACAACATCTTGCCCACACACTTTTGGAGGAATTAAAGTATCTTTTGTTTTATTAGAACATCTCAGTCCTAATTTGTCATAAATTTGCTTTGTCACGATTTTGGACAAAGTTCATACACAAATGAATGCTCTTTATTTTCAGATATCACTACAGAGTGGATTTAGTACTCTGATTATAACTAGCAATATTTGCATTTCTCTACTGCTGTCATCTGTCTGTGTACACAAACATTTACAATATTTTACTATCATGTTCTTTTTCTTGCACAAAGTTCTGCTAGCACCTGTGAAAGACATTTAGATTTATGTTTACTTTTAACTTTAAAAAGTACCCCAGGCTATGTACTACTCTGATTTTGTTTTGTCTCACATAGAAGTCTTTTAAACCCCCCACTTTGTAGAAAGATTTTTGACAGATATTAAGACCAGTATAAATGCAGTATGTATCGAAAAGGGTGTGAGTACATATCTGTGCAATATCACCACAAAAAAGAAAACAAACAAACAAACAAAAAAAACAAACAAAAAACAGAGAAGGTGCTAAAAGAATGGCACTTTTCTGAAATGCAAGATATAATTTCCATTCTGTGAAGTACAGCAGTGCATATTTTTTAGTTCCAGAGACAGGAAAAGCTTGAATTTTTCCAGTTAGACCAGCATAGATGACTTGTTGAGGAAGACCCTCCTTTTTAATAATAGGAGGATAACAGCAGAGTCATCCTCTGGATGTAGCCAAAACTAAACTGTAGAGAACTTTTTGCCTCTTAAAGGTTGACCTGAAAAAAATCTCCAAGACTGAAGAGAGTTGTAACAGGAGCTCCAAGTAAAGTCAAAACTTGCTTTATCTGTCTTTGATTTTTTTTTTTTCCTATCCCTGAAACCTAGGAATAGCCTTCTGATTGGTGGCTTCAGTCACTATTTTACTTACTTTGGAGAAGGCCCTTGCAATAAAGACAGATTGGTCTTTATTGCTGGAAATGGCACTCTGAACAAGAATTGCATAGCTTTTCTGTAATCACAGAAAATCTTATGTAACACCTGTTAAAGTTAAACTAACATCTTTCACTCCTTTTAGGGTGAATTGGGATAGGACATCAATAAAATTTTCTAATGGTACAATAAATAAGAATAATTAAATAGGTTTAGTGTGTAAAAGAGTGTAAATTACAGACTAAGTAACCTTTAGGAGTTCCTTATGGTTTTCCATTCACAACATTTTGACAGAAACAGTGCTGAATTTTTCCTTTGTGTCTGCTTTTTTGCTTTTTTTTTTTTTTAATTTTTATTTTATTTTGCAGAAGGGAAGATCATTTCTTAAGGGGACAAGTCTGTAGATGTTATATAGAATCATAAAATCATTTAGGCTGGAAAAGACCTCTAATAGGATCATTGAACCCAATCATTATCCAACACTGCCAAGTCCACCACTAAACCATGTCCCTGAATGCCACATCTATACATCTTTTAAATATCTCAAGGATGGTGACTCCAGCACTTCCCCAGGCATCTTTCAAGACAACACTTGCTCCTAATGAAGGATACCCAGGCATTAGATCAAGCTGCCCAGGGAAGTCACTATCCTGGGAAGTCATCACACTGGAGTCACCATCCCTGGAAGTGTTCAAGTGATGTGTGAATTTGTGTTACAACCTGGTCCAGAAGCTCCAAGCTTTACCGAGGGTTACACTTTGATTTTGTGCTTCAAGGGATTTCGCCCACATGAATCTTGTAAAGCCTTTCGTTCTTTGATAGCTTGAGTTCAGGTCCGGAGAAAAATGATACATTTTTCTCTAAGAGATTTCTTTTAACTTGGTGAGAAAATAGACATTTTGGCAAAATGGGTTTACAAAAATAATGTATAACTTCACAACAGCATTACAACAGATTACCGAGACTAGCAGGCATTGCTGTAGTCAGGAACCTTTGTTACAGCCAGCAAACACAAGCTCCATTCCACTTAAGTGAGGTACCCTACAGAAAATAAGTGTTTAAGTTACCTACAGGAAGAAGAAATGATTAAGGGAGGAGAGATTAAGAAAAGAAAGAATAAAGAGAGGAAAAGAGGAGAGAAAAACGTAGTTACCACTTAGAAGGTCACACGTTGACAGCTTCAGGAGAACAGGCCAGGGCAAAAATGGAGACTTGGCACTGCTCCTTTATCTGCTCTGATCTCTACAACCAAACACCCCAGGCGGGGCATCTGACCGCCCTGGCCACTCTGGGGTCCCAGGCCAGGCTGAGTGTTCTCACTGTCCCTGCCCATCTGAGCTGGGTCAGGGGCTCCAGAAGCTGTGGGTGTTACAGTTTTCCTGGGCTATTTGTGACTGGCAGCTGCTCCAGGGCTTTCCCATGTAAGCTCCAGGGGCTGCCATGAGGGATACCACACCACCACCTCCATGAGGTTCGACCCATCCCTTCCCCTCCACACACACACTCCCACACCCACAAGGTGGTTCTGACCCAAAAATCACTGGTCTGGTGTGTAACAATGGGACAATTGGGGACATGGTTTAGTGGTGAACATGGCAGTGTAGGATTAATAGTTGCAATGTATGGTCTATGATCTTTGCCAGTCTAAATGATTCTATGACTCTGTGATTAAACCCTTCCAACAGATGGCAGTCTACATTTATACTTTGGGGTTTCCTTTGTCTTTTTATGAGCAAAACAAGATGTTGAATTCTGCATAAAGCTGTGGCTTGGTGTATAAGTAAGTAGGGCCACTGCTGTGCCCATCAGGATAACTCTCATGATACATGGAGGTAACAATGGAAATCGCAGTTTAGAAATCCAATTTATCTCACTGTGAATGGAATTGTATCCACTACAGACAGCAATTAGATTTGTTTTATATCACTCTTGTAGAAATGTGACATTGAAAAACTATTCGCAAACTACTAAGTTTGAATTCAGGGAGTTTAGAAAAATGTTAATTCCTGGTATGCAACGGAAAACAAAGAATTTTTTATCAACTGCATTCAAAAGGTCAGATTACAACTGCTGAGGGAATGAAGGAAAAGTTTGCTTTGACTTTAGTTTCTTATACAGTTCATAAAAGCCTGTTCTTCTGTGGATACCTATTTTTCTCAGCATTGAGTTTCTGTCACAGCTGAATGATGGATTGCTCTATTTTAAGTCTATACCTTCATACTAGTGTCTATAGCCCCCAAACTGATAAACAAATAATGCCTGATAATAAAGTACTTGAACACTGATTTTATTTGTTTTTCTGGGAGTTTTTGCAAGTGTCAAATAGAAAGTTCCCTCACAAAGTAGATATATGCCACCAGTCCTGTAGAAGCTTTAGCATGTTAATGTTCAGGTAAGTATTTCCTGCCTACATTTAAGACAGTGAATGATGGGTTTATGTATCAGGTGTTATAAGCTGATTACCTACGATAAAAGGAGATGGAGCTTAATAGTGTAAGAAGTTCCTCATTCTGTTATATTTTGTCTGCATATGAACCAGCCTGCTAGCAGAGATTAATTTCTTTTTAAAGATTGGGTTTATACATTTTTCATAACTTTTCCTCTTCCCAAATTCATGCTCAGTGTTATTCCTTGAGGCAGCCAGAAACATATAATAGACATTGGAGAGATCAGCAGATCTAGCAGCTGGGAACTATAGGAGCTTATCTCTTCTGCTTATAACAATTAGAAACTGTGTAATTTGTTTTCCCTGGGAAAATTCATTACCAGGATATGGTGTTGTCAGGACTCCTATACACCTTTACTTTAGAATTACCTCTAATTTCAAAATAATTTTGGTTTTAATTGAAAATTCTTAATTAGATTCAGAACTAATTTGTTTCTCCATGACAAATTCTCTACAGAGAATGTTCAGAACCAATGTTTTGAGGATCACACATTTTAATTTTCTACCCCTGTGTGCAAAAGCAGTGTCCATATGAATGACAGAAGGAAGGAACTACTGTCCTGGGTTGTGCAAAAATTCTGATATTTACCTTTTCTTTTCTCTTCTTGTTTTTTTTGGTGTTTTGCCTTCTTTAAAGAGACTGAATTGATAATGATTAATGGCTCACACATTCAACCACCTGCAGTGATTACCCAGGTGCTGTAAGGGACTGGACTATTGGTGCTACTAGTATTAAGATAAGGAAAGAGGCAAATCCTGCAAGCTGGGGTAGTGTTTCTTTTTCCTTACACAGATGACTCAGCTGTGATAACTCCCAGGAACATTCACACCTGGTCTGAAGGTATTTAATCTCTTGTTGATGAGCCATAAAGAGCCATAATGGACTCAGCTACACTAACTTAAGAGACAACTGCCACATCTTAGAAGGTGTCTAAGGCTCCTGAAGTGTCCTGTGACTCACAGTATTACATCATCCAGTGGGAGGCTGATATACCATCTCAGTTTGGTCCAGTGGCAGGGCTTGAGAAGTTTTTCCTCATCAGTTGATTTAACCCAGTTTTATCAGTATTGTTATTGGCATTCTTCTTGGTAAAGAGTTTTTTGGGTTTTTTACTTACATCTGGATGTATTTGGTCTGTCTTTCTTTCTGTATTGGAGAAACCAGGGGTATTTAAAGAAGGGAGTAGACTTCTGTCCAAGGTCTTTGCCCCTCCAAATTGTCTCAAACTGAGACAAATATATAGGTGTTTGCTTTTATCTATGCCACATGACTCAGGAGTATGCACTTATCCAGTAAATGCTGATGCAGGAGTCCCTTTGCTTCTCCCAGTTTTCTGTGAATTTAAGCCAAAAATCCTTGCCCATAATTCAACACATAACAACTGCAATGTCTGAGGCACTGGAGGAGAGCTTTAAAACATGTGGGGTACAGGAGCTTGAGCAGTATCATTTTGCTTCAGTTGGTGCCTTTACCTGACAGGCAGGTAAGAAATCTGAGTGTTAAGGCTCTCTCAGGACTAAAGCTTTAATTGAGTAACGAGCTAATGGTCTGGTATGTGCAAGTCTGGCCTTAGTTCACTCTGCAAGGCTCAAGATTCACCATGTGTCTCTGATGGCCAAAGTAAAGAAAGAAAAAAAAAAAAAAATCCACAAAACAAACCAAGACTAACAGGCAGCATTTCAAGACTACATTTAAAGAAAAAAAATCTTTCCCATCCACACTTCCCAAATTGTCTACTGAGTAATCAATACAGTTAAATAACTTGTGTCAATTTTGGACACCGTTTACATTTTATAGGCTTGGATTTTGATTCTTCTATTGATTTTATGTTGATATAAATCCTTCACTTCAAAGGAGCTACTTGATTTAAATCTCTAACTGAACATAACAGAACCTATTTGCTTTTATCAAAGATCTTTTGACTTTACTGGTACCAGCCTTAAAGAGGAATGGTCAGAGGACTCCACCATAAATTGTAGGACTGCTTAATTTCATTTTAAGTACATGTTAAGTAATTACATTGCTAAGGCAAATTCACTCTGCAGGCTATGTTAATGCTAATTGCAAATAAAAAGAAGATAAATGAAGAAAGCTCAAAAAAGATCTAAATCTTGAAAGCCAGTAGAATTTAATTTGGTAACTCAGTACATATAGAGAAGAAAAAAATAAGTAAATTGGATCAGATATCCAAACTGTTACTTTTATGTCCCTTACATCAATGACCCTGTATGTTTATGGGTGTGTCTGTGTGCATATAGAAATAAAGATGTATATGCTTACGTATGTCTGTAGATACATTATATATTTATATATTCAAGTTGAGGAGGACCAACACAACTAGGTAGGAAAAAAACTCAAACTGTCAAAGCTCAATTCCTTAAGTCTTTACTATGTTTGAACACAAAAGTACAAACGAAATTTAGTCAGTTTACCATTTGATAATGACAGCAGTGCGTCTCTTAAAAAAGGCATTTTCTCTTGAGGGATTGAGAATGAGAAATAACAGCTCAAATTTTTGATAATTGATAATGATGGATCTTTCAGTTTAAGTCTTTTGACAGTAAAATCCAGTTTTGTGACTTCAGAAGTATTTGACAGCTTTTATCTTTTTCAGGTTCATAGACCATTTTTCATGCCATAACCAGGTTTTGCACAGGAACCTGTTGGCCATCAGGGATGTGCAGCTGCTTGACAGCTTTGCTGTGCACACTTGGCAGGAGCTGCCCTCTTGGTGGCCTCTTATACTACCCAGCTCTGGAGTGATGGGGGGAGTCTGTCATCAGCAGAAGCCTGTTCTACAAGGATTTCACAATTTATTTATTTCTTCCATACTCCCAGTAGTTTGGAAATTTTGAACAATGTCCTTTGTATGTAATTGGTATAAAACCACATGTAAAATTATAGGAGTTTACAGTAAAATGGTGTATTTAATCTTTTTCTGTCAACTCATATATTTCAAATATTAGCTCTTCTGCTGTTCTCCCTCTGTTCACCAAGTCCTGCCTCTTTTCTGTGTTGCATGGTTTAAGTGTTTTTTTCCAGTCTTGGTCTTTAGAAAACTTATTTTCTTTTCCACTCACATTTCCTACCCCTCCACCCCCCTCCACCCCTCTTTTTGATTGTCATACAATGTAAGTTTATACT
>JAWWEE010000040.1:30426719-30502176 GCA_035221455.1 Xenops minutus
AATTTCTTCCAGAAATCTGTAGCTCAAATGCAGTATTTTAATTATGAGTATTATTACAATCTCCCTTTCACTCCCCCTCCACCCCTCTTTTGGATTGTCATACAATGTAAGTTTATACTTACGGCTTTCTCTAAAAGGTGGGCCTTGGGTAAGGACATAAAGTCCTTGTGAGGGCAGTTAGTAATAGATTGTAAACTTCCCTTTCAAAATTTCTTTTCACAGGTCACGTGATCCAGCTGTGTCTGCTGTTGCTTAGATGGCTTGTGAAAAAACCCTGAATAGGTTTGTCTTTCAGAAAAAAAAAAAAAATAAAACATGATTTATAGCCTTGTCCATAAGAAGGAAACAGAGACAAAAAGGAGAAAGTATAAGAAACACTGAAGATTATTTTAGACAACTTGTGTTTGGCCAATATCATTCTGCATAATGACTTTTACAATTCATTACCACAAGCTCAGGAATTCACAGGTGTTTACAATACTAAAAATGAGCTAACACCAGCTCTGGGGTGCATTGGCAGAGCTTCTGAGCTGTGGAGAGGGAATATCCTTTCCTCTATAGATTTGTTTCAGTTGGATTTCAGCAAATGCTGTAGGAAGGACTGATGGCCCCATGTTAACTACTTGGAAGTGCTACTACTGAGCTGTGTTGTACTGTTTACTTACATTCATTCTTTACCATAGTTGTTGTGTTTTGGAAGAAAAAAAATGACTTAATTAACACACTCTATATCCTTCTGTTGTGTTCTCACCTTGGAAATAGTGACTTTTGCTTATTGTAAAGAAGCTTAGAAATTAAAAAGTATTTCAGAACCGTCTGTAACAGGGATGGCACAGCTGAAACCTTGTCACACAGGACCTACTCCCACAGTTTGAGTGTTTGCTGGAGGGCATAATATTGTTGTTGATGGCAGCACTCTCAGTGATGGGCATGCAAAAACTAATGCAGCCTTCTAATACCAATGAAGATTCATTAAGGTCTTGAAAGGTAATGATAGAAACTTTGGAGGGCAGCCACAGTTTGAAGGGGAGATAATGACAGAATGAGATCCTGGGTATGAAATTTTGGTCAGTTTTTCTAGAAAGCAAGATATTGTATAAAGACAGATAAAAGCTTCACAGAAAAAAAACATGACATTCAGAAGAATAGAAAAATAATAAAATAATTATTCATGGATTACCTGCCAGTTATTCCATTAATATGATTCTTATAACTATAGTCATAACTTCAGACTTTTAAACAATGTCTCTGTTGTTAAAAAGGGAGAGGGAATGAGCTAGAATACTGGACTGTGATTATGACTGGTGATGAATAGCGAGCACACAACTGGCATGATAATAGCCCAGGTCAATTAGCACTTTTTGAGACATGGCTGGGGAAAGGTTGGGAGATTTTATGCACCAGAGGCCATTTCCAAAGTCAATATGCATGAGGATGAATGCGGTTTTTCTTCTCTCAGAACAGATCTCCAGAACTGTTCCAGGAGATTCTCAAAAAACTCTATAGTCTCTTAATCCATAATTTAGTGGAATAAAACACAATACGCCCCAAAAGCAAGGACCATCAGTTTCACACTGCTAAAATACCACTGTAAGGGGCTGTAAAGTAACCCTTAAAATATTTCAGACCTTTAAACTTAAGAAAGCATCAGGAATGAGAACCACGATTCAAAAGCACAAGATTCTATTAGCATGGACTAGTAGGATGTTCAGGACCCAGCACAATGCAGTATGAATGTACTTTTCTAGGCTCTTTTATTTAGCTGCAGGAAGGTAGTCTTGAAAACTTTCTATGTCTATGCTAAAATGCTTATTAAAATGCCCACCTCTTTGGAAGATTTCTTTTTTATCTTCTCTTTCTGCCCAGCACCTGAGTCATTATACTATCTTGTTACTATTCTTTTAATTTTAGTTGTTGCATACCTATTTATTCAGCTTTAGGTCATCTTTAGGTATAAACATCCTTGAGAATTTAATTTCTCTAGCAAGATATATAAGAACTGATTTTTACATTCTTCCCTTTTTTCACTTATTCTCAGTGAGCATAATGCTGACATTATAACTATAGTATCCTCTTTATCACTTTACTTTTTGTATGTTGGCAGTACTTTACATACTCACATCATATATTTCAGCAGTTCCTTCTCTGTTTCTGGAGAAACTCTTCACCCTTCATTTTTTCTAGTCTTTGCTAAACGACATTATAGCAGTTCTCCTCAACAGCATGTTTTTCCTGGATGAGAGATCTTACTAACTCTGACTGCATCAGTAGCTTCTCCTAGACTTGACCTTGCAGCTCAGAAAATGTCATTACCAATGCTTTTAGATACAAATAAAAATTATTTTTTTACATGGAAGAATATTTCCTGACTACTATCCCTTCTTTTGCCACCATGTGATACTTGGAAACTGAGTTACATTACCATACCTATAAAAAGAGCAATCATAGCAGTGCAAGCTGCCTTGACTGCCAATATGTCTTAGTAACCTTTTACATTATACCGGTGTTGTTACTGCCACAATAGGTTAGGGTATGTCACCATTTCTATTATATTTGAAACCACATTTTTCAGAGCTTTATAACTTTCATACTGTGATAAACACTGAACCGAATCTTTATATATGATTTGTCAGATAAAATAGATGAAGACATAGTAGCTGGAACTTGGGTGGTATATTACAACAAAATGGTAGGAAAAAAAAAAAAGACAAGTGCAAGTAGATTTCTCTCATTTTTGATAGTAAAAAATTTAAACAGTCTTGAAAGGGAACCTAAAGTCTAGTTTGAAATTAGGCTATTTTTGATACTGAAAAAATTCCTCTATTATCTGAGTAAAGTAGAACTAAAATCCAAGAGCTCTTAAGATCTAGGATAGTATTGTATTTTTACCATTTCTGTAGATTAAACAAGGAAGTTATTCTCTACAGGGGAATACTTCTTGCAAGACCTGGCAGAACAACACTTTCAGAGTGTGCGAGGGTGGTTCTGAGACATGTCTGGCAATACCAACATGAATGCTAACAGGCAGACTGTCAAAGAAATAGGAAAACTGCATACTTGATGAAATAATGTGAATATGTGCTTTTAAGAGGGTCATGGCATTCTCCTTCCCATGGGTACCTCTGCAGTTTTCTGTATAGTGCACAAACTGATACAATAAGCCAAGATTATATGTAGCTTTCCTCATCAAAGATGACAAAGCAAGTGCTTTTAGCTAAGGTATTAACTTTAATTCATAAATCCAGGCAATATTTGAAAGGAGAAAAAAAAAAAAAAAGATGCTTAAACAGGGCCATCAATTTGCAGCAGCATACTTGGATATCATGTCAGCAAGGTAGTTATCGATGTGCAGTCATTAAGAAGGCAAAACCTACAATCAACAATAGGATAGATGAATGCTACCTCCTGCCAGAAACTCCTGCCACCTCTCCATCACTTCTTTGTGTATCCACAGGTCCCTATATCAATTAGTAGATGAGAGAAGGAACACTCATCTTGGCCTCTGTGTTTGAATATACTCATACCCACAACCTGAATATACATCAGTATCTCTGAGTATGTTCAGGGCAGAAAATGAGTTCCAGCATTAAATCAAAGTGAAAACCTATGTCTGCTCACAACACCAGTATGAGGCAAATGTCAAAGTACTTCTTTATGTTACCAAGATTTATTTTTTTTTAAGTAAAGTTGAATAGAAAACAAGAAGACACAGCTGATTATGAGAACCATTCTTTAAACTGCAACTGGGTCCCAAACACACTGACAAGATTATAAGGGATCAAACTTTGCAAGGATCACCAAAAGATATTGCATGCTTATGTGAGAACAGAAAAAGCACAGCGTTACCTTGAATAATGACATCTAGGCAGGATAGATCACATTTAACCCAGCAGTCTGTTCTAACTCTCAGATTCTCATGCGTGGTCCAACCTTGAGTCCATGCTGGGGCATACACTGTGATTTTTCTTCTGTATCTTGATTTCAGCATGAAACGTACTTGTGTGGATGAACTAGGTCAAAATTAAAATAAGTTCCAGGACTACATGTTGTGCTGGAAAGCACATCTACTTTGCTGGTCAATAGACACACCTTTTTCTACTTGCTGTTTAAATAATCACAGAGAAAGCTTTACAAGAAATGTGTAGATATAAAACCCATCAAAATTATTTTATTTCCAATAAGTAATAAAATCAACCAATCAAAATTTCCTGTCTTTATATTATTTTTGAAAAGCTATTTACAAATTAATCACAAGCAGAAATCATTCCGAGAAACTGGGTATAGTAATAAAAATAAATGTATATTTTACATACATTTACATATGCTTTGTAGCCTGTTACAAGTGGTGTATAAACTGAGATATAAACTTTAATTAATCTAGATATTGAACATTATTTGCCCAGTTATCTGAATTTGCATTTGTTTCTGAAGAAAAAGTTTAATCTATCTAAGCAGGAAGAAAACAATGTAGTAAAACATCAAAGAAAAAAACAGTGATAAACCATAATTTTGCATAAAATGAAAAATGATCATTAATAAAAATATAATCATTAAGGAAACAACAGAGAAGCAAAGAGAAAATATAGCAGCTGAGAAAACCACTAATGTGGGTGTATAAGATTTGTACAATTATGTTTGTTTCTTTGGTTTAATTACAAGGTAAGATATTAGTATACATAATTTTTATTGAGCTGGAAGGAAAGCTTTGCTCAATATATTGTACAAAATAATACATTGCCCTTGAATTTCTGTGTGTTTGTCACTAAGAAAATGTACTCTTGGTTTATGACTGTGATTTACAGCAACCAAATGTAATCAGATTATTTCTTGAAAAGCTATATTGTGTCTGTTGATATTTATAAAACAAATAAATCATGCTCTCCAGTTTTACAGTGGAGAATTACTGTGGTTGAGAATCACTATAAAAGCTGGATTGATCACAATAAGGGAGGTACAAAATGTATACATATACTTTCTAAATGAGATGACAGCATACTAAAATATTAAAACTGCATTACTGTTTCTCATTTCCCCAACCTTTTCCACTATTAGTTTAGCATCAAAGATGGTGGTATTCTGTACTTCTATGGATTAATTTTTCATTTCCAGCCCAATGGTGTATTTGTTTTGAGACTATCAAAGAGTCTTTAATTCCAACACTACATATTTTACTGCCATATTATTAGTAAACAATATCTGAATAGTGCAGCCTTGGATTTTTCTTGGATTTTTTTTTTTTTTTCCTGAACACCAAGGACTATGAAAATCAGCATATAAATATTTTTCAAGAGAAAGATTTCTCAAATATATGTTCTCTTTGATGATAATAGTATTAATTGAAAAATACAGATATTGAATTCAAACAATGAAAAATCTAAAATGACATTTTATCACACTTCCATTCAGCATCACCTATAGGTCACTTACATATTCTAGGCACAAAAGCAATATATGAATTAAAATGTTAGACAAAATGTATGAATACATTTCATTATTTGCCTAAATTTCATGAGGTGTTTTCCCTACACTTTTATTTAGCAAAATAGTGGGAGACCCAATGTTTTTTTCTACACTGCATTTTTTATGTGTAGATCAGAAGACACTTGTACCATGTGCAGTTTTTATTTTAAGCTCAGAAATCTGTTCCCAAGATCTCATTTTTTGTCCTAGCACAATATTTATTTATTCATTTTAGTGCATACAGGGATATGCAATCATTAACTTGCCAGTGCTTGTACTGATCCTTTTGCATCCACAGGCTCTACTTTGCAATCTCAGCACATTACCTAATGTGCCCATTGAAAATCAGTCATTATACACGTGCCAGGGGACTGGCACAGTCTTTGTGCTGCTGTGTGCCAAGGGACCCTGAGGGTGATGCCACCTGTGTGCTTAGTTATTACTGGGCACCTCTAACCTTGCCAGTACAAATGTCAGGTTCTTTCAATTTCTTCAATAAAAAATGCAGCTTGGTATAAACTGCTAAGTGTCAAACATTTTGATATCAGCTGTATGTAAAAGCATGTGTTTAGCAGAAACAGGTGTTAGTGATGCATTCTATCACAGCAGTAATTGAGAGTCAAGTATCACAGCAGTAATTGAGAGTCAAGTCCTGAAAGTGTTTAAAGGTCTAATCTGCTGACAAAGGGAATTATCACAGTCGTTTTCCTGACATGCAGGTTTCCATGAAATGGTAGTGACTTTCCTTGAAGTTCTGATTTTAGCTGCAAGAACTAGACTAGCACTATGTTGATGTTAATATTTTATTAAATATAGATATGGAAATGTCTGAATCTAGTAGACTATAAAACAATACTGATGTAATTTCTTGACTGTTACAGGTTCAGAGCTGGTTTTGTGTCCTGTAGCCACTATCCCTCTTTGTTGGTTTTCTTTTCAATAACCCTTTGCATTTGATTCAATGTGAAATATTCTTGGGATCAAAGGGTATACCTGGCATACCGAGGACCACAAGGCAGGTAATGTTATGTTGGGAACAGTTGTGGGCACTCGTTTTGTCTGATCTCAGACACTCAGCCTTTGTGCAACTGTTGATGTAGGCAAAGTCTGGGTGTAGGCTTTTTTGAGATCAGTAGGAGGCCTACCACGCCCATCTCCTTATCTGAGATCTGAGAGACTTCTCACTGTGCTTCTGCTAAACAGAGCAGTACCACCAGTGGATAAGGAACTCTTTCTAATTCTAGTAAATACCATGGTTGGATAATTCTTGAAGAAAATTTTCTTCTTTTACGTTATAAGCAATATCTGAAGGAAAGTTTAAAGAAGGGTGTCTTAAGTTTTGAAAACACGAAAAACAAAAATTCATCCTACCCCAGGATATTAGCACTGTATTGAGGCAGATGTTTCTATTTGATGGCAAACTCTGTGCAGTTATTTTTAATGATTCATTTCATAGAGGCCAAATTATTTTCAGCAAGTATAGTCCAAGAAAGACTACAAGTTTTTCATAAGTAATTAAAACCTACATAAAAGATGAGAACTTGGAGATACAACTGATTGCTCACAAAAATGTTTTATTAATTGAAAGGCTAACCAAATTGTCAGACTGTATGAATATCGGTGTGAAGACTGGAAGAGCTGTTTAAGATTCTGTGTGGGTGATTAAGCACTTGCTTTTCCTGTTCCACCACATCAAGGTCAAAGCCCTTGTCCTCATCCTCAGGTCCTGTCACAAATGTTTTAGAACTTAGTTCCTTTTATTTTTTATTATTTAACCTGGTTTTCTGCCTTGCCCCTTCCAATTTAGTTACTTGTCTCTCTGAGGTATCATCTGCTGCCTCTTTTTTTGCATGGTCAGCAGTAACCCTGGTAAGACATCCATTGCCCCGTAAAGCTGCCCTGACAGCTGCCAGCTGGCCAATACTTCAAAAGTGGTGAAAAAAGCATATCAGCATATGCTTGACCTCTAGTTTGGTGATCCAATACATGACTACATCCTTGTACCAGCAGTTGTTCTTTTATGTTCCAAACACTTTTGGGCTTCTTGGGTAACATAAACATTTAACTTTAGACAAGAAACTTCCCAGTAAGAAAATAAATTATTAAGGTTGCAAAGTGAAGTATTCAAAAGGGACAAAACTCCTCAGTTAGCTTCATTTTCTCAGAGGATTATACACTTCAGGATGCAACCTCTTATTATGTGATCAAAATTCTTTTTTTTTTGCACAGTTGTTCCTTCCTTGTGTGATGGATGACTGGAGCTTTTAGGACTATGTAGTTATTCCCTAAAATATTCTTGCTTCATCTTTAGCAGAAGTAGAAAGATATGTACAGAATAAATCAAGAGTTTTGAAAAGAGTAGCTAGAAGAGGGCAGATGCATACTGCCTTGCAGGCCATGGTATTTTAACTCTGGCAGCTACAGATTGTATGATATGAAGAAAATGACTTAACAATGAGATTAAATGCTTTATTATTTTTCTTTATTTTCTGGGGTGCTGGCTTGAGATTGTCACTTGCATGCAGTTAATTCTTATGGAGTCAGACCTTCAGCCACCCTCATTTCAGTGACCTTTATTCCTCATTTCCCTTGTGCTTCTTGCTTCATTTTTGTCCTACTTTGAGTTCCCAGTTCCTAACTCTTTAAAAAATCCCTATTCCAGCCTTCCTGCCCATTTTCCCTTCCACATTCAGATCTCACTTCTTTTCCTTCTCTTATTCTCTCTCCTGTCCCTCTAGTCTCTCTTCTACTTTGATTCCTCTTGTTTTCCCTCTCTGCTGTCAGACCAGCAACTTCCTCAGCCACACTGCCCAAACACCCAGGAAGGACTTGCAACTACAACAGCAGAATTGCAGGCTTGGGACCTTGTTATGACCTGACCTTCTTCAGCAAGCACTCTTTTAAAAGCTATGAAGAAATTAAAATATTTCATGCTGCAGGGCAGTACTGAAAATGACAGGTAAAATTCGGTGAATGTGTTAATTTGGTTAAAATGGTGATTCAGGTTGGATATCACTGAAAAAAAATGAAAAGTAGTCCACTTGGCCATAGCCTCATTTGGTTTTACAAGATCAGGATGGTCTGAATAGAGGATCAGAGAGAAAAAACATACCTGGCTACCTGAGGAATCACCCTATTTGAAATATCAAAGACCTATCAAAGGTCTGTGCTTTTTAACTACTTATGGAGTACTTTTAATCTGATAGAAAACACTATTATCCATGACAGTTAGAAGACTATAATACAGCCCAGAATTATATGTATATGTGTATATATATATAAAAAAATCTCATTTATTGGACAACAGCCAACTACACTTTAAAGGGAAGAAATCTTTCTGTCCGAATAAACACAGAAATGGTATCTTGAAGTTAAATACACATATATGTTTCACACAGTGTGTCAGGATAAGACATGATCTGGCCTCATTACTTTTCTGAAAGTGTCATCCTCATCCTCCATTTAAAAGCATGTAATGACCCCCAAAATATGCTTATTCGGCTTCTTATGCTGCACTTGTGCTTAAGTCATGTCTCCTCTGGATATAGAAGGGTAAAAATTGTTGCTAAGGATTAAAAACTCCTGCTGTAATGAATAGTTTAAGTGAGAACTGAGCAGAAAGCTGTATAGGAAGATCTAGCTCCTGCCCAAAGTGGGAACCATTTCCTTTTTTAATATAAAGTGCAGGAGGCAGTTAGCCTGCTAATCACAAACACTAGATGCCCGTCTCAGGCAAAAACTGCTCAGCCCACATAGTTTAAACTAAATAAGAATCAAAGTGGTTTATTGATTTATTGAAATTTACCAGCAATCAGTGAACCATGTAAGGAAGAGCAATATTTTCAGTGCAACAGATAAACCACAATACAAGAGGTAGCACAGAATATTGGATGTTTATAAAAGTTAATATGTATCTATGAATTTCTACCCAAACATAATGCATCCCAGAATATTCTGTTTGCTCTGCAGGACCTGGGGGTCCTGGTAGGCAGCAATCTGTCCATGATCCACTAGTGTGTCCTTGTGGCCAAGAAGGCCAATGGTATGCCAGAGTGCATTAGGAAGAGCATTGCCAGCAGGTTGAGGCAGGGAATCCTGTCCCTCTGCTCAGCACTGTTGAGGCTGCATCTGCAGTGCTGTGTCCAACTCTGGGATCCTTAGTACAAGGGAAACATGGAGCTCCTGGGGCAGGCTCAGTGAAGGGTAACAAAGATGATTAAGAGACTGGAGCATGTCTCTTAGGAGGAAAGGCTGAGAGAGTTGGGCCTGTTCAGCCTCAAGAAGAGGTGTCTGAGAGTGGACCTCATTAGTGTATATAATTATCTGAAAGGATGATATCAAGAGGATGGAGCCAGACACTTCTCGATGGTCCCAAGGAGTAGGACAAGAGGCAACAGGCAGAAACTGATGCAGAGGAAGTTCTGCCTGTCTGAGGAAGAACTTTTTTACTTTATACTGTGTGGGTGACCAAGCACTAGGCCAGATTTCCCAGAGAGGATGCGGAGTCTCCCTCACTGGAGATATTCAAGAACCCTTTTTACACAGTCCTGTGCAGTGTACTCTAGAATGACCCTGGTTGAGCAGGTAGGTTGGACTAGATGACCTGCTATGGTCCCTTCCAGCCTTATCCATTCTGTGATTCTATGGTTCTGTGATTCTATGCTAATCCCAATAGTCACATTTATCCTCCCAGAAATGTGGTTTAAATGCACATCCACTCCCAGGAGTGTGGGTTTCTCCCCTGCACACCTCTTCTGGGGGTGAGCTGGGTGTTCCAGGTCTGAGTGTGCTCCAATGCTCTCAATCCGTAAGTAGTGCAAATGCTCCCCTACTGCTACAGGTCCCTAAGGTGTGAAGAATCATGGAAATGGTGTGGAATCATGGAAATGTCCACTGACATTTTTCATGTCCTGAATCCAGATGATCTTGCTTCCTATGCATATTTCAATATTTTTCATCTGACAAAACCATTCAGTTTTCTGTCATGGTCTCATATATGTATCTAGGGATGGCATAAGAGCAACAGTAAATGTGGCTGTTTAGAGACCATCTAGATAGGGAAGTTAGGATGCAGTGAGGTTGAGAATGAATTTACAATGCAATAATGACTTTCATTAGCAGGTACAAGGAAAAGTGCTGTGTGCTTTCATAAACCACAATAGCAAGCACACTTCATATTCACATCTCAGCTTAACACTGTGAAGGATTCTGTAGTTTCTTAAATCCCTCTGACAACATGTGATCCCTTCATATCTTAGTTACTGCAGAGGAAAAGAAAGCAACAACTGTGATGAAATTTTAATTTAGAAGTACTGGGGAAAATGTATGAATACAAAAGCTCCAGGCTGAACGTTACAAGCAAAAAGAAATCTTTGATAGCTCAGAAAAGAACAGGATTTTCCATGACTGAATCCTACCACATGATGTAACTGTTATTAATATAATTAATGAGCAAAAAGATGTAAATTTATGACATCCAGTAACAGATAAAACTCACACTCAGTTTGATGATTTTATTGTTTTTATTGTGTACCTAGAGAAAGGAATAACTGATGTGGAGGCATCTTGCAGAATAGCTTTCTCCCAAAGTAACTGATGATTACAAATTTTTTAAAATGAAAATGTGAAACTGTTTCTAAGGATGTATCTAAAATATACAAATCAAAGCACTATTAGTTTACAGAACATTTAAACAATGTATTAAGACACTGAGTGTACTTTATTAGCAAAACATAGTAATGTCAAGACTACTGCTGACAGACCGAATAGACTATTATTTTAATGGTGATGACTGCTGTTGGTAATAGCAAGTGGAACCATCATCATCATCATATAACTTGAACTATATATATGAAGCATGTACAGATTATATATTTCAAAACCTAGACAACAGACTAGCATCAATCTCACACAGCAGTCAACAATGCCTGTGTGCTTTCATTGTTAGAAACAATCTTTCATGCATGGCTTGAAGATCAATCTTTTAAGAAGCTGCAGAAACCCAGGAGAAGAAAGAAGTGAAAATCACTGCAGAAACCACTGAGAATAAATGATACTCTTGGTTCAACTTGTGGATTATGATACCGAGTTTGCAAAAAAATCCATGAATGTTTAATTGAACAGGCAACAAATTGAATGTTAAAACTGAATTTTCTAGTAAGTGGGAAAAAACCCGAACATTTAAGCAACCACATGATATGAATTTTGCTGTTCCTGACATAACTACTAGAAATGGAGAGATTCCAGAAAGCTTCACTGATAAGACAAATGCAGTTCTCACCTTCAAATATGATTAGATGGGAAGCTGTAAGAATGCAAATGGCATATGCTAAATCTCTGCATGACAAAAAAAAAAGAATACTGTGTTATATGAGAAGGAGAGTGATTCAGACAGAATAGAAAAGTACAAAGTGCCTTCTGGTTAAAATTGTAATATTAATATTATTTACAATACAATTATGATTAATCTAAACTTAAAGGTATCAAAACCTGCACAGAGTACTCCCAGTACTGTCTCTCAAGTGACAAAAAGACTCACATTCCTCAGCCTGATGGCTACACTCTTGACAATTTAAGAGTGTTAGGGATTGTGGATGTCTTTTAAGGTCAAAGAAGATACAGAAATGGCAGCAGTGAAGAAATCATCCTATACAATTAATCAGAATGATAGGCCTATAAATCATCTTTGCTGAAAGAACATCTGTATTTGCTTTAGAAGTGTGAGGGAAAAGGATTTTGCAAGAGCTCTTGACGCCTTTTGAGGCTATACCGTGCCTTTTACTCATATATAGGTAAAGTCCATCACTGATTGAAACCTTGTATTACAGACCTTGAGTTCTCTGGGAGCATTTGACATCCAGCAACATGTGCGTGAAGACAAAAAAAAGAGAATCAGAGCCCAGGTCCTGAGTAGCAGTGTCCTCAAATATCTGTCCTGACATAGTACTAAGGCACAGAAGACAAATTTGTGTACATAAACTATTTCATCATTTTTCCTCCCTGCTCATCATGCCCAGTCTTATAAATTAAATATGCTCCCAATTCTACCTCATTTTCAGGAGGTCTGTTGATTCCTTTTCATTCAACTCATCCTTAGCTTTACATCTGTGGGCAACTGTTTTCATTTTATTTACCTATAGAAGATGGAAACTGGGTTTATTGACTTTCACTGGTGGACCTGGCTGCTCATTTTCCATTTTCTTTTCACTGGTATGTAAGAAACATGGAAAATGGGAGTCTTGTACCTCCATAAATGGTACAAAATGCCTATTGAAGACATAATATGTTCTTTGATGTATTTCCAGTTATCTTCAAGAATGCATAAATAAGTGATTTTGCATATAACTGTGGTGGGTTGACCTTGGCTGGCTGCTGTGTGCCCATCAAGTTGCTCTATCACTCACCCTCTTCAGAAAGACAGGGGAAGAAAATAAGATGAAAAACTCACGGGTAGAAAAAAAAAAAAGCCAGTTTAGTAAAGAAAAACAAAGGTTATGCATGGAAACAAAAGAAAACAAATTATTGATTCTCTACTTCCCATTAGCAGGTGATGCCCAGCCACTCCCTGAGAAGGAAAACCTTTGTATGTAGAGTGGTTACTTTAGAAGACAATTGCCTGCCTCCTTTCCCCCCTTCTCTTATCTGATGTTGCTAAGTGTGATATCATGTAGTATAGGCTATCTTTTTGGTCAGTTTGGGTCAGCTGTTCTAGTTGTATTCCCTACCAGCCTTTTATCCATCCCCAGCCTACTGGCCTTTGGGGATGTGGGTTGCAGAGGCAACCTTGATACTTTGTGAGCATTGCTCAGATGTAGACTAGATGAAGACATTAACACTGTCCTACCTACAAATACAGAGCACAGCACCATAAGGATGGATGAACAAGGAGACAGTAAATGTCTGGAAATGACCAAGCTCAATATTTATTTGGCATGTTCATGTAGAAACCAAACATACAGAGTGATTTTACAGTGAAGTGGATTAACAGAGAGACTAGCACCCAATCTCTTCTTTGGTATAGAGCTCTGGACAAGATATTATTGTAAGTCATTCCTGTTTCTTGGATAAAACAAGGCTTGTTTATCTGGGGAGGTGGAGATATTCCGGACTAAACTAGATCCCAAGGGATCCCACAACTTCTACCAACACCCATTCTATAAACTTTAAAGGAATCCTAGGCAGTCACCTGATACCCTCCCTCAGACTGTGGTTAACCTTGTGTAACCAATTTTGTTTTGAATGAAACATTTTAAAAAGCCTGGATAACTGACATTTTTCAGTGCAGCCTTGTTTAACTGAAAATAATTTGTCATCCAAAAAAGATAAAACATGCATTTGCTTAGATAATATTTCTTAATATATAAACGTTTTGTGCAAACTTTCAGCCAGCATTTCAGATACGTAACTAGGGCATGTAGGACACGTTGAGCTATTGCTCTTCTGAGATCAGCTATCCAGCTGTGTGTTACGTCTCATCCATCTCTAAGCTGCAGATGCTGAGACAGATGAAACACCGCCAGTCAACTGAAGCAAACAACAACTTTTCTATTTTGCACCCTTATCTTAAATTAATATCTGTGATGATTTTTTAAGCACTACCTGGAAATCAAGCCAAAGACTTCCCACCAGGAATAAAAATCTATGATCAATTAAAAGCTTTTGGTCTACTGGGGGAGCTGACCTTTCAAACTACTATAAAGCTACAATGATAAGTCTTTAGGGGAATTAGGTAGTTTATAGTGCCTGTGAATTCAACTGCTTTAACAGTATGTAAGACATTTAATAATCACCACACAAGAAAGCATGTTGGAGTAAGTCATCTGATATTCAAAAAGGAAATTAATTTTACTTTGGCACCTCTTCTTTAGCTCAGAAATTATAATCTGTGCCCTAGGCTATCAGACATCAATGCACAAAATTATTCACAAAGGGTTTATGGTTCAAGTGGTAAATCCAGTCATTTGCAAAATGTTGACCCAAGTGAGTCAGCACAGAAAGTTTGATCTTTCAGTGTGATGAAAATGTAATTTTGTGGATGTCAAGTTGAAGTTCAAAAGTGACATATAGTGTCATACAGATAAATAGTTTTGCTGACAGCAATGCCATACTTCATAAGTACTTGTCTGGCCAATAGTAACTACTATGATGATTAAGAAGGCTGATAGAAAATGCACATTTTATCTTATTTTGCATACTATGTGAGTCTTTAGAATTAAAAATCAAGACAGGCCTATTAAAGAATTGGTTTTAACTCTGTATTTCATTTATATGTAATGAAAATCTATGAAGATCTTTTTTTAACTTATTCTTTTCATTACTATTATTTTATATTTACCACTTTCAGAAAATTAAATATAACTTGCAGTCACTTCAGTTTTAAACCAATGACAAATTGAAAAGTGAAAAAGCTGTGTAGAATTAGCGCATTAGATTGTAGTTGCTAACAATCAAGAGTGAAATGAGGGATCATTTTTATTGCTCCTCCATTTTTCTTGTGAGGACATTATTAGTCCTCATAATTTCTTTTTTTTCATATATAATGAAAAAGCACATGAAAGTAGTACGAAGAGCTTTCTGGATAGTGCAGAAGAATGTAACTGCCTACCACTATTTTATTTATGGCAAAGAAGCAAAATGTAGCAATTACTTTCTTTAATTATCTGTTCCCATTTGAAGTAATGCCATCTTCTAGGCCCTCTAGGCCATTTCTGATGTATCTTGATTCCACAAAAAGAAAACGAAGAATACAGGGATCCAACTAATATTTAGGACTGAGTTCTTTATTTATTGAAAGATGGTCCATACTCTGAGTCTCAACCTTCTGAGTAAGTGAAGCTAATAAAGAGACTTGTGTCCAAGTGCCTCAGCCTCATTCTGAGTTTTCACACACGTTAAACATAAAGACATACAGACCTGTTCCCTAATTTTCTCCTTTTTGTACACCTTACATCAATGCCTTGAAATAGGAATACAGATAATATCAGGTTAATTACTCTTACTGTAGTTATTATAAATTGCACTCATGCTGAAGCTCAGTACTTGTGGTTTCTGCTGTACAGCTGTGCAAGATTAATGACTTTTAAGAACTGTGAAATGTGAATTCCTTCTCATCTCCTCCCTACTCCTAAACCTCTGCCTTCTATACTGACTGTATCTTCATTTTGCCACCAAAGTTTTCATCCTTCTGTGCCTACCTGAAACTACAAAAACTTTTTGAGTTACTCCTTCCCAGATTTTGGAGAAAATAATTTTAATTTCTTGTAGAGTTTCTATGCAAAGTAAGTAATTTGGGATTTTTTCCCCAGTCCAACATTCACACTGGGGGTAAAGATGTTTTTTTCACAAACATCTCCTACTTCTTCTTCAATAAAGTTTTTATTTACTATAAATACTTCTAGTAATATTTCTGCAATATTTTTATTTCATTCACCATTTTAATTTCATATGTTTCTGATAAAACCACATAAGTATAATAGAACATTTGAAGATGTGAACATGTAAGATATTTCATTTTGGCCTATTTTCCTTTCCTCTTCTCATCTTCTCCATATTAAGCACTTGAGTCTATATGAGTTGCTTCCTATATGTTTGGTTCTTTCATGCCTGTGCTATGAACTTCTTGTGAAGGTGTAAAATAAAATATGTTAAGCAATCCTACAAAATGCCCAACTAAATTCAAGATTAAATTAAAGAGCAGGAATTGCAGTGGGATGCAAACATTGCAACTTATATAACTCTTCAAAGTTTACAGACTCAGATATATCCTTTGGGTACCTCTGAGTCTGCAAATCCCATCAGTCCTGCACCAAACATCCACTGGAATATTTTCAGAGTACTCCAAAACAGCTGATTTAATATTTCTGAGTGCAATGCACTTAGCTAACTTATTCTTTGGATGTTTCATCTTTTAGTGAAATTTTGTCACCAAACTATGTTTTTAATAGAAAAGTAAAACTGCTCTAAATAATTCTGTTACACTGAGACAGTTATTCCACATGACCCCAAAACATCAGTATGAATTAGGAACTGTCACAGCATCAGTGGATTTCCAGGATCACTCTTGTTCTTTCACACCAGTTAAAAATGTATTTTTTTTCTATTTATAACTCGATCTTTTGTGTTTATAAGAAAATTTCAAAAGGAAAAAAAACATAAAGCAACAGTCATAAGACGTCTTAATAAAACCAGTTATTTGTTTCATGTATTCAGCTTGTAAAAGCATTACAGGTTTAAATTAGAACCTCTTACAGGTTTTTTGCATTGAAGAACATTAGTTTTATTACCTTTTAAACAGATTTTAGCAACAAAAGATATTCTTAAATGTTTTTCCAACACTGAGCTTGTTAGCAGCAATCTTCTGTTTTTTAGCTTATGAAAAGCGTCAGTCTCAAGGGGGTTCATTAACTAGATGCTCTGCTGGCTCTGTCTCCCAGGTTATCTGCCTGTAGCATGAAGCAACAGCAGATGAAATAGAATTGATCTTGCCTTTCTTATTTATATCTATACCATTATTTAAAGCTAAGGATAAGAACATACATATCATGAACTGACTTGTATATCACTGAAATTGATTTACCACTGTAGCATCAAATATTTACCATACCTAGAGCTACAAGGAATTCTAATGTTATTTTGTTGGAGCTCGAGCAAGATGAACTAAGAATTTCTGTTAATTATTAGGCTGTGATAAAAAATATGATTTACCCCCTCCCAGAGATATCATATGCATACAATCTCTCCATTCCAGGGAAAACCTTTGTTGGTGTGAATATATTCAATTGCTGCAAGGAATCACTTCAAATATATCAACTAGAAGTAATTATCAGTCCAGGAAAGTGATTAAAATTACTTAAAATTAAGATTTCAGCTTGCCATTGTTATTTCTATGCAAATATGCTGTATTTTTAGAGCCAACACATAAGTCTTAATTAAAAGTAGACTAAAGTTTTGAACAGCAAGAAAGTTTTAAAATTCATGCTGTAAACATAATTACTCAAGCCTCAGCTACAAATGAAAGTCGTATTTTTTGCTTGCTGCATTTGTTTTCCTTCCCCTTTTCTAATGAAGAAAGACATCATACAATGACCTGTTAAATTCATGTTGAATGAGGGCTTGAGAGTATGAAGACTAGCTATAACAACTCAGAGTGGTATGCTCTATTACAAATTTATTTTTATATGAAATACTTGTCTTCCAATAAATGAGTTGAGTGATTTAATCCTCAGGATATGACATTAAAATTTTGCCACCATTTGCAACAGAAATCATAGGAAGCACTTGTATTGATTGAGTCTACTCAATCATATTTGATTGACAGTTTCAGCTTTTCTGAAAGGTGGCTTGGTACCCTTAGAACTCCTAGGAGGTCAGTCTGCTCAGTATATATAGGGCCCTCTGCTAAAATGATGCATTTCATGCATATCATATATGGAATGCCAAACTCATCAAAACAGGGCATGATACCTGCAAAACTATCATAGGATGTACGTTGTCCTTGGACCATAAGAGTGGAATAATCAAAAATCTAAGACTCTGCATGAGCTGGCTTTCCTTTGAGCATCATTCTGAGGTAAAGCAGAATTAAATACAGATCAGGAAAAATATTCAGAGTTTAATAAATTTTATTACTTTCCTTGCATGTTTTTAATTATCTGAAACAATATGTTAGTACACTTGACTTGATTTTGGGACGAATTTCAGATGTTCAGTGAACTTGCTATTCGTTCAAAAAAATCTCTTTCTCCACTTTCTCATTCTCAAAATATACTTCAAGACAGCATATGACTAGTTCATACTTGGACTGTGAGAAATCTGCAGGAACTTTTTAAAAATTCAAGGTGTGGATGGCAATTTAAAACACCTGTGTAAAGCTTTGACAGGTGAACCTGAAAAAGCACTTAATAAACCAAAGAACTCTGTCAGTTAATCTAAAAGTCTTTTTTTTTGTTTTGTTTTTGTGAAGTTCTTCTCAAGCTTGAAATAATATAGTTTAATAGTTGACATTTTCTGAATTAGTTGAATGAAGTTATAAAATGCTAACTATCAAGTGCTAAAGAATTATCTTCTGCCAGAAAGTAAGGTGTTTTCTCTTTGGTTTCCTTTTTATGGTCTCTTGTGGCTTGGAGATATGGCATGAATCTACTTCTTGTTTTCAGTGAGTTCTGATTGTGGTGGAGATACTGAAGTCTTCCTTCCTCTTCTTGAGATATTTATGTAATGTGTTCAGAGATTATGAAGGGTAAAACAATCACATTCTGATTCATTCATGATAAACTTATATAATAAATTAAAAGTGTTTGTAAGTATTATCTGGCTTTCAGACCAGCTGGTGCAGAGTGGATTGCACAGAGAAGCTTAAAAATATTTACTGTAACTTTAGACATGAGCATGTTTAATTAAAAAAAAATAAACAAATAATAAATATATATATATATGAGTTGCCTGGGCAAACAGACAGGCTGATACTTTGTTTAGGGAATTTTATTGTTTATTATTTTTTAATGTTCCCTTACTACACCTTTTCTGTGTGTCTCCATAGTACACTGAAGACAAGAACTTGTCAATGATCTTAGTTCCCCTATAACTCCATCATCAGACCAGACTATGACTTATGACAAGGATGAGAGACTATGAATTGTACTGACCAAAAGTATCTAGCTGATCAAGGCAATGAGTGTTCAGTAAACAGATTCTTTCACTCATCCACATAGACACTGTTGCTGGTGCTTGACACCTCTTCTGGGATTAGACTTTATAAAAGAAAGGCCATAGGGAAAAATATTTCCTCAGCTGCCATTTACATTCATGCCTACATTTGGTTATACAGAACCCACATCCTCTTCTTACTATGCATTGAATATGACAAAGACTGATGATTTGAAACCTTTATACAAATTTCTGAGATAGGAATGTGAAAATAAATTGAAACTTTTACTTAATTATTTTCCTCCCATACTCATAAAAAATTACTTGGGCAGGCAGTGTTGAAATATGTAAAAAATATCTCTTCTTGCCCAAGAGTAGATGTGACAAATTTCAATATAAGTATTTTAAGTACTGAAGTTCTGAGGGAGGGAATGGAGAAGAAAAGACATTCAGTATTAGATTTATGGTAAATGCAATGAATGCTTTTTATTGTTTCATACAACAAACTGCCTGTGGATTTTTGTAGAAAGTTAAATAAATAAAATCTATTCCTTGTCAACCAACAAACCTAGTCCATTTTGTTTATGAAGTTCATAAGATGAACTTTGTGAAAATTGGAAGGACTATTTCTTAATATGTTAAACATTATTATAAAGTTTTAGCAAGTATATTGTTCATTAAGTAGTTCAAACTCATTCAGTCTTGCTGTCTCAGTAGTGTACGAGATGACTTGAAGGATTTTTTCCAGATTTAAAATTAAGAATTTATCTTGTCCAGGCTAAACAAAAGAGCTTACACTATGGAATATTTGTCTTTGTAGTTGTACAAAACAATAATAGTACGGAAGATATAAAATGCACATTAATGCATGGCTCCATATTTGATTATCTTATTAAAGACAGTAATACAGATAAATATCTGTGAGGGAAAAAAGTTATCTTGCTAGAGAGGAAATACTACCAGCACAGTTTCATATTCTTTTCTGAAAAGCTAATATGGAAGAGGTTGTGAAGTTTTGGCAATAGACTCTTACACATGTGCACATACAGACAGTTTCTGTTTACTTTTATGATCCTTTGATCACTAGGACTATGGTACAGTCTCATCTTTGTCAAGTTCCTTTTCTATAATCTTCATTCTGTAAAAGTCACCCCAACTAATCAGTCTCCAGAGTTGAAATAATTTAAAAACAGAAAATAAACTAAAGTGCTTAGTTAAAATTCTTTCTGGTATCTGAGTTTATTCCTCTGCCAATTAAACATATAAATAATGCAGCCAGAGTTTATTGCATAGGGCTTATTTTTGCCTTTCCAAAGAAGACATTTCAATCACTACAAGATTTCAGAGCTGGTCCCCAAGTTCAACATGCAGAATGACATATTAATTAAGTTTACTTTTCCATTATAAAAGTGCCTGTGATAACTACTCTGAGAAAAAGAATATTGTAATTTGGCACTAGTAAATTGTGTGCTGTGGCAGGGAATACAGGTTTTTGGAAAATGTAGGAGAAGAAAAGAGAAATATATCTCCTATTTTTAGAAGGCACATTTCCTCAGTCACTGACATCTTTTACTGCTGCAGTAGATGGTATATGGATCAGACAAAATTATTGAGTCATGCAGTAAAGTGTATCAGTGGAATTGTGAAAGCGATTAATACCATGAAACATAGAAATAAATAAAGGCGAAAAAATGGACTTGTGGATTCTACACTTTCAAAAACTTGCCTTGGTAAGGACACGTCTGTTATACATTAATACATTCCCAAAGGGAGAATATACCATCAAGGTAGTTCAAGCAACTGATGAATATCTCCTAATCTGTACTTTTCCTTTATATAACAATACCTTCTTATGTGCTACTCCTCACATTCAGAAGTGACGCAGTTTGCATCTAATTTAGTAACACCTGGAAACCCTCATTTAATTTAGGTGTTTATCTAGAGAGGTCTAGAGACCAATATTGTCAGAAACTCATTACCAAGGAACCAACATTTCTTGTAAAGTCAGGTGATGAACGGTAAAAAATTTGTCAGGCTTGTTGAGCAGAAGATCAAACTATTTATTGTGAATGTATGCTATAACAATTATTTCGATACAGCTGTTTGGTTTTCTTTTCCTATTCTTTGGTTTGTTTGAATTACTTTTCCCTTTCACATGATTTCAGATCCTAATGTCTCAATTTTTGTGCAAAGGTTAGGACTGCATCTGAAAGACAAATATAGTCGACATATTGTAAACGCTGAAATGGGTCAGGTTGTGCATAGATTTCTTTGTTTGCTGGTTCAGTACTTAGACATTACCAGTTATTTCGAGTGATACAATAAATAAATTATTTTTAAATTTTGTGTAATAATACTTCAGAGAGATGTACGTGGCATCAGGTTATGACATACAATCAAACAAGTTTGCCAGTTTGCAAAACCACATACAAATTGTGGCAGAAAGATCAAGCAGGCCTAAGGGACACATGAGGTTCATTGTTAGAATATCTTTTTGCATCTTATATCCTTATACTCAATCTTTGGATAGCTTGTCAAACCAAAGAATTTTGAATTTTTGAATATGGTAAAAGGGGTTTTTGATTAGAAGACAACATTAGAACAAACAGTGGATAAGACTTCCAAGCAGCTGACCCTTGTTAAATGCAGAGGGTGTTCCATTCCATGAATAAGCAACCTAAAAACACGTGCCCAAAGATGACAAATAAACACTTCTAAGAATCAGCTCCACAAAAAGACATTTGGTATTTTGAACAAGAAGAATAGAGGAGATGGGATTGCTCTGGGGATATATAAAATACACTCAGATATCTTTTTCTCCTAGAGCTGCTAAATACTAAAGAATGGCCATGCATTATAAATACAAATGATTTTGATGTTAAGAAAGTTGATAACCTGCTAGGAAACAAATGTAAGATTACAGAAATGAGAAAGCAAATAGATGATTTATCTTGTATGCATGTAGTCAACACTCACATTCAACAGCCTTGTAAGAATGAGAACACAGGAAAAAGATCGTAACAGTATCTGGAGAAAAAAAAAAGTGAGGATTACAGTTTGAAAGGAACTGAAGGGATTATATTGTCTTTAGCTAAACCTGAGGTTTTCAGAATGGTACAGACTACGGAACAAGCAACCTGCTAAATTTTTGGTAATACTAAAAGGTAATATAGGGATTATTTGAAAAAAGTCCATTTAAAACAAAAATCTGAATAAATTATTAGCATTGGTGAGTTGAGTAGCAAGATTCTCAACCTGGAACAAGTCTTTATGGGGTGAATCTGAGGAATTGGTGGAAACACAGCAGAGGAAGCTTTTTGGGTGTCCTGATTCAATGGACATTAAAGAGACACAAGGACCCAATTACAGATTCTTGAGAGTCGTAGGGAAATTGCTGATGGTGAAATTACTCATCTGCTACCTGCAGTGACAACCTAGTACTTAGTCACATATGATTGGTAGACTCTTAGATGGATAAGAAATTGGTTGGACAGTCGTGTCCAGAGAGTAGTGGTCAACAGCTCAATAAACATCAGTTACAAGTGGTGTCCCTCAGGGGTCCATATTGGGAGCAGTGTTAGTTAGTATCTTCGTTAGTGACATAGATGAAGAGATCAAAGACACCCTCAGTGAGTTTGCAGATGACACGAAGCTGAGTGGTGTGGTTAACACACAAAGGACAGAATGCCATCCAGAGGGACCTTGCCAAGCCTGAGAAATGAGCTCGTAGGAATTGCATGCAGTTTAACAAGACCAAGATACCCCAGGTATCAATACAGCTGAAGGATGAACAGATCAAGAGCAGCCCTCCCAAGAAGAACGTGCAGGTCCTGGTGAATGAGAAGCTGGACATGACCCAACAATGTGCACTTGCAGCCCAGGAAGCCAACTGTATCTTGATGCAAGGCTGCATCAAGAGATGTGACCAAGAGAGGTGATACTCCTCTACTCTGCCCTGGTGAGACTCCACCTGGAGTGCTTCATCCGCCTCTGGGGTCCTCAGCATATGAAAGACATTGACCTTTTGGAGCAAGTCCAGAGGGGGGACACCAGAATGATCAGAGGGATGGAGCACCTTTCCTATGACAAGCATGTCATGGAGCACCTTTCCCATCAGTTGGAGCTGCTCAGCTCTGTGGATACCTTAGAGTAGCCTTCTAGTACATAAAAGAGGCTGACAAAAGAGCTGGAGAGGAACTTTCTACGAGGGTATGTACGGATAGGACATGGAGAAATGCCTTTAAACTGAAATATATGAGCTTTAGATTAGTTATTGGGAAGAAATTCTTCACTGTGAGTGTGGTGAGGCACTGAAAAAGTGCCCAGAGAAAGGTATGCTCTGTCCCTGTGAGTCTTCAAGATCAGGTTGGATGGGGTTTGTATTAACCTGGTATAGTGGAAGGTGTCCCTGACCATGGCAGGGAGGTTGGAACTAGATGATCTTCAAGGTTCTTGCCAGCCTCATCCCTCCTGTGATTCTGTGACTCACATGTAGAATGGAGGAACAGAGCAGAAAATCTAATCTTTGAAGCAGATATTGGGTAAATGAGGAAATTGCAGGCCAAGTCCTGGGCACTGAAAAAAAGTGCAGTGTGATAAGAATGGGCTCTAGCTGTCCACCAAATCTACATAGCACAGGGATCTACTTTTACAAAGACTAGTTTACATTTTTTAGTAGTTCTGAACACAGCTTCCCAATATTAAAGAGATTAGTCAGACTTTACTTGCTCAGAACAGGATTAAATTCTCCAGAAAACTGAAACTCTTGATGAGAAAAAGCTATTCAAACTAAGAGTTAAAGTACATTCTTTAAAATAAGGAAACCAATATTATAAGAAATGATCAGAAGCCCATCTTCCAGAAGTGAGTGCACTAATTACATTTTCCACTAGATTTTCTTCTTGGAATTAAAAAATTGAGTGACTTTTTCCTTAACTTGTTAGACATATGTAAATAAAGCATCTGCCATTTTTTAAAGTCATTATTTCTGTTATCTTGGCTGTGTCTCACATGTAGATGAAGCATTTGTGCACTTGGTGTCTCCTACTGGACACAGAAATTCTGCACATTTAAATTCTCAGACTGCTAAGCACTGAAAGTAGTTGTTCATATATGTTAGCTTTACAAACTGATACTGTGAAAATTCTGATTTTTTAATATAAAACAGATTTACACTTGCTATTCAGGTAGCTTCACTGGATTTTGATTCTACTGAATTTAATTTTGCTTGTGAGCCTGGGAAAGTATTTTTTCAGATTTAACTGTAGCTTTTTCATTCAGCAGATTTATCTGAATATTAACAGCTGTACTTTTGGAGGCTTCACAGTTGCTTTTATAGTAGAATAATACAAGAAAAATCAGTTTTCAGCAAAAAATGTATTCAGATTTATCTGAAAAAATATTTTCAATGTATGGCCTCATTTTTATATTTAAAGCTGTTTCTATGGTGCCAAGAAGTAAAAACCCCTGAAGCTCTACCAAAGTATAAATAATTATATATTTTCTTTTTTTTTTTTTTTTTTATGGCTATTCCTTAAGGATGAGACATATAGGATTTTTATGGGGTTGTTTTTTGGGTTTGGTTGGGGTTTTGGCTTTTTAAAAAATTTTAATTAAGCACCACTAGAAAAACCTGTAAGTTGTGTTTGATTGTTATTGTATTAGTCTCATGATCAAAAAAAAAAAAAAAAACAGAAAAACCCCACCAAGAAAGGTTTATTATTTCACTTTCAGGTAAGACTGACTTGGCAAATTGTATATGACTGACTACTTGCCTCTCAGTCACCTGAAAATTTAACCATTATTGGTGTGATCAGCTTGGTGTTCACTAGAATGTTCAGGAGCAGAACATCAAGAGTTTTTGAATGTCCTTTTCTGTCCAACTGATGGACAATCAAGGGTTTCCTTTCTTTCTGACATCTGGTGTTCAGTGTTCTGAGGGAACCTGGTCAGAGTTCAGAGCTGACCGTGCTTTGAGCAGGGGGCTTCACAAGAGACCTCCAGAGGTCCCTTCCAATCTGAATCACCACCTGTGATCCCATGACAGCAAACACTGGACTGACTCTGGGTTTAGACTTACAACTCCTCCCTTTCCAGCTGCATAGTGTCACTTAGAGGATTGTCAAATCATTCCCCTGGCAGGCTGAGCTCTGAGTAATGACTCAGCTCTTTCACCTGTCCTCTGTACGATGAGGTGAGGCCAAGGCAATGGTCTATGAGGCTTCCACAGGGCGCACACTTAGGCAAGATGGGGAGATGGCAGCAGAGCATTCCCGCCAGGCATGGTGGGAAAAGCCAGACATAGAGGAATAAGGATGTTAAGCAACAGAAAGGGCGACAAATGCACTAAAATGCAATATATGTACTGAGAAACCACAGTGTACCTGCTATTGGTCTCCAGACAAGAAACGTACAGAGGAAAAAAGAAAACTGGAGTCCATATGATCCTGTGGCAGGGAAGTCTGTAGGTAGAAAGTGTTTTCAAGCTGGCAGTCTCTCATGCTAAACCACCATGGAGCAATCCCTGCAGAGATTTCAGGTGCCAAGTGTGAGCTACTACACTAACCAGAACCATGCTCTGTGTTTCAAAAAAGTTTTATTTGATTACCTTCAAAATTCAACCAGCTTCTGTGAAAACAAAGTGACTCAGTTACTTTTATAAGAGAAAGATTTTGGAAACATATAAAACTAATCTAATGAGAAATACAGAAAAGGAAGCAGAAAAAAACCCCAAGCTCAGAATATGAATCACCTTTCAACCCCAACTGTATAATCATTACTATAATTAAATCCTCATAATTTAAGTTATGCTTCACTCAACATAAAATTGATGACTTATGTTTTAATGGGAGTTTTATTGTATTCCAGTAATCTGTTTTGTATAAATTAAGTCTCTAGGGTAAAATAATCATTTTGAAGCACACATTTGTTTGGATTTCTTTTCACACTACAACAGCTCTTATGCTGAAAGTGGCTAATGCTCTCACAATTTGGAAACAAGGCAATGATTTACTGTCTGTGGTATTAATTAAATAAGAAACACATTGACAACAGGAGACTTACCAAAAAGAAAAAAAAAAAAAAAGAATGCTCTTTAACACTAATCCCCAGCACTTACAGCTTATGCTTGAAGAAGCGTGAATTATTTTAGTCTAAATCCCTTTACTATCCATGCTCAAAAATCTTTTATTTTCCCCAACATATATTTGAGTCTCAGCTTGTTTATGTGGTTCACAGAGGAAAGCAGCAGTCATTGGCTCGTGGCGGAGAATAGCGACTTGCCATGAGTGTCTCCGACGATGCCCATACGCATGAGAGAAAAAAAAGGGAAATAGTAAAGTTGCCATCACTGCAGGCCAGCCAGAACAGGACAGCAAACAATAAGGCCTGCAGAGACAGTGGAGACAACAGTTTTGCAGTATCCTGCAGTAAATGCTAGGTATTTCACCCATTTTCCCTCACAGACACATCTTCATGGACTGTACACTTGTGTCCAAAGATGCTCACCCTCAGTGTGAACTGATATTTGGAGCTTTCATTGGATAGGAAAATATTACTTTTACTTACTTCAAATCCAGTTTTGATAATTATTTATGCTGCCTCAAAAAATTTGGGAAGTCCTATTTCTTTGCCCAGCTATCTCTGACAACACAAGGTTGCTAGCTCCTTAAATAAATAACTTTTTTTGCATTTATTTTTACATTTTGTGGACAAATACTTTGTGTGTTGTCTCTTCTTTCTTTTCTCTAAACCCTTTAGGGCAAAAGTTCCCTGAGCATGTTGTTGGCTAGTCAGAAACTGACCCTAGTGTCACAAAGCTTACTGAAAAGGCCTATGATGCCTGTGAATTTAAGAAATATTCCAACTCCTAACCGAAAAGTTACCAAAGAGATTGAAAAAAGAGAAAAATAAGAGGTCACCAAATCAATGCAGAGAGAGAATAAAAAAATGAAGAATGTGTCTTTGAAAAAGGCAGATATTTCAACAGCAAGGTTGGTAATTTAGGGCAGGATTTGGTTTAAGTCATAAAATCATAGAATAATAGGATCATTTATACAGCAAAAGAATCACAGAATCATCTAGGTTGGAAAAAACCTCTAAGACCATCAAGTCCAAACTATGACCCAAAACCACCTTGCCAACTAGACCATGACACTATGTGACACATCCAGTCTTTTCTTAAACACCTCAAGGGATGGTGACTCCACCACCTCCCTGGACAACCCATTCCAGTGCCCAATCACAGAAAGGTTCTGTAAAGAACTTCTTCCTAATATCCAATCTAAACCTTCCCTGATGCAGCTTAAGACTGTGCCCTCTCACCCTGTCGCTAGTTGCCTTGGAGAAGAGACCAACCCCCACCTGGCTACAATCTCCTTTCAGGTAGTTGTGGAGAGCAATAAGGTCACCCCTGAGCCTCCTCCTCTCGATGCTGAACAATCCCAACTCCCTCAGCTACTCCTCACCGGACCTGTGCTCCAGACCCTTCACTAGCCTCATTGCCCTTGTCTGGACAAGCTCCAGCAGCTCAACAGCCTTCCTAAACTGAGGGGCCCTAACTGGACACAGTACTGAAGGAGTGGCTTTACCAATGCCAAGTACAGGGGAAGAATCACTTCCCTGGTTCTACTGATCCCACTATTCCTAGTACAGGCCAGGATGCCATTGACCTTCTTGGCCATCTGGGCACACTGTTGACTTTTATTCAGTCTGCTGTCAATCAGAACCCCCAAGTCCCTTTCTGCCTGGCCACCCTCCAGCCACTCTGTCCCCAGCCTGTAGTGCTGCAGAGGGTTGTTGTGGTCAAAGTGCAGAACCCAGTACTTGGTCTTTTTGCCATACCATAACCATCTCATACCATTGGATTCAGCCCATCTATCCAGCCTGTCCAAGTCCCCCTGCAGAATCCTCCTACCCTCCAGCAGGTTGACACTTCTCCCCAACTTGGTGTCATCTTCAAATTTGCTAATGGAGATGCAATCCGCTCGTCCAGATCATCAATAAATATATTAATAGAGATCATTAAGATCATTAAGTCCAATTCTAAAGCTAACACTGGCAAGTCCACCATTAAACCATGCTCCTAAGAGCCATGTCTACATGTCTTCTTACAGTGTGATGATACTGTAGTGTGGTGTACAAGATCTGCACAAGGTAGGGATCACATGGGGTTTAAGGTAACCATGACCACCAAGGGAGTTGGCTAGAGGAGAGGTAGTGTATCACAGGGCACTGGGATAACTAGGGTCCTGTATTTGAGAAAAAATTAGTTGACTACTTCTACTTGGAGTCTGAATAGATGCTTGCCTTTCCCCCAAGCATCAAGGCTTCTGGCAAGGTTACTACTTGTGACGGACTGTAGCTCAGTGCATCCCTACTAGACCAAGTTCTTCATGGGCTTTAGTTACAGCCAGACTGCATTTATGCAGTTCTTTGAGGCTGAGACACCTGGCAGCTTACCTGGCATAAAGGTGGGAAACTACAAAAGGACTGTAGGAAAGTTTCAGAAAAAAAAAAAAAAAAAAAAGAAAAAGCAATCACGTTTATGTTTCCCAAAGAAGAGATTATAAAATGGCAACTTTGCAGACATTTTAGGCAAAATCTTGAAGATTCAGTCTCAATGAATTGTTGAAGATTCAGGCTCAGTGTGAACACTCACACCTGCTAACAGCAGCCAGTTAATGTTCAAGGTCTTCTGACTGGTAATTAATAAACTATTTGTGGAATTATCTTTGAATACATAAAAAAATAGCTGGAAAAGCATATGCCTTTCCAGAAATTGTCCATTCCCAGCCTTATCCTTTAGTCTTTCTGAGGCTCATACATAATTGCTGCTGCTCTTCTTGTGGAAGAAAAAGATAGCCCTTCCAGCCCTAGGAAGCTGTCTGAATAGGAACAATAAATGACCTACTGTATTGAAAAGGATTTTGATTTTTAACCTCAAAATTCTGCAGCTGTAAAAACCCAAGTCAAAAATTGGTCAGTTTGCAGGAAAAAAAAAAATAAAAAAAATGAGAAAGCAGGTGAAATGATACAGGGTTGTAAGGAAAACAGATTTGCTCAAAAGTGTGTTTCATTCCTCTAATTCTAAATTTCTGTCTTGTGGGTTTTATTCTTCTGTTTTTTGAAATAAAGAAATGCCTGACATTCTGAAATATAGCAAGTTTATACAAGCCTATCTAGTAGAGCAACCTGAGAGCAACTAATTCTTTGTTTTTATGATGGAAACTTTTATACTCAGCACCAGTAATACTGAAGATGTAACACCTATATTTAACAGGAAAAGGAAACACATCTATCTCTTCTAAGAGTTATTGCCAAATGCAGCATATTGTAGGATTCAGCTGCCACTAAGCCTGGAGGACTTGAGCTTTTTCATAATAAACTCTGCCTGCAAATTCTCTGTAGGCAAACAAACCAACAGCTTCTTTAATTTCAAATTGTGGATTTGGTCATTTTAAGTTTTCTTAATTGGATTCTCAAGCTTTTTCACTGTTTAAAAGTATGTTTAGTTTGAAATATGGCTTTATCTAGCATGCTACACATCAGGTCTTAATCAGTGGCCAAAGGACAGATTTTGCCATCATTTTTCAGTCATGTTAATAGGTTAGGGACATCATTTGAGAAAAATACTGTAAAATAGATCCTCAACTGAGGTAAAATTGCCTTTGGCTGTCACAGAGTTATGTCTTTTCAATCAGTTAAGACTCTCATTTCAGACTGTTAAATGTGTCTATGCTTGGAGCTATTTTGATTTCAATAGCTCAAGAAGCAGTTAAAAAAAATAAAATTTTCTCCCCTTTTGTACTACTTATTTTGTTTTTTCTAATTTTAGTTCACTTCAGCAGAAAAACTAACTTGGTTTTCTTCTCACATGATGGGAGAAAATTTCAGTACCACTAAGTGTAACTGTATTAGTTAACAGCAGTCCCCTGCTTTTCCCATGCTGGCTCAAGATGGTAAGAGACACAACTAACTATATGACTAGAAGAAACAGTGACCCCAAATACAAGAGAAGTTGCTCAAGCAAGAACAGCATTGATCTACAGAGATGCCAACAACACAGAAATGGTCTCCAAGGGTAAGAATAATCCAGAGCATTTGTCTTGTGTACTAACATCTTAGTAATGCATGGTATGCCGACATGAAACTGGCAAGAAAAGGTGCAATTAGTAATACTGATCTTCTGAAGTAAGAATGCAGCTTCAGTAATGATAAAAATATGACTTCCTACATTTCATAGACACACCTGACTCACGAAGACTCACACATAAGTCAGGTGATTTTAAATTGCAAGTTTAACACCTAATTAAAGCACTTTAAAATAATCAGTTCTTCATGGCAAACATGACCAGGAGATAAACCATTTTTTGAACTGGTAAAAAATATATATAAGTAAATGTGAAAGCCAAGACCCCTCAAAAGAGCAAAAGTTACTAATTCCTACTCATGTGACTTCTATTTTCCACTTCTGTAAATGCATATACGCAAAACCAGTATGTACCCAGATTTTCAACATAGAAATTTCTCAAGCATAAGTTGTCCCTATTTAAATGTTCTTGTCCATACTAAACACTTCATAAAAGTTGTCCTTTATAAAACTTGGGATACAACAATGGAAAACCTGCTCACTGATATTCATCAGCTCCTGCCTTCTTTTTCAGAAGGCTTAATCTGCCAAAGTATTGATTTCAGGTCATCCCAATAGAGATATCACTAAAAGGTAGACAAATACTGTCACCAAATGCCTATTTTATCTATTAGGAGTCTGGTGTGATTACCTCATATATGGACGTCCTGTTGAGATTTTCCAACATTAAGGACGTTCTCTGTGGATTATGATGAAGTAGTGGGGAGTAGGTCTGAATCCAAAAGTTCAGAAGTTCTCCCTTTGGGGAGTCCCAAGGTAAATATAACATTGGTGAAGACCATCTTGGTTGAAGCAGAAGGTTAAAAGTGAATGACAGTGATGAAGCAGATCATTAGATTTCTCAAGGTGCAAGCATTTCTGGGACACTGTGGCATGCACCGTTCTTATGGCAGGTGTAAATTAATTTCTTTCTTGCCCACTGGTAGAAAAAATGAGAAAGTCAGAGAATGTGTCTTTCCAAATAGCCTGTGCATAACTAGCAGGAGGGAGCTTGACAATGGTCTTGCAGGTTAAAGGAAAGCTTCCAGCTGCAGGGCTTTGCTGCTGAAAGAATAGACCACTACCAGCAGCAAACCCAAGGACCATGGATGTGATGGATTTGGGACTAAGGTCAGACACTTGGCTTTATTAACTTTTAAAACATGCATAGAAAGTGAGAAGCTGACAGAGATCAACCTCTTCTACAAAAATATATACCAAGATTTTAAATCCACACCATTATGAGCAGGGCAGGACAAAGAAGAGCTGCCCACTAAGTGGTTTTTTACCACTGGCGGTAGAGGGGTTGGCCACGTTTCCGCAGTTCAACTTTACTTTGTGGCAAGCCTCTTTCCTGACTGACTGTCCACAAAATCATGAGGAGATACACTAAGAATAAAGATTCTTTTTGTTGCAGATAACATAGACTCCATATCAAAGACTTGATGTGACATTAATATAAGAGTGAAAGACAAATTACATGGAAAAAAGGGACTGAAATATAATAAAGGGGATGAATTACCACAAAGAGATGTTCCAAATGTAACACAGTGAAATTCATATAGAAAAGAAAAAAAGTATGTGTGAACTGATTAGATTAAAATGTAAGACTAGAGAAGTCTGATCACATGGACACTGGAATACCTGTAATGTTCTAAATTATGTGCTCTAGCTCTGCGTTTTTAACATTCATATCTGAAATCCTGCTCAGCCAGCATTCCAGTAGGAACAATGAAGAAGTGCATAGACTTATCAGGAAGGTGTATCAAATATATAGCAGTATCAACTGTTTCTTGGTGGCTAGGAAATTTGACAACACTGTTGAAATTGATTTCAGGAGTTAGTAAGCAGGCATTTCAGGACAGAAGAGCCAAGTTTTATTTGTGGAAGTATTTAACATATTTTATTGAAAGTCAACATTTTCCAGAATTTAACATGTGAATGAATAACATATTAATTAGTAAATATCATTATATTCGTAAAGACTGGATATATGAATTAAGAAGAGACTTAGCATCTTAGGGAAAATGGTGTCATGAATGCCAAGTATATGAATATTGTCCCATGTACGAATTTGAATGAGTGAGCCCAGTGAAAGTTATGTGCTTAAATTTTGTCAGGTAAACATATAAAAGCTTTTACTGATGTTTGGATCAATGATTGACTTGGACATATAGGTCACGTAATTGACACTACTCAGGGCCCTGGAGCAGGAATGCCTGGCACTTACTTTTCTCAGGGTCACTTAGGGCTCCCAGGGGACTGTTAAATTGTAGTTGCTCATGGCAAGATGCAAAGATTTAAGGATTTAGAGCTTACACTAAAGAAAAGCATAAGAACAGCATAATCCTGACTAGGGCCACTGGTGGGTAGCAGATGAGGATCCAGTCCTGTATTTTCATACTAATATCTGTGTTCATCTATTTCTTTCTTTGCACTTTGTCAAAACAGCATAAGGAAACCAAAATTGTTTTATTATTTTTCCCCATAATTTTTTTAGTCTTTATATGTAGACTAACAGGAACATTACCTTTTTTTTAGGTGTAGAAAATAATAATACTCTGAAGCCTCTTTATGTCTTATACCAGCAGATTAAGTATGCAATGCAATATTTCTATATTGCCCTCTGCTTCAAAAAAAAAAAAAAGATTTTTATTTTTTTATTTTTATTTCTTTCCCTCCTTATACTGCGTTAGCATTTTTTTTTAATATAAAAATCCCATCTCTATTGCTTATAGAAATTTTAAAGTAATTTCACAGCTGAGTGGAACCCTAAACAGAGCTATCTTAGTGTAATGAAGCAGAAAATGATTGCTCCTTAACAAGACTGGTATATAGTGACAAACAGCCCATAAAAATCCCATCTGCCACAAAATACTTTCATTTTAGTCACTTTCACAACTAAATGCTATGTTTCCTGTTTCTTTTCAGAATGAAAAGAGGATACATAAAGCCTAACCCATCAAATTGTCCTTTGACAAAACCCAAACACAAAACAATTATCTTATAAAACACTGACACTAACCATTCCAAACACCGCAAAGGTGTAATGTCACTTTTGAATGCATTTATAGTACACTGATTTTTATTTTTTTTTTTAATAGCAAAAAGAAAAAGACAACCAGTAGTACCATAAAGAAAATTTTCTGATGATTTAACAGTGGACTACATGTAATCTGTTACAGGTTTTGCATTGTAAAAATAGTCCTTTAGTGACTGCTTTCAAATAGAAGGTAATTACCCGTAACTTCATCAGTTGTTATCGTCTTTAAATATTTGATAACTAGTTCTGCATCCTGTAGCCTCTTTCCTACTCTAAACATAATAATACTCACTGACTAAAGTTCTCCATAATATTTACAAAAATTCTTAATCTGAAAATACTCTCTGTCTCCCTGTTTTCCAAATAGTATCATGAATTGATGCAGTTCACTTGTTAACATGCTGTTAGAAATATGGTGTGCTGTAAGCATTACTCCTCTCTGTCAGATGGGAACAGAACCATTTCTTGTGTCTGGTCTTGCCCAAGGAGGTTATATTTTTGTTTTAAAAAGGGTGGTAAATCACTTATCTCTTTGCAGCAAGAAACACTGCATCATCAGAATAGCAATGAAACCTTTTTTTGATGCTAATACACAGCCAACTATGCACAACTATAAGCTCCTAAATAGTGATTGATCTCATCTGAAATGACATTCACATCAGATCTTCCACCTTATGGAAAGAGAAATAATTGTTTAGCCAAGGCCTCCCAATACTTAGACACAAACTTTTGCCATTGTCTTCAAATCCACAGGTTTTAGTGTGCCTTGCTGATTAATGCTTTTTCTGGAAGATCATAAATTCATCTAGCTAAGTAATCAATTTCTGAGCAACCACATCACCTTTTCCAGAGGTGTAATTTCACACTGGATGCACGAAGACTGATCATCAGAGCTTGATAAGCAAGTCAAGTTACAGAATTTAAAGCTAACTTCTAATTCCTTGTGCAAGACTTGGATAGTATTTGGCTTAGGAGTTTCCCTAACTGTGGCAAAGAGAGCAAAGGAGATAAGCCATTGAAATACCTTAACTAAAGAAAGGGAAAAATCAATAGCATACATTTCAGCTGTTGGAAACGCAGCAAAAATTTTTACAATTTGTTTATAACAGCAATGCATGCCACATCTTATACAAACAAAAAGTGTTATATTAAAAAAAAGTTGTTAAGTGGCATTCAAGGGGTCAAAGTACTTGTTGCAATCTTATTTCAGCAATAAATATTTATTTGAAAATCTGATGGCATGTGATACTCACAGACATTTTCCTACTCACTGAACTGATTTTTCAACAAAGTTCAATGTAGTTTGTTTCAGGGTGTGTAGAAAAGACATATCCAGAAGGCTTTTTTTTTTACTTCCTAACAGCTGTGGAAGTGACATGATGGCAGGAGCATCCCTGAGAGTGCCTGGAGGTTGTTCAATAAGGTGCCCTAAGGCTAGGAGAAGCAGAAAACACTAGAGGGACAAGGCAGAGAGTATTTGATTTCCACGGCATAAGTTTAATCAGTGGCAGTGAATTTGCTGTAGATTCCTCATTCTGTAAAACAGAGTCTGGCTTGTGCTTATCATCTTTCTAAATCTGATCCACTCTCCTTGATGAGAATTATTGGGAGGTGTTGGCGGGGGCCTGCTGGGCTATGCTGCACTCCCTCTTTCCCCCATCCAGTTCTCACACTATGTCCTCAACCCTCCAACACAAAGTTCAGCAGCAATTTGACTTGGATAAAAGAGGAACAAAAAGAAAAGGGAGAAAATTTGTCTTGTAAAGATGGCTGAGTTAAAGTTGCAAGCAATTTTAAAATTTGGATACTCAGTGGCACTGCTTTTAGGGAATCACAGAATATTCTGAGCTGGAAAGGACACAGAGAATCATCAAGTCCAAATCTTAAGTGAATGGCCCATACAGGGGATTGAATTCATGACCTTGCTGTTATTACCACCAAGTTTTAACCAACTGAGCTAATCTCAGGCTCATTTTTTTTTGTTTGTTTCTTGACATTGCTGTCAGTATGTAAGCCGACATCCTGCTGAAGGAGTATAAGGAGTTAAGGTTGAAAGTTCTTCTCCTTTTCTGTGCCCACCCCACCATTTTATCAGCTTAGATTAGTCTAGCCTAGGAGCAATGGTGGAGTATTGCCTGCACACTCACACACTCCATGAGCAAACTGGGTGTAATTTCGAGTATGATACAGTAGTCTCAGTCTGCACTGAGAGTTCTTGGCTTTTATATCATTATTATGTAGAGACTTCAAAGTCAATTATGCTGGGGGATGTACAAAGGAGAAAGCACTTCTACTTAGTGAATTCAAATCTAGTAGTGGGAAACAGGTTGATAATAACATTAAGTAACTAATAAAGCCAGCTTCTTGGCTTTTATTAAGAACCTTTTGTGATGACAGCATATAGAGTCACCATCAAGTGGACTGTCATTGTTGATGTTTCCTTGTTCCCAAGATCATGAGGAGGCTTAAGACCATCAATTTTAATTATTTCCAAGAGTGTTTTCAGGGCAGCTGTGACTGTCTAGAAAACTGGTAGCATTCTAATTACCCACAGTTTCATCACAAAACGATTTTGGCCTTTATTGAGGATGAGTCTGTATTAGAGTGCAGAACTGAGTTCCAAATCCAGTTGATAATTTATTTTTCTAGCCCATATTTAGGTTCCTAACTGTTTCAATAGGAAATTAAAGAGCTAAATAGGTGCTAGGAGCTTAAATGGATCTAGGCCTCACCCTATGAGTTTTGATACGAAACTCAGCAATGTCTACTAACTTACGCTGGAATTTTTTTTTCTGACTTTGAGCAAGCTGTGTAAGATGATGTGATCAGCTCAAAAGGCATTCTACAAATCAGCATGATAAGGAAGAATTGTCCAAGTACCAATAGCATTACATTCTAGTTTCAATTCAAACAGCTTGTTGTCATAATTCTAATAAAATCTTAATAGCTGTTTAACTCAAGAGTGGCAAGACCAGAAATAACTTATTTAATGTGAGAACAAAAGAAATATTCATCTAAGTCTGTATTCCATCTTTGATGGCAGCAGATGCTTAGAGGAAAAGCAGAAGATCAATTCAAGCATAAATTGACACTTTCATGAGTAGAACTTTCTTTCAACACCTGCAAATTAGAATTATTAAGTTCTGCAAAGTTTTATCTTTTATTATCTGGGATTTAATCAGGTTGGGGTTTTTTGTTTTGTTTTGTTTGTGGTTTTTTTGTTGTTGTTGGTGGTGGTGGTTTTTTGTTGTTGTTGTTTTTTGTTTTCTTTTTTTTCCCCCTCAAAGGAATGTACTTTTTTAACAATAAATCTCTATCCAGCTTTTAAAATGATAAGAAGGTTGTTTTATTATCTTAGCCTATTAAATGATATGTTTTTCTTAATTTTTAGCACTTTCTAAATTTTGACATATGGTAACACCACTTTCAGAGTTTTCCTGTTGGAAAGAGGTCAAATAATTGCTTTGGTTTGCTTTCTTTTTTCATTCTTAATTTTTCTAGGAGATGACGTGATAGAAGACTTTCATCCATCAAAACCTCCAAACTCTTAAATGAAAAATAAACTCTTCAAAATTAAAAAGTGTCAGCTTTGTTTGCATCAGGCTTTCTAATTCCATTTGTAGCAGTAAAAGTAACCAATGCCAGTTACAATGAACTTGAATAAGATATGCAAGGCAGGACTGACAAGAGCTGATGAAGATGCTGAGTGTTAAAGAAGTGAAGGGAGCAGTCTCAGGACAAGAAGAGCATTTCCTCCTGGCTGCTGCAGTCCAGTCAGGCATGGTCTTGGCACCTGAGGGTTTCTTCATCCTAATTCCAGGTATGTGGCTGCTACTGTGCCCATGTACAGGTCCAGCTGGTAGCAGCATCCAGTGAGTATTCCAGAGAGACTGGTGCACACACCTACAAACACACACTGTTATCTTAAGCAGCATGCACATGTAACACTGTGAAAACTCACAGAAAACAGAGGTTCAGAGGGTCATGTTCTGTAACTCCCTTAGGGGTGATCAAGACTAAAGTTTGCTAATGAAAATAAGCCCCCCCCACACATACTATCCAAATTCAGGAGAGAATTCACAAAACAATTCTCCTATTCACTCCCAAATTCATAACCACAATGTCAGAAACCACTAGCTGTGTGAAATTATACATCTGTATAAAAATCTACAAGTATATAAAAATCTTAAGGCATCAGTAACCTTGGCCCTTTATTTCCAGAGGCAAACTTCAGTTGGACCCTCAACAAGGCTGTGCCTGGGTAAATCCTTCAATGATCCATCAGGCATCAAGCAGAGAGTTCTGTTCTTTGGTACTGTCTCCGATACCACCTTCTCCTTACTGCCCGTGTGTTTGTGTGCTTAATGCTTAATTTTCCTTGTTATCTGTTATTTCTTTTATACAGATACAGAAATAGTCTGCAACCAGGTAACTTAATGAATCCTATATTCCTTCAATCCACTTACCCTTACATTAAGGAACTCAAAATTTTGAATTCTAATGTTACATGTCCAGGATTAAACCTGTTCAAAGCACTGGACTCTTAAAATAAGAGGAAAACACATTAACTGACTAGTAAAGAAAGTTTTACTTGAATTAAGTGTCTGTGGGAAACTGTGCATTGAAATTATTGCTGATAATTCTATGGGGTAATGATCTAGCAGAGTATTGTGTTCTGCAGAGTTCTGCAGTGTGCTATCCTCTCCTATATGTTTGACGTTCTAAAAAGCCTATATTCAAACCAGCTATTATAGATCAAAAGTAAAATTCTGCAGCTATGATGGTGCTCGTGAAAGAAGTGATGAGCAAAATTCAAGCACCATACAATTCAGAACAGACAGACTCCACTCTGCATATAGCTAACAGAAAAACACAAGCATGTAGATTTTGTGAACACTGTGTATCTTGAATCCAAAGAAAAGTGATTCCTTTTGTTGGAAATTCTAATCTCTTTTTTTTTTTTTTCTATCCACTGGTTAATGATAAAGAGTAGTATTAAAACAGTGAGAAGATACCTGATGCAAAAAATCAAAGTTTGTAAAAGATGCATTTTAAATTCTCTTCTTCATGAGTAATGCATTCTCAATTTTTTCTTTACTTTTCTATTAGATATACAAATCCCATGAAAAAAATTAAAGCTCTCAGATGCTACCAACTAATCCCCTGTCCCTTACTTGATATAATGGAATGAGAACTTAAAATTCAGAGGATTATGAATAAATCCAGATTCTGAAGGTATAAATGTTGTTCCAGTTGACTTCAGTGGAAGATTCACATGTACCTCAAAAGGAAGGATACAGCCTTTATCATTTAAAGATTTCTGCTAAAACTCACTTTTTAGTAATGACTTCTTTCTCTATTTTGAGCGCTTTCAATTTACCAAGACACTTGAGCATAAACAGGATTTAAATCATTCAGTTGCAACTCTACTCTCTTTCTATCAGAACATAATAGGATTCAGAATAATTATGAGATTTCTCACTAAACTAATGAATTCAAGAAAAGTACAACCTACAGGAGCTTACCTGTCTACACCAGTGCCTTCGATCAATGAACAGCAGCTCAGTGTTAGCTGGATTAAAGCAGAGTTACTTCCAAACATGCAGGACTCATTTTCAGTCAGATCACTCAAGAGCAAGCAGAGCATCCTACTAATGCTTGACAACACTGACAAGTTTTAAAAGTCATCCATAAATTGATGAAAGTGCATACCACTTTGGCTTTTCAATGACTTGTGGAGTTGTTGACACTGCATAGTCACAAACACACACACAAGTTTTCAGCCCAGAGTGAATTTTGGTAGAGAGACTGGAGTGAGATAGACGCAACTCATGATTTAAAAAGACCCAAAATTAGATTTTAGTCTTTAACATCTGGAATTCAGTTCATTTTTTCCTTTCAGTGCCTTGCAGATGTATGACTATATTTAGGTGTCTGCTGTGCAGTTTTATATAATTTTTTAGGGTGTCTCAGCTCTCTGGAGCCCAATCATAACTAATACAGTAAGCATTCCCTCACAATAACTCATCTCATTAAAAAGTGGAAATGCAAAATGCAATTCAGTTTTCTAAACATAAGCATTTGGGTTATTTGAGATGTGATATTCATAGTTGGTCATGGGAAATGCTCTATTGACTCCACTGTCTAAATTGTCAATGGTTTAGATTCAGTCACCAACATCTGTGCCAAAGGCCTTTTGGGAAGTCCTGGGACATCATACCTGGCTTCCAAATGCCATTTCACAGGAACATGTGTCTCTGCTAGGTCTGTCCACAAGGCTGTCTCAAATATTCTCAGGTGTCTCACATGGCACTAAACTTTCATATCCAGGCAGAACATTATGCCCTGTGCCACTTCTAAGTATGCTGGAGTTGAAATAACTAGCTCTAATGAAGACAATATTATTACTACAGTATTCTGATGACAAACATTTAGGTGCCTGAATCTCATCCAGAATACCATTTTAAATGGCAAGTTTCTCTGTGTGATCACAGGTGCCTAGTATCTGTAGGATGCCCTGGTCCCTCTTGCTAGTTCTTAAGGGCGTGGTTGTTCCTAGGCCATGTCAGTGGATTTTGTGGCATCTCCAGTTACAATGTATGTCCTATGTGTCAAGTGGAAGTTGGTTCTCCACAACCTGTCTACAGTTAAAGGTAACTGATGGACATCTATCTTATCCTAGACTTTTGCTTTAGTAAAAGACAAATTGTCCTCTGGAATTGCTCATGGCTTTCACTTAATCATCCAGGAAGTCTGGACAACTAACTTACTAGCTTTTTGATGGCTAGAAAGTAGTTTGGGAACCCAAGTGTAGACATCTAGTACCATTCCAAACATCCTAAATAGCCTGAGATGAGCACAGAGCTGGCAGAACAGACCTATGAAATATGGGAAACTTTCTTGCAGTGGCAACTGCAGACTAGGTTGGATACCTCTGGGGTGTCCAAAACGACATTCATTGCAGATGTTTATTCATATTGATAGATCCACTGTATCTAAGTTGAGTATCACACTAAAAGGATCCAGAAAACATTCAGTTTTGGTTCAATTTTTGATTGCGAACAAAAAAGTAAGCTGCTCTGACAACAAAACCAGAGCATCTGTGAGACAAGCACTCACAAATTTTTAATTACCTTAAATATATTATGTTAGAAATTGGGTAAAACACATATAGTTAATGAAATTTTCCTATTAAATAGTAAATGTTTCACCAATTAGGGTGGAGAGATTAATTAAATTTAATCTTACTGGTGCTGAAAATGATAGCTTCTTTCTTACTATGTTGAATAGCAACTTATAAATGCTATAAAGCAACTCACTTCTAAATACAATGTATGTGGGGGTTATTTTAGTATAATACAAAATTGCTACATTACACAACTGAGAGTGATATTTAGGTATAAAAAATTGCTATAATGAGTAAGGAAGAGCAAGACTTCTATACGCAATGTAGTATTTGTTAACTAATGACAACATAGCTATAATGATGCACTAAGTGGAATTAATGAGTGAAACCTACTCCTTCATAAAATTTCACACATAGCTTTATTTTGCATGCATCATTAATATTCATGGCTAAACTGGGTCCTTCAATGTGTATTAATAATATTCCCTGGGACTGCACAAAAAAAAGGACTCATAAATATGCCTGGAAGGAGCAAGGCACCCTAATTAGGTCATTATCATTGACATGGATATCAGATTATTTTGAATGACTTATCCTGATAACTCACATTCTGAAGTATGCAGATGGACATATTTATGGCAATTCAGTTCCTGCTTCACAGGTAGGTCTCCTTTATTTGGCTTTGTATCTTTTTACCTTATTCATGAAGTAAATTGAATTAATTAAGGATCTACATGAAATTTTAGAACGTGATCATGCAGGCTTAAATTTCTGTCATGTTGCGCAGTACAGGAGAAGAAGAGACAATCCCAGAGGTGGAGCTAGCACCCACTGTCAAAACACTTTCTCAGCTGTGTGGCCTGGGACATAAATCAGTATTAGGAAGTTACAGAGCTGGGTTTTCTGTTCCTCTAGGTTCATGTTTGTGTAAATAAGAGGGAAAAAGGGGGAAGGGAACAAGATTCAGCACTCTGGGTGGCTGATAAATATCTGAGGTGTCAAAACTGCTTGATTAATTTCATTCTTTTTGAATATTAAAGATATTTACACCTGAAAATAGAGTAAATTTGTAAAATAACTGTTCAATTGATATATATTCTAATAAGTGCTTTATAATGCATACATACATATACAAAAAGAGCCCTATCATGCAGGCAAAGAATAAAGAATAAAAGCTGAAGGTAAAGAATGAGGGGAGAATAGGAGACAATGCAACTAACATCTAGTTCTAAATTTCAGAGAGATTATAATCTGATTTAATGTAGGTTCTTAATATTTCAACAGTACATCTTCTGCACTATGTAAGCACTGGAATTTTGTTGATGACACAAATAGGTATTTACCCAGAAGTGATCATCAGCACAAAGTTTAGGTGACTAGCATTCAACCTAATCATAGAATGGTTTGTGCTGAAAGGTACCTTAAAGACCATCTAGTTCCAAACCCCCTTCCATAGGCAGGGACACCTTCCACTACACCAGGTTGCTCAAAACCCCATCCAACCTGGCCTTGACCAGGAATGAGGTAACCACAACTTCCCTGGGCAACCCCTTCCTGTGCCTCACCACCTTCATAGTAAAAAATTTCTTCCTAATATCTAAACATATTCTCTTTCAGTTTAATGTAATTACCCTTTGTCCTATCACTATATACTCCTTAAAAAAGTCCTCCAGCTTACTTGTTGGCCCCCTTTAGGTACTGAAAAGCAGTTGTAGGGTCTCTCTGAAGCCTTCTCTTCTTCAGGCTGAAGAGCCCCAACTCTCTCAGTCTTTTCTCATAGGAGAGGTGCTTCAGGAGGAGAATGACTATGGTGTGTTGTGTAGTGACTGCACGGGAAAACATGAAGGACATCCTCACTTGCTTCATTTAACAATTTCTTTTATATTTCATCTGTCTTGTTTGGTGGACTTGATATTGATTTTGGCCCAGTACTTACCATGTCCATGCACCAACTTATGTTTATTTGTATCTACCAGCAGAGTGATTCTAGAGTGACAATTTTATTGTCTATAGCTTGTGTGCCTAAATTATATAGGTAACCTCCCATCTGTCCTAAAATGACAATAAAGAAAGAATATCCTCCAGATGAAAATTTTGAGTACTTAATTAATTCTTTTTTCTTTGTTACTTTTCCATCTAAAGTCCATACAGGACCCAAAGGATTCTGCCCTTGAGATATGGAAATATATGCAAATACAACATTTGTCTCCCCATTCCTCATATATATCAAATCATATTTTTCTTATATTATTTCTTTTCATTTTATAACAACAGGCAATCATTGCTGAAAAAAATAAGAAGTGCATTTTTTCATATTTGGAACTTCTCATTAAAAATCTCTCCTGAAACTAGTGACTATATCCCTTGTGTTAGGTTCAGGACTTAATCCTCTTCTGAAGTTTCTCAGAGAAATTGACAGGAGCAAAACCTGCAACATGTTCCATTTCTCTTTCAGAGGCATGTTTGGAAACACCGGAGGAGGAAAGATATTAACATTTAACTGGTGATGGTCTGATCTGTGCCAGCTGAATCTCTGCCACCAACCTCTCCTCTTGTAGTCAAGTATTTTTAAGCAGAACTGAGGCTTAACTCATCTTTACAAGTAAAATACCTCAAAATATTTTAACTCTTTCTTTCCCAGAGAAGATCAAGAGTTAAGTAATTTTTGCCTAACCAATGCTTATTGCAACCCATCTGAATTTCCTTCTATTGATGTAAGGGCTTGGAAAAGGCTCTCCAGAAGAGGCTGACTGGGCTTTTTTGGTTTTACATGCTATTTCAATAAATTCTTCAGGAAAAGAAAATCAAAATCCAATGTTTAGCATTTTTTTTCTCTGCTCAAAGTATATCACAAACCACATCAAACAATTTAAAATATATCTTTTACCTGTGTACTTACAAAACCAGCAAAACCAGTAATTTGCTCACAGAAAGGTATATGCTAGGAAGTACAATCTTGGTGAATTGAAAGCTTTAAGGATGAATTACTAATGTATTATGCAATTATTCAAATTTCTAAATGAATGTGACTTAAGGGAAATGGCAACACCATACTCTTGTTCTCAAGACAAATGTTCCCACTATGAAGAGCGAGTTGAGTACCAAACCTGCTACTTTTTAAAATACTATTGAAATTAACTGAGTTATGCACCTGTGAACTGGCTCAGGGACAGTTTACAGTAATGATTTCCTGATAACACATCTCCAGATGGTTTATCATATATAAGGTTTTCTGCTTGGGGGCTTTAAAAGACAAAATAGGCATATGGGCTAGTTTTAAAAGTAAATGGATCTGTTCCAAATGTAAATCATCTTTAAGATGTCTAGCAGAAAAGAATACCTCTCTATGGGCACCTTTTGGTAAACTATATTTAGCTGTTTGTCTCACACAGTGAGCATGTCCTTGAGACACCCAGAGAATTGTATTTCCACAGTTTGTGCTGCAGTAATGTAAATTCATCTTATTACCACTTGTTGAATATTAGCTGCATTTCTTACAAGCCTTTCCTATCTCAATTACCATGTGAATTACCATGAAATAAGAGTTTTTCAATGACAACAGTGTAGCTCTGTGTGCATATATTATTTTTGCTCTTTTCCCTTCCTCTGTAGCACTCCAGAATACATTTGGAGCTTATTTAGGCACTAAAATGAAACATGCTAATTTATGGCAACATTTACAACAGCTTTACATAATTACAGTGATGACCTGCTGTCATGCAACCAAAATAATTAACAATGTACTGCAAAACCTCCTTGAAAAGCACATTTTATGTTTGTTACCAAAGAAAATATTTGGTTGCACTGGAAGGCAGGTCAGACGTTGCCAGTGGTATAGCAGGAGGTAAAGAAACTGAAAGAAGGCTCTGTGGCATCAACATTTGAAAGAGACAGCATGAATCAGATTCTTACAAATCTCTTAAATGAGAGGGGTTTGTGCATTTTTGACACTGTGCATGGCTGCAGCTGAGCATTGCTGTGTGTGAATTATGTATTGCACTGTGGGAAGGTGTAAAGGGGAGGGACAGCTTCCACAGTTGTCCAGTGAACAAACTCTTTTTTTGTGCCCTTTAGATCTCCAGAGGAAGTTCTGCTATGTTCCCCCATTTTGCACAGTAAATTAGTTCTCGATAATATCATGTCTTATGAATAATCATAGGAAGGTGGACAGCTGCCAACTGTCCATTGTACAATGGCTTGGAAGCACTGGGGTGCCAGCCCAGTCCTGGCTGGAAGGATTTTTCACCTTGCCAGGAATGTGCAATTCTCACTGTCAGAAAAAGCATCACATCCATCTCTTACAGAGAAGAAACTTATAATTATTCAACATCTGTCCATAGGACATCAGAAGATGCTGCTTACTACATATTAAAACTGCTAGTCAGAAGATCCAATCCGGTAATGATTTATTTTCCTTTACTGACTATACTTCATTAGCAAAAATGTTAAAAATACTCATATTACTACAGTGTAAATGCAGCAGATTGCTTGTCAAGTTTGCACTCAGTTCTCAAGATGTGGCTGTGCTAATACTGTTCTTTGCCATAAGATTTCTTTGCTGCTGTTCAAAGAGATAGACTGCTGTGCCCAGAGGAGAAATTAAAGTTAGAAACATTTGAGCTACTAGTTCCTGAAGGATTGCCAATGCTCTTGAAATGGAGGTCCACAGCATCCTGAGATTTTAAAGGACCACTTCTGAAAAGTCACCAGCTAAGTCCAGTCTCAGAGGTTAGATCATCACTTACCATATTCCTGAACTTAGCATATTCCTCTTCAGACAATTTTAATTTTCCAAGACATTTTAGTTCCTTGAATACTTAGTAAGAATTTGACAGAATGGCTTTTTTTTTTTTTTTTCTCATACTTGCATACAATTGTCTCCTTTACAATCTACTCCAATAGATCAATCAGAGGCAGGCATAGAGGCTGTTCTGGTACCCACAGCAGTCCCCATTTAAAATTCTTCCCCAGCATTCTTCCAGCCTCACTGTGTGCATGTGCACACTTGCTCCTGAATTTGGAAAAGCTTCAGTATATCAGTTTTTCTTGTCTTGTCTTCATCACAGGATGTATTGTGACAACGAGTACCTTTTTGTGAAGGTTTCAGATTAAATAATTTTCCTCTTAATATGACAGAATTAGAGTATTCCAGATTGTACCAGACTTTTGCTTAGAAGCCAGGATCCCGGGCCAAAATTCCTAACTCAGTTTTTTTTCCCCAAAAATAATTCTTTTAACACTTGACATCTGGTAAAAATCTGCATGTTTTCAGCTTTCCATTCTGAAGGAAGAAAAAAATAAATTCACAATATCAAAATTTCCAGCAAAATGGATATTCTGTTTTCAGGACAGCTCCACTCTGAAACCGATCTTCCCTCTGCTGAGAGTAGATTTTTGATTGTGTCATCCCCTCAAGTCATTCAGTCACACTTTGCCATCTGGAATCTTTGTCTGAAGAGTGAAGTGATGGAAGATATAAGCATGCTGAAGGGCCACGTGCTCTAAAGTCAGAGGAGTTTTTGTGCAAACTCTGCACAAAAAAATTAACTTGTCTCACACTAACAGACCAAGTTACTTAATGCACACTATGAAAACACATTTATAAGTCTAAACTTTCTACAGATTGCTTATAAATTGAACTTTTACATAAACTATGACTTAAACCATTTCCAAACACATAATTTCATCACACAGAAAACAATAATATTGCAGACAGAAACTTTATGACTTCCTCTAGGAAGACAGTGACTGAGAGCAAATAATTTTAAGGAAAGATCTCCTTTTTATTTGAGTGTTTCTAGAGATAAGAAAGTACAAAACAAGAAAAAAGGTACAAAATATGTGATGTACTGTATATGCTGTAAGCACTATATATCTTCTTCCTATTGAAGCCAATGGTGAAGTATTCCATAAATTCTCATAGTGTATGTACTCAGGTTCCCCAGGAAGAGAATGACTAACGACAGGCTTTAATGTAATTTCAAAATTTCAAGCATCATTATAGTTTTTTAGACCTTTACACTGTAGGCAAGACCTGAAACATCACTTTCCATTAGCAAAGTTCTGCATTTAGTGAAAGAATTACTTAATATACTTCTGTTAAATAAAATAAAAAAAAATAACCAAACAAGCCCAAGACAAAATAAAAAACTTACTAAGAGCAGCTTTAAAAGAAATCATAGTTTATTTTTCTCTGTACAAGAATACCAGTACAATACTTAGTGTTTTCTTTACATTTTTCAGACAAAAGTCTCCCCCAAAATTCCCCTAATTTTTTTTTTTTTAAATGAGTTATTAGGCTTTCAAAATATAGCATTTATATAATACTTCTATAACAATTTCTATTTCCAAGAAAGTAGTACAAAATAGTACATTCTGACGGTGATATTGATTGTATAATGAAAATCATTTACAACCCAAGAGGAAAGAAACTCCAGTCCTAAGGATACAGAATTGAAGTTCTCAGTAGGCCCATAAGATCATAGTTACAAATTCTGTTTCAAAATCTGAGTATTCTTAAACTTCTAGCACTTATTTTAATTATTTTTTTTAATAACTTTGTTTTCTGTTACAATAATGTATTCCTTTACAGACTTCAGACTTAAATCTTTAGAGATGTCTAATTCCTATCATTCGTTGCACTCACTGAGAGCTGTGGACATCTGAAGTCACTTCTGAACTATCCATTATGGAAGACAAACTACATTTAATAAAAATACTTACATTTAATAAAAACCAATTTTGAGATTTCTCATGGATCCCAAAGGAGTCTGTGAAGGAGCATTGTACTATTCTAAGAAAACACAGATAAACCTTAAGAAGGGGAAGATGCTGCCTCTTTCTTCAGGTGGAGTCATCACTACATTTTAGAAGGCAGACTGTGTATTTTCTATGTAGATACCCTTGTCAGCACATCAATGAACCCTTGCGCAATGTATGCAAATGTATGTTGAGATATGAGAACAGAAGAAATGAATTAGATATAGTTTATTATGCAGGGAAGCAGCCACAGCTAAAAAAGTCATTAATCCAAAATTAAATACAACTGAGTAAATAACATTCCTATTCTCTCTTCTCCCAAAGAAAGAATGGCTCCTATAATAGCCTGTGTCTCTGAGATAAATGAATGCATTGAAGCTCTTAACTACTCTTTGATGGACTACAAATGGACACTGTGCAGGACACTATTTGAACAGTAATAGTTTGTCCTCTTTTCTTCAAGTGTAAGCTGATTGCAAAGGCTTCAGGATCATAGATTAAATAGCTAAAGGGGTCATGAATCTTAACAGCTTCTGAATCAGCGAGATCTGCAACTTACATGCTCTGACTGGAATGTGTATGGAATGTATAAATATTAATGGGTCTGGCAAGGGCTCTGCAGACAAGCTGTCTAAAATTTCACAGTGGGAAGACTGGAGAATGAGGCTGCTGTGTGTAAATCGGCCGAGAAGCTCCTACCTGAAAATGAACTGTCAGCATGTGTGTAAATACCATTTTCCTGAAATGACATTTAACATTCTGAGCTGCCCTGGTATACAGGCACTGCATGCATTGGTGTTGAACTCCACAAGATTATTTAGTATGATGAACATGCACACTAGGTCAAGTGTCAGTGTTGGGGAAAAGAAGGATAATTTGTGCCATGTGTCTGAAGCTTACTCTGAAGAGTATTGTACAACTGCTAAGACAACTTACTTGTAAGAACCTTGATGAAGTTCATTGTTATGACTGCATTAGACAGAAATACAAAAGTTTGAGATACAACTTGAAAAAGTTGAGATTTCAAAACGAACTTTCAGAAGTAAAATTCTTCACCTGCCTTTAGCTTTGGTGGGCCTTATATATACAGTTATGGATAGCAATTTCAAAGTTACATTCATGTCTTAAGTCTCATGATGCAGATGGCAATTGGGCCTTTCTTGGCATAAAGCAAAATATTTCTTTGAGATTTTTCCATTTCCATACAACACAAATGTCCTATTTATGATTAAAATTACTATATTTTTACTGAAATTACACTTTAGTTTCCATTTCATTGCTATACATTGCTGACTATTAATCTGCATGTAAGTCATGAGAATGAGGGGAGTGGGTCCAAAAAATATGCGGGTCAGGGATACAATTCAGAATCACCCCAGGATTAATAAGATGTGTGTGGTTTTGTTTGTTTGTTTTGATTATTCATGTTTCTTTCTTTGTAAAGAACATATTGAGTCTCAGATGCTCTGCAGCTATTACTGAAACACAAGAAACTTAAACCTACACCACTGCAAACACAAGGGAATCCCTTAAATTCTCAGTTCCTGCTCCCATTTATCCCTTTCCTATCCCCAATTTATTTCAAAGACCCCCTCAAACTGCCTCATTCAGTTGCAAGGGTCAGAGCTGCACTCACAGCCTTCCTTATGACATCAATAGCCACTGGCTCCCCATTCCCAGGGGGTCTGATAGAATCTGACCTTGCCCCCTCCATGTACCCTGCACATTTCCTAATTTCTTCTCTTTCCTAGGGACTCTCAGAGCCCATGCCCTGTGTGGACCAAGGGCACAATACACCCACCATTTCTGTGAAGTCAAAGTTCTTTATAAAATGCATCATCTAGTAACAAGTGAAGGATATGAATTCAACTAGTTGAATGAGAACTCTTAATTTGTCTTGATCCTTCTCCCCACTAGAAAAGAAATCAGGAAAAGCTGTTGTATTTCTTCAAAATAATATAATTTTGACAAAACAGCATATTCTGCCTGAAAAAAATCCATAATGAGTTTTCATCCATCTAGTTTAAACCATATTTTTCTATCAGCTTTCCTGTCTGTCAACAACCTTACAATTAAAAGGAGGAACAGCTAACAGGGATGCTCTACTAATGAGAAAATAAACAAGAAGCATCCAGGGAGTCTTGTAAGTGCCTGAAAGACTTTTTATTAGGAATGTGAAAAATTATGGGATGAGGTACAGTGAGGTCATAGAAGAGGATGAGTACTGCCACCAGTTCAGCCTGGTAGCATTATGTTTCAGAAAGCACAAAGGAAAAGGTGCACTGCCAAGAAGTCACAGATAGTGGGCACAGATGCATGGTTTAGATGTTCTTACTATTAGCTCTGATCCTAATTTCTCTGGCTGGAAATGTATCAATTATATTGTTTTCACTGTACTGTCACTTTCACATCTCAATATTTTTAATCACCCAGATCTTGTTTTGTAAATACTATTGCTTTCTTTACCTTTTTTTTTTTTTTTTAAGTCCTTCATTTCAGGCCTGAAAAACACTACCATTGCATGTTACATTTCTCAACTATTGAGGAAGAAGGTCTGTCAAGGGACAACTAATTACATTCTAAACTAACTCAGAAAGCTATATGCAAATGTCAGTATGCCTAAGGTTGTTTGTGGCTGTGGGGTTTTTGTTTTTTTTTTTTTTTTTTTGTAGATTTGGTGTTTATTTTAAGGTGTGGAAATTCATACTTAAATAGAAATTAGAAAAAAAATATTTCTTGAACCCTCCAACAGGTGTTTATTTGTGTAGATAACAGATTTATTCTGTATGCATTCATAGAGGGTTACTATTAGGCATCATCTTACAGTAAGGTATCAAGCATTTTCCACTCAAAATATTTTAGTCTACAAACTGAATAAATTTAATGAATCAAGGATGCATGGATCACCTAGTGAAATAAAATGCAGAGAATGGTCAAGTCCATCAAGAAGGAACACAAGTGTATTTCCATATAAAATATGTTTTTTTTCAGTTTGTGAACATAAATAGCATAATTTGTAATCCACTGTGATTAAAAGATGCAGGTTATTTCTAAAAAGGCTTCAAAATAGAATACACACAAGAATAAATAAATCAAAATTGTCAGTCATATTTAAAGTATTTCAATATCCATTGTTAAAACAAATAAAAAGCATCCCTTTTCCTTTTTTTTTTTTCTTTCTTTGAGCCTTCTCTTTTAGTGCCATGTGAGAATTCCACTTAACTGCTTTTTCCTCAGCTTATGATAATTTTCTTAGAGCAATTGTGGGTAGTTTGTTAGTACTGGTACAAAGCTTTCCTTTATTCTTTTTGCGGCATTATAATAATGCTAATTATGATGTATAATCCAAGCCACAACAGAGAGATAGGATTTTCTCTTCTTCAAGTGAATGGGTAACAATAACAAGAAACTTACTCTGTTGTAACAGAGAAGGCTTTTGTGTTGTAACAAGGATGAGAGCTTCCTAATTAAACATTCAGTTTTCCACTTGACCACACAGCTCTTTTGCACAAATATACTTTGCTAATGCCCAGGTTCTGAACGAACCTTTTACCCAACTACCAGAAATCATTAGCTAGATAAAAATCTTTGCTACCTTCATTTTATTACTTGCAATGACATTTGTTTAAATGTAAAGCTATGGAATCCAATAGTCAAATGAAAAGCTAGGCTTGAACTACCGCAAGGGAAACAGTTGACTTTAATTAGAAATCCTTCTATATGTAAAATGAATCTGAGTAGTGGATAGACTTTCTTTAGAAAACAAAATATCAGTACTAAGAAAGAGTGTGAAATACAGAAGTTTACAATCTATATCTTATTGAGTAATTCATGATGCTTCTGGACTAGCAGCAACAGGAGTATGCAAGCCTCCTCACAGTAACAATAGTCTGAGTCAATATAACAGAACAACTGAATCGTCCTGACAGATACTTTAAAAAGGAAAAGTATGATCAGTTACTTCGCTTATCTTGTTTATAACAACAGCATTACCGTTCTTAGGAATGAATAGAAAACCTGTACATGTGTGCCTTGCCCTCACAGTTGTTCTCACTACTAGAAGTACACTAGCTGCAGATTGATGTTAATATTAAAAGTGAGTGTGCACAATGCTGGCAAGCAGGCACAGGAATTGCACACCAGAAACAGAACTATTCTGCACACCACAGTCATTGCTGTTCCCCAAAGTCATTGCACACTTCCCCACTACATTTACTTAGATTGTAATTCAATGCAAGGAGATTAAGTAACTTTTTTTTTTTTTTTTTTTTTTTTTTTTTTTTTACAGGATATTATTAACTTAGGCACCAAGGAATTGACTACATTTGTAATAAACACAAATATGTGGGAATAAGATTACTTAGCAGTAGTTACTGACAGTGCACAGAATTTCCTAGGTGCTGTACTGAGCTTGACTAAGCACTATTACCTTTCCTGAAAAGAAATTATAATAGCAAAGAAAACTGAACAAACACTAAGAAGCTCAACTGTTTCCAGAAATAAATGTGTCAAGTTTGTGCTAGGCTTGTATTTCTCAATGTACAGCAGCTTCTGAATAAGTAGGAATTTCTTAATGAAAGCAATTCCAAAACTTGTTAAATAAAAAGAATTTGTAAGAAATGACAACCTATGGGAAGATTGAAACTAACTTTGGTTTATTACTCTTTTTATTTTTTTTTTCTTTTTCACAGCTAATTGTGGATGAGACAAAGCTTTTAATCTAAAGAAAAAAACCACTTTTTTTTTAAAAGAAATTCACAAAAAGCGTTACTATTTGGCCAATTTCCTTCTTTTTCTCGGAGCTGCCAGATGAAGAAACACTGTAACCTAGGTGACCATGTCAGCCATCAAAGTGAAAAACTTGTATAGTATATGTACACTGAAGTTTGCACTACAAGGTAATAATTTGCAGCTCTTGACTTTTGTATCTAAAAGAATAATGAACTGAATTTTTCACCAGTGTCAGAACTGAATTTGGTGAGTGGGAGGAAGCACTGCAGAGATGCTAAAATTCACTCTGAATTTACAATGACTTTTATCACAGCACTTGGGGTAGCAGGTGAGTTCACAAGCGTGAACAAATAGCCTGCAAATGTGAACATAGTGTGTAATGGAGTATGGTACTGAGGTCCTTGGATTAAATGAAATAAGGTCGGATAGGAACCAGAAATTGTACTCTGGTGCAATTATGAGACCAAATAATCTGCTGAGTTTCTGTGGTTAAATAGTGTATCATGGGTGCATTAGTGCACACTGTTCTGGGCATCAAATTGTCTGCAGTGATTGTACTTTATACTGTCCTTTTATGTGTTTGCTCCCTCCAGGATATTTGTTCATTATGTTCTGCTTTGCTAACACATCTTTAGACTAACAAGGTAAGACGACTCTTTGGGGGGAAAAAAAAAGCCTTATTTTCCTGAAGACAGCAGATCAGGAATTCGAGACTCTTCTTGTTTGTCAAAGAACTGACAGACACAGTCACAGCAAAATCTGTCAGGTCCACCATGCTTCTGGCTTGAATATTTCCAGTCCTTGTAAACCCAAACATCTGAAGAAGCAAGGTAATTGTGACTTGTAGCTCGTTTTTTCTCTTTCAACAGCACAAGAGATTATCCACACTGCTCTTGGAGATTAGCACTCTTTGTCTGATTCAGATTCCCTGCTATTTTAGCATTCCTCCATTAACTATTGGGCATGCCTCTGTATACTTCTTTCTTTTGCCTCCTGGCTGGGAGAGAGAGGGTGTTAATTACCTACATACCTTGTTAAATCCTTATATTTACTAGATCACCTTTCGACCACAATTTTTCTCCTCACAATGCAGCACATATTTTGTTTGGAACTGTCCATAAAATCTATACTGTCCTTGCCTTTTGAAAAAGCTTATGGATCATGTAAGAACTTTTGGACCGTAAGTATGACCCTGTAATGTTCATGGATAGCATAAGGTTACTTTAAAGGTAGCAAAAGTGCCATTAGCAATTGCTAATTGTAATTGTAGCACACCATACCAACTTTTATTCAGTTATGTATCCATGTAACATTTATCAATGACTATGTATAAAACACTGCACTCTTTTCGTAAGTGATCAGTCATATAACTCTTACAGCAGGCCAGAAGTCCGTGCTTTAGTCCTGTCTTTTCCTACACAACCCAAGTCTGAATCATTCTTAACCAAACTTCACCTGAAACTGAGTAATCACAGAAAAAAAATAAAAATAAAAAATTGCTTGGTCAAAGACTAACAATTTTCTGGCTCACAACATCAATATTTCCCAATAGTTTTCCACAAACAGAGCTTCCCCAAAATTTAAATTGCATTGAAAGTAAAGGCAGAGAGATGAGCCTCATTTCCAGATGAGCCAGCACACTCATGTTTATTATTTTATTCCCCATAGATATTCTGATTTAGAGCTCAGAGAGTTCATGCTTAGAGGAATGGAATAATACCCTGAAATGGCTCAGTGAAGTTGTAGGATCCTCCTGTGGGAAAGGTTCTCCTTTGTGATAAAGTTTATGCTTGCAAATTAGAATGGCCTTAGAGTGGAAGCTTTCAGAGGCATCTCTTACAGGACATGAACCTCCTGGTTACAGTGAGTCTGTGGGGGGCAGACTAACACAGGTAACACCATACTAGCTCAAAGCCTTGAGTACAAGTCAAGAAGGCTGCCAGGAGCATTCTGCCAGGAACATTCTGATTCTAAGACTGAGCTGTGAGCTCCTCTAGTAGTTTTTAGACAAGTGTGTGGATTGTACTGCTGTTTGTAGCAATAAATTTTTGCTCAAATTAAAATTACTAGAAATAAAAACTTATTTCTTTATATGAAGTTGCTTAGACACGTAAAGCAAGGAGTGGCTTGGTGCACACTTTACTATGCTTTGGTGAATGTGATGCTATAAAGGAATATAATAAGTTCTCTTCAGTGAATAAATTTAAATCCTTTTTATAGTTTCTTTGTAAATAATATGTTAAAAAAATAAAGAATTAATAATAAATAATCCAGCATTAAAATAATACATATTTTATCTATTAATTGTATTTTAGACCGCAGTGTTCTACACAGAGCATACAAATACCATTTACATGCAAAAATATTGTTCTAGAGCCTTGGACTTGGCTGACTGAAATGGGCACAGCTTCTTCAGAAGCAAAGGAGCTATGTTCATTCATGCAAACTGAGAATTCAAACCCATTATCTTTGAGTAAAGAGTTAATATTGTGGCAAGATAATCAAGTAACAAGAGGTGGAGATTTGATTTGGAGCAAAGAGGTCCTGGATAACATTTAGAAGTTATATATTATCTTCTTTCAGTTGGATCTCCTTTGACTGTGTAACAGCAAGTGGTTGATATTAAAGTGAATTTTTATTTTTCATGAACTACAAGAAACACCAAGGTGATAGCTACTCTCTTTTTTCTCCTTTGAATTTCAATGGAGTAATTTTTCTTTGTTGAGTGGAGAGTGAACTGTTGCACTAACTACATCAATTAAATTACTATTGACTCAGTGTTAATGGAAGAGAATACAGATTGCAAGAGATAGTGCTAAGAGGGAAAGTCCTCCTCAGATTCTTCCATCAAATCAGCCTGTCCAGTACAGGCCAAAAGTACATAAGGTCACAATAACCACATATTATTGCCATTCTGCCTTTGCATACATGACTTGTGAAAGCATAGAGCAGGTGCACTGGTGAGGTACACTGCCACAGACTGCTTCACACAGCAAAAGTAGATCTAGAAGACAAAATTAGAATGGTCTGTGCTGGATTGGATCTTAAAGATCATCTGGTTTCAACTCCCCTGCCATGGGCAGAGACACCTTCCACTACACCAGGTGGCTCAAAGCCCTGTCCAAACTGGCCTTGAACACTTTCATGGATGGGGCATCCACTTCTCTGGGCAATCTGTTCCTGTGACTCATCACCTTCACAGTAAATAATTTCTTTCTAATATCTAATCTAAACCTGTCCACCTATCCTCTTTCAGTTTAAAGGCATTCCCCCTTGTCCTATCACTACATGCTCTTGTAGAAAGTTCCTCTCCCATTCACTTATCAGCACCCTTTCAGTACTGGAAGGCTGCTCTAAGGGTTCCCCAGAACATCTCTTCTCCAAGCTGAACAGCCCTGACTCTTTCAGCCTTTTCTTATACAGAAGATGCTCTACTCCTGATCACATTCCTGGCCCTCGTCTGGACTCACTCCAGTAGAGCCATGTCCTTCTTATGTTGAGGACCATAGAGTAGGGCACAGTACTCCAGGTTGGTCTCACAAGAGTGGAGTAGAGGAGTAGAATCACCTTCCTTGACCTGCTAGCCACGCTTCTCTTGATGCAGCCCAGGACAAAGTTGATTTTTGGTGCTGCAAGCCTAAATTGTCATGTCATGTTTATCTTCTCATGAACCAACATTCCTAAGTCTTTCTCCTCAGGGCTGCTCTCCAGCAAGATCAGTGTAAATATTTCTATTTATACAATGTTATTCATGTCACATTGTAAACATCAACCTCTGCACAACCAGCCTGTTTGCAAATATTTGCTCCATTCTTTTTAATATTTTTTCTTTCTAGCTTCTTCCACTTGGGTCTTTTTTTCCTGGGAGAAGGATAGGAGATCTAATCTAGAAGCTATAGCTCCTACTCACTATAGGCATAAGCCCATGGAATACTCCCCACAACTAGAGTGCAGTGCATGTATCTTGTCTTCACTTACATCTACATCTGGTTCTTTCACACAGAAAGAAAATTATCTTTGGACAAAAAGTCTCCTTTCAGTGTGTAATCAGACACATCTCCTATATCTTTTCCAGATGTTTTGATTTTAACTACTTTACTCTGCTGAGAGAAAAAATATTTGTTTCTTGGTCAAGGACCCAATCAATATAATGCATTTTCAGTGTATACATTTTGGCATGTACACTTTTAAAATCACTCTTTGAATAGTTTCTGTTCTAAAAGATTTATTACAAGATTTTTATGCTAATGATATTTTAAAAAGCCAGAAATTTAATTTATGAAAAGCCATTTAAAAAGAGAAAATAGTCCTGATATCACTGAGCTCTTATGTCAATTTCTTGCTCTGAGCTCATAAAATTTGCTGGAGATAACCTACTGTCTCACATATACTGAGAGGGGTAGGCAGCCCATACGTCAACCCCCTGCCTCATTTTTACTGTCCTACCTGTATTATTTATATCTTTTCTCTCATGCCAGATCTGGTTCTCATTTGACCTGGTAAGAGCTGGTTCAGTTCACAAAACCAGCAGAAACAAACCGAATAAAAAAGCCATTAAAAAGTATTCTGTGGTGTGTTAACTTAGACTTATCTTACAAGACAATAAACTAAGGACTGACATTGGATCAGAATGTTGATTTCTGCAAGGATTTGGTGAATAAAAATATAAAATATTTCTATCTGAAAAGCTGTCTTATTTGAATCACAATTTAGTTATAAGGAGGGAAAGCATTTTTTAAAAGATTATTATTAAGAAGCAAACAGCGTTTGCAGAATGCAAGCCTAAGTCCAAAGTCACCTAATGCCATAGAGTTGGACTTAGGCTTGCAACCATCCAAAGGTCTACACTCTCAAATGTGTCTAAAGCACATCCAAAGGTGTCTTTTAAGCATCCTATGTTGCTTTAAGTCTTGCATGTTAACTTGCTGCTTGTAAAGACAATTAATTTAGCCTTCAGAGAACTTCTAAGATCTAAGATAAACATTAAATGGAGTTTTCTTTAAAGGATATTTTTTTAAAAAGTCTCAATGAGTAGGAAATCTTTCTTTTGAGCTTCCCATGGAGCTATCTCCTGCAATTATTTTGCCTTGAAAGTTCTGAGAGGAGGAGAGGCAAAGAAGAATCAAGTGTTTTGCTGCCCAAAAGTTAAAATGTGGAGATTTCAATGAACAATCTATCTTATCTTATTTAGTACAAGTTGTAAAAAATGAAAGGTAACAATGGAGAAATGAAATAGTTTTTCTATAATGTGGAAATGCAGCAAGAGAGTCGAAGCATTTTTATTATTTTAACTTTACAGTTTTGTGTTTGTGTAGGTCAAGAAAGTTTTGAGCAATAAAGGTGCCCTCACAAGAAGGAAAACCATAAAGAAGTAAACTAAAACACTTTAAAAATAATTGATGCCCCAAGATAATCCAGTGTGAAAACAAATCTACAGTATTGTGTTGGGAAAAATAGGGATTGGTTAGTCAGGTATAATATAGCATTGTTGGTTTATCCAAAATTGTGAAGAGGTTCAGATCTTGCAGCTGAGAGCTCCAGGTAGTAAGCTGGAGAGTTATGATTGCTTTAGCCTCATGTCTTTCCATTCCCAGAAGCAGGAATTCTGCATCAGCAGGAGACATAGGCTATAACTTTTATGCATGGGAGTTTGTATCTTGACAGCCTTCTCTAGGCTGAGGGGATCCCACTTCCTGAGCAAATTGATTAACCATGATGACATTGGGTACTGTGAGCCATCTTCTTAGAGGTAAGAATCAACTTTTCCTCTCCACCCACAACAATGTTACAGGTGCCCAGTTGCAGAAGAAGTCATTAATCTGTAGATCCCAGTTCCACAGGTTGCATAAGTTCAGGCCTCAGTCACATTATTAAGGAAACCGTAGAATTACAGATGCAGCTTCTCCTTCCATTTTCCTTAAAAACTGGCTTAGATGTCTGTCCGTAAGTTATTGAGTGAATCTCTCCTCACCATTATTGAAAACCTGTCTTCAGTCTGGCTGAAAAAACACTGGCCTCAAAATTCTGACTTTGATTTCTGCATTGGGTATTCAGCCCCTGTCTGTGTGCTGCTGAGCATCACAGTGTCCAAATGTCACACTGGATCTGGACAACTGTGTTTATTATTTATGACAGAGTGTGCCTTTTCCAAATTTACTTTTGATTTGGAATTTCAAGAACACCGAATATGAAATATCTTCCAGAATTCATGTAGAACTGCCAATTGTCTCTGTAAATGCTGCTGCCCTGTGTCTGGCCTGAGAGGTCTCCCTTGCTGACTCTCTCCACCACCAAAAACCAGAGAGGTCACAAAGCATTATATTCTTCTGTAAAATTTACACACTGAAATATGTAAATTCTTTTTCTGCCATTGGCGAACATTTCCCTAACCCAAACCAATGCAATCTGACACTGCCCAGCCCTGCCTAACCTAACTTAACCTATCTTAATTTAACCTAACCATCTTAATTTTTTGCAGTCAGAGGCTCTGGGCTTAAATAAAAATCTTTTTGAAGGATTCAGTGATGCTGGAATGAAGACATGCTTCTGATAAAGCTAAAAGCTGAGGCCAGAGTATATGCTAAATTCTGCTTGCAGTGCTGTGGCTTAGGGACAAAACCAGCGCCTAAGAAAAAAAATTGCTTAAATGACTGAAACTTATGTCACTTGAACTTATTTGTCATCACTCTTGGAAAAAGATTTAAACAAGCTTTGTTGTCAATTACCCTAAAAGCTTCCTGGAGGGCCAAACCCTGTCAAGGAAGATAGGATTGAATTTAAGGCTGTGGGCAGATGTAGGATGGTTCTTCAAGTATTATTCCCTTCCCTGCAAGACTTAAAAAATAAACCCCAGAGTACATACCAGTGTATAAAAAATTACTGAAGTCCAAACCACAGACAATCTCTAGAATGCAAAATAAGAGGATATGGATAATTGGGAAAGTTGAGAAAATGTTTAGAGGGAAAGAACAAATGCAATTACTGGTTCAATTTCAAAAAATAGCTCTGTGATGAATACAAAACTATGCTTAAGTAATATCCTTTATATTATTTAAACCAATAAAGGCTAGGACGTTTTAATTGAGTTCTTAAAAGGCTAACAGCCCTTTAACTGCAGTCAGAACTTGCCAAGATGAAATATTTCAGTGTAAACATAGGATTCCTTGCTATGCTTACGAGTAAGTGGATCAGATAGAAATTTTCAATCCCGTTTAGGAACCAGTAATTGTAACACTACTGCTAACTAGTAAGGGGAAAAAAGCATAGTCTTAAGAATCCTTTTCCTAAATTTCTGTCAGTTAAACTGGCAGAAACTGTCACAAAACTATCAGACATGTTTCTTTATTTCTGAAGCATGCCAAAAATATTTTCAGGGTGTTTTGTATTGATTAGAGATTTCTATCTGCAATATAGCCATTCACAATTCAAACACGAGTCTGACATCTACTTGGGAAAATTTATATGTCAGTCATGTAAAGGCAAGAAATCAGTCTTAAAGGACTTGCACAAGGTACAAGCAGACAGGGATCTGTAAGCATATGTGTGCAAAGGTCTTTTTGTGAAAGATTACCATAGTATTTCAATGGAAAAGATGGTGAAGTTTGAAAAGATTGTAAAAAAAAGAAGTCATATAAAAGTTCTATAAAGATTTTTTTTTTATGGATTGTTTTCCTTATTTATATGCTCTGCCTCTTAAATGACAATGTTTAATGTATCTAGATATTCTTATAAACAAATAAATTTACATTTTCCAGAACAAAGAAGGAATTGAAAAGGTTTTTTTTAAGTTTAAGTTTTCAGTAGTGGGTAATACCAAAACCCTTTTGGTAATATTTGAAATGTTTCTAGTTTGCTTTCTTACCCTCACTTTGCTAGAATCTAATTTAACTACCTTTTTACTTTATGTAAAGCATTAATTATTTTTTTCTGCCATCAGCTGTGTAATTTCACTAAACTTCTACGTCTTTTCCATTTTACTCTCACTTCCATAGAGCTTGACTCTATTTTGCCTAGAAAAGTTGTGGAAACCTGTCTTTGAAGTTACCCAACACACCATCAGATACTGTCTCAAAGAACATGCTCTGACTGTGTTGTTTGATTTAATTTTGTAATTGCCCTGTTATGATCAGGACGTTGGACTTGGTGATGTCTAGACTTTCTCTCTGCTGAAGGTTTCCTAAGTTTGTGATGATCAAGATAGAAGAGGCAACAGAAGTGACAATTCCTGTCCAGAGGGTCTGTTGGCGTGGTCCCCTCACTGAAATAAAAGACACTAATCATTCACAGCCATGACTCAATGATCACTGCTAATTTGGACTGCTAATTTATACTGAAAATTAATCCACTTTTACTGGTACATTTTCATTCAATATTCCATATTCCTGGCTCTATACAATCAACACTTTTTACTGGAGAGTAAGAAAAATAATTAATCTATTTCCTTTTTTGTTTTGTTTTGTTTTGCTTCAGTATAATCTGCTTCAGTGTTCTGTAGCACATTTGTTCTTTTGTTTTGTTAAGAAAAGTTGGCAATGTAACACTGTTTACAGGATGCATTTAAAACTACATAAACTGAGTTTCATTTTATGATGTAGCATAAATATGAATTATGCAACTGGTGGCTCTCCTTAAAAATTCTAATTTAGCATTAAGAAGTTAGTTGTAAATTCTAATTTCCCATCTGCTCACCATGTACCTACCACTTCTAGAGAAGACAAATTTATTTGCCTTACCTAATGCAGAAATAAACTCTCATTCAAAGACTCAGTTACACTTATTAGAAAAGATTTGCTAACTCTTTAGAAAAGACTCATGAGTAACTTTTAGTATCAGTACAATGTGTGCAGAAACACATTAAAATCTGTTCTGACATTTTAACTGATGATATAAAATGAAATATCTTGTTGTTTCCATAGCAAAAAAAAACCAAATAAACAACTTACAAATGCTGAACTCTAATTCTAGTTAGGGAAGAGATGAAATTAGAAAAATTAGAATAAATTAAAAAAAAAAAAGAGAAGAATGAAATTCACTAAAAATAAACTTTAATGAGTCAGCAGAAAAAAAAAATCTAGATTGAGTAATGAAAACAACTGTTTTTGAAAAACTCTTAATCTCGTATAGCAAAGTATTGTAGGAAAGGGCTAAAAAGGCTTTATCCCACAATGTCCCTACTTTATAACATAATAGAGAGCTACAGAAAGCTTCTCATGCATATTCTTTAATACATCAACAGAAACTTCAGTAACAGGCAGACTGTTGTAATACCCTGTCTAGTAAACCTCAGGGGCCTCCACTCCTGTGCACATTACTGACAGGTGACTAGATGAAAACAGAACTGAAATGAAGGAGCAGGAAGGAGGTAGAACCAAGTCTCATATGAATGAAACTGGAAGTCCACAGGCTCCACTGAGCTGCTACAACCTCCTACAGATCCTTCACACTCAAGTCTGATGTTCGAGAAACCTCCATGAGGGCTTTAAAGCCTTGACTCCAGGCTCTCATCAGCTCCCCACAGTACTTACCCTGAGAAATAACCCCACAATTTTAAAGTGATATGGGGAAAACCCCAAACACACACTAGAGTGCACACAAAAAACCACACAATACAAAAAGTGATTTTTTCAGGCAACCCAATCTGTTCCATACGCCCTTGAAAAAATTGCATGACCAGTGTTAAAAACCCACAATAACCAGCTTTATTTTTTTGTTATTTTTTCTTGATTTTGATAGAACAACATAATATGCCATCACGAAGCTCTCTGCATAACTATCTAAAAAAATATCTAGGTCTGAGAAGTCAGGGTAATTCCAGCCTTACCCCAGGTGATGTACAACATGAATTTAAACTTGGGGTTCTATGCCTGGTTTTACTGCAAAGACTGAGTTTCTCAGCAGACACATACTATCAAAGTCTGATGGGACTCAGGAGAAGGACTTTGTTTATTTAACTTTACTAGTAGGCTCACAGCTCCAGGACTGGATGCTGCTGGCAGTGCCAAACTTTTGTATCCTAGCTTTTTATCTCATGCACTCATTCAACATAGAGAAGAGCTGAATGAAACCTTCCTCATGGGAGTATTCAACATGACATTTATTACCTCCTGGGAAAATGTGTTAATCATTGGCCTCTTAAAGGATTGCTGTCTCCACTCTTTTTCTCTCTTGTGTTCAACACAAAGTAAGACATAGCTCTGGCTGCAAAGACATTTCATTACCAGCTAGCTAGAAGACAAGAGCTTGCAAGAAAGGGAGTAGACAGAAGTGGTATAATGTGCATGTGAAACTTGGAAATATTGCCAGTCTTGTGACTTCTTAGAATTGCTAATTTCTTTATTGTCTTTAAATAGGACTTATTTTGAGAAAGTATTACTTGCAATGACAGAGTGCAGAGGGAAGGGAAGAAAAGGAACAGATTTAATGGTAGAAGAAGGACAGAACATGTCCCAGTAAAATCTGTGGAAGGCATTGGCAACTTTGTCACCAGAGCTGGCAGGGGTTTTTCACACAGAAACCAATCTAGTCAGAAAACGTCCATTTCTTGGAAAAGGAATCTTCTCCATGTATGTTTTTTTTCTTTCACAGTAGTTCAATGGACTTGAGTTTGAATAATCTTCCAGTAGGACTCTTGGAAACCTAAAGAGATTTACCTCCAGAGCAAGGAAGTCCTGTCTTTGAGCAGCCAATTTGCTAGGTTAGTCTTTCTGGTGAGACATCCATGGTAAGCAGCAATGCTTGACATTTCTTAGGAGAGCTTATTTGATTGTTCTCAGCTTTAGTGCTTCACATCACTGAAAGACAGTGGGAAGACTTGGAAGGCTATTAAGCTTTGCCCAGTTCCATGTAAAGATAAAAGTCACCAGCGTCCACTCCTGCAAGGAGAGTTTCTGGTGAATCCTTCCAAGTGTTACTACTCAGATTTGCATGTCATGACACCTAATCAGTAGATACTTGTGAATGCTTTTCCTTTCTTCTCCCTTCATCGTTTTGCAGACTATCTTTTGCCTGCAAAAGACATTTTTTCACTGTATCTTGTATACATACTTGTACGGATGTGTGTGCACATGTATGTACATGATACAGCTTGATCATCATGCAAATAGCTTTTCTGTTTAAAGATCAGACTAGTTTAATTATATTTCTATGCCATTTGAATATTCTACTTTCTATTAAAACTAAATTCAGTCTTTTGAGAGAACCAGCATACTTGAATCTTATGCGATTTTAGCACTATCCTTGTTTGCTGTGGAGTGTTTTGTTCTCTGTAAATGCACGGCACTGAATGTATCAATGAAGGAATCAGCCTTCGTTCTGTCTGGTATAAAATATTTCTTTTTCCACTAGGGGGCAATGTTGCTCCTCATTTGGTACTGCAGTTAGGGTGATAGTGGTAAAGCATTTTACGCTATTTTTAGGAAACTTAAGTGTTAAAACCAGTTTCTTTAATACAAAAGAACACTTTTCCTCAACATCTACCGTACTTTAACAATGAATGCTCTCCTTTGGAGCAATCAAAATATTTCTGTTTGAAACAGAAATCAAAACCAGGCTTATTACTGTGAAACTCACTTTCTTAATGCACTGTTAAATGCAAAATGATATTTAGAATCCACTCCTATTTTGGCACAAGGAAACCAGTTTGGTTTATTTCTCTCTTCTGTTGTTTTCAAGGTTTTTGTGGGTTTAGGTTTTTCTTTTATTATTATTTTATTTTATTGTTTTTTTATTTTCCCTTGAGGAAGAAATATGCTTGGTTGAATAGCTCATTAGTAAAGAAGAATTAAGATCAAGTAACAGTGCAGTCAGATGTCCACATACAGTGCTTGAACCATGCTTTCTGTGCCTTGCTCTGAGGCTCTAATTTGTTGTTGAAGCTTCAATGTGCACAGAGCTAAATAAATGCATAGTTTCTAGTAAGTGAGAGGTTGGAGAATTTTAAAAGAAAATGCAGTGTTTCTAGGAAAAAAAAATTGAGAAAGAGTAAGAATATAGAATGATTTTGCTTTTAATATTAGTAATTTTCCAAATATGTAAAACTATCAAGGCAAGCAGCTTTACTACAATAAAGTATTATGAAATCTCAACAGATAATACACATCTAACAATGTATGAATTATAAAGCAAACAAAAAACCTAAATGAAAATTAATCCAATGTATTAACCCTCTTTTTTATTCCACTATCTTCAATTATCGTTTTACTACTGTTTTACATAAAGCACATCCACAGTTTTCAGCTGGCTCAACTGTGCAGAGAGTACTTAGTGCAACTGAGTCATATAATAACAATTTCAATGATAGCAATAGTGTTTTAATCATAGTTTTATGTGTCTTAATCACTGGCCATTTCATTATTCCTTATGTCAATAATACAAGTTGAGAATTTTTTTCACCATCACTTTAAAAAATTTTAATTGTCAAATAATCACCTGTTTTTCCTGATTTACATTGCTGTGTACTAACGCAATATACATCTGCAGCAAGTCATTAGGGTTACAAATTCATGTGGTTCATATTTGAAATGCACCTCATCAGCAGAATTCTCTGCATTTTCTCTGCATTTTCCCTCAGCAGTGCTGAGCCTTTGAGCAGGCAGTCTACACTTAATTGTAGTGGAGAGGACTGACAAATGTCTCAGGGGATGCTCAGAATACACAGATGCTCTGATGCAGATACCAAGTCATCTAAACAGGCCAGATCTAAAGGCCACCCAAAATCTGCAGAGCTGGCCAAAATTCTTCAGACAAAATCATAACCTTCAGTAAACATTAAGTTAACCAAGTTAAAGGTAACAAAGTTTTCTGCTGGTTATAATAAGTTTTTCTCAGGATTTGAATGAAAATCAGGCATTGAAACCCAGGATAACCCTCAACCCAACTGTTAGGTAGGGACACAGGCGACAGAAGTACATGGCTCTGAAATAAAAGAGACACCACAGTGATTAAATCCAGGCCATTATATAATATTTATTAGTATCTTGTCTGTGTGTGTGCTTATCATTTCTTATCAAAGTTTTTGAGAGCACTTGCTTCCAGTTGTATTTAGTTATTTTAAAGCACGAGGGGAAATACACTGAGATTTTGAGGATTTGAATTCTTTTGATCTTGATTCTCAATAATGAGAATAATGAGTGTTATGTTATCAAAAAGCATTTGAACAATACTCTCAGGCATACGGTGTGACACCTCAGGGATGGCCTCTGTGTAGGGCTAAGATTTGGTCTTCATGATGTTTTGTGGGCCCCTTCCAACTCAGTGTACTCTGTGTGATTCTGTGGGTGTGGGGATATAGAAATGTAAATGTAAAAAAAAAAACAAAACCAAACCCACATTATCTTAGTTAGAAATGGGGAAGATAGAGTCAAGATGAAACAGTTCTGAAACATGCTTCAAAATTGTGCAACAGAGCTTGAAGACAATGCAGAACATCAAAATAAACAATCTGTTTTCACATTCACTAATCCAAAAGAAAGCAAATCCCAGACTTTTTCATAAAGCTGCCTGATGTAATTGAGACATTAGTAATCTATATTTGGACACAAACCCCAGTCCTCTGTGTGCATGGATCTGCTTGATGCCATCACCAGCTGAGTTCTTCTGCTTTACACCACCTTTCCACAGCATTTTCTGAATCTGACTATAAGATTATTAACATAATAATAGTGTGGTATACTTACCTATCGACTCAGAATCACTTGTAAACTGTGAGACTGGTGACACTGTTATTGAGGTAGTTTCTTCAAGAACCTCACAACTTCCCAGTGACTGATTTTGTTTTCTATGGATAAAACTCTGCTTCCAAGTTCACCAGTACAAGGAGCTGGTCTTTGCTTATATTAATTACTATATTATCTAGTTATAGAAAATATTTTATTTTACTCTTGAGGTCTATCTAAAACAACAGATGTTTAACAAACAAATAAATCAGAGAGCTTCAGCTAAGTGTCATTTGGTAATGCTGATTCTAAGAATGAATCACAGTTTTTAATTATCCTCTGTTTAAAATTGTTCTTAATGATAGAAAGTTTAATTTGGAAGGAGGAAAGGGTCATCTGTCTAAACACAAATTCCAGAAGTGCAATTTTGAACAGGAAAATGTGATTGGTCAAATAACATGAGAAGTAATACTTTCAGAAGCGGATCAACACATGCCAGTATATTTTAAAAGAAGAAGATGACAGCAGTCTTGCCATCATTAACCTATGGGAAAGCAGTTGGTGATTTGAGGCTTAGTCGTGGAAGATGTTTAACACTGTGATTTCAATCATGTGTCATAGAGCACAGATATCAAATGTGACCAGGAGTTCTGGTAGGTGGAACTCATGGTACTGCAAACTCAGTGAGAAGCTAGGCAACCTTTTGTGTTGCTTCAGAACAGAAATAAGCTAACACATCCTTGTGGCTAGTGATAAGGAAGACTGTCAGTGTGTGGGACACAGTTCAAACTCATCTATTCAAATCACAGAAGATGCATTCAGATCAGCCCGAAATACAAGATAATGAAAATTAGTGAGAAACAAGATAAAAAGGCACAGTCAATTATATAAAGGATATTAGAATGATTCTGCCATATTTGTGTTATCTGCATGTAAATGCAAAATTGCAATGTGCCTCCTTAGCCTCTAACATTAGTTAGAGTTACACCTATTTCTGTCTTTTGATTTTTTTCTTATATGTTTTGCAATCTATGACAATAACAAAGGGTGTAGCTTTTGTTTCAAAAGCAAATCATAATTTGACCTCTAGCAAGCTCTGCCTATGAGCTATAGATGACAGCACCAGATGATTCTGACTGCTGTGGAAGGGATGTAGTAGAAAAAACACTATTTGGCCATTACAACTCATAAACTATCTACTTAGTCAAGATTCTTTCTAGGTCTTTTCCTAAAATAGGAATGTATATTATGGCCTGCTGGTAATAGAAGTACATGCAGAGGCAAGTAAATTGGCAATTGCCAAATAAATTAACTAAATGTTGACAAATTTGCCAGAGCAGAGAGTTTAGTACTGAAGTTTAGAAACAGCTTTTAAACAAAGAAAAATGTAACTTACAAGAAAATGTGAATCTAAAGGTAAGTATATTAAAGGTTTGCATTCTGAAAGCAGAAAATTTCATTTTGCCTATGGCCTGGATGATGATCTGAAAACTGTACTCACTGTTACCTAATCTCAGAGATGCTTAAATTTACTAGCTGGGTCCCTCATCTATTTTAAAAAGCAAAAGGCCCTTCAAACTGCTTATCAAAGTGTCTGAAACCAAGCACTCAAATTTTGATCAACTCACGACTTGACTCTTATCTGAGTTTAGACTAGGTAGAGATAAAATTCATGTTCTCTAAGTTTAGATGTCTTTAATTTTCAGACACCTGTGTCTGTGCAAAACAGTGGAAAGAATGTTTTGTAAAAGGACAAATTTTATAATTTCCTCAGAAATTATTTCTTTCCATAGAGAATTAATGGAAAGAAATAACTTTTTCTGCTGCAGTATTCAGCTGGTCTGTTTTTAATGTCTATATCAGAAGATAAATCACAGCCTTGATGTGCCCAAACTGGCTGTTTGCACTGTAGACATATAAAATAGATTAAATTAATCTTGCCAAATTAGTTTTTTTGCTGAAATCCCCTAAGGATTTGGATCTGATAAATGACCTCTCAGTGTGTTTTATGCATAACTAAAGAATCAAAGATCCTAAAAATATTTTTAGGTGTCTGCTTCTTACATAATAACCAATAATTGGATTGTTTATTCAGGAAACTGAAGAACAGCCCAAAATGTACCTCAGCTCTGTGTGGTTCAGTCACCTGCGGGTTCTTCTAAGAAAGTGTGCATCTCACTGGTAAAAGTGGTGCTGACTGATGGAAAGACTCTCAATTCCTCTTTTTAAGGAAAATCTCAATGCAAGCAAGCATTTTAACTTCATTTAGACAAAATGAACAGAAGTTTGTAACCTTTGGTTAGTATAATTTCCATGTCACAGTACCTTTCCATGTTTTCTATAGCACGTGGCCAGATCACTTCATATTTATTCTGGTATTTGCTGTCAAGAATGTTTTTATATTTCACACTAAAAGAATCATAGTGTGAAATGTGTGAAATTGGTGTGGGAGAAGTATCAGAGCTCAGTCACTGGGTATGGACCAATTTTTGCTCTGTTTCAGTTTCAGGAACTAGTGTTTCTTTCCTGAGCCACAGTACACCTTTAACAAATGGAATGCAAAGATGAGCCCCAGCTTTAAGTCCAGACATTAATGATTACACAAAGCTACCTAGAGAGAGTAATTATATTCCCTTCAGATATGTATTGTGTGCCTACATTTTTTAGCACTTATGTCTTGACCTAGTCCGGATCCCAGCTGATTCTTTTTTTTTGTTTGTTTGTTTGGGGTTTTTTGTTTTGTTTTCAGATATAACATGTATCTAACACAGGAACACTGATTTAATCCTTGCACTGCCAAGGATTATCTCCCCCACGGAGACTGTGTAACTCTGTGCACATTGCAACGTGGACCTCACTAAAGAAAGTACACTATTATTCCTTAGCAACAATACTACAACAGATTTACCTTTCCACCCCAGCATGTATATTGTAGTCCATCTGCCCAGCATGATTTCAACCAACACACATATATATAATGTTTCAAGTGTATGTTCAAACCCAAAAGTATCTTATGTACACGAAGATTATCCTTGATCCTACCACTAAGCAAAATTCTTTTGGGAGCTTTCCTGAATGTGCTCAGTCTCTGATGCAATGGGTCAGGCAGGCTGTCTGTCCTATTTCACACCTGCTCTTGTGCTCTCATCACAGTATGGATATCTGTCAGAGATAGTATTCATCCCACAAACTTCCAAAAGCTACATGCTGTAAGAAGAGGTAAGATTTTTCAAAAGTCCATCTCGAGTGACTATGACAATTTTGCTGTATTCTCAGTAACCAAAAAATGTCTTGGTTTCTGCCTGCTTCTCTGCTTGGCCACAGGAGAAGTAGCCCTTAGCACAAAAAAGGAAAGACATGGCTTTCTCCTGCTCTGGCATATACCATAGACCCTGAATAAGAGCAGTTGAGCCCATACTCCCACCCTGAACACACTTCACAGCTGTGTAAGTCTGGCTTCTCACTCCCATCTGAAGCACGCATTACCCTTCACACAGGGCTGACAAAATCAGCTACAGTCAACAAATTACAATCTGATACATCAGACCTTGTATCCCCATCTCTAAAGACCTTCCTTTTCTTCTTGTTTAGGCAGTCTGATTTTATATACACTGTCTAAACAAAAGTCTCACCCATACTCTTTGTAATATCACCTGCAACACTTTTGTCTTCTGAAAAGGGCCCAGCCTCTTTTTTCTACAAATATCTAGTGTTTCCAGATGTCACAGAAGTCTTCTGAGGGAGGGGTTTGCAGTTGTACCTACTACAGAAAGATACAATTCTGGAACAATTGTAATACAAGCCAACAATTCTAATACAGGGGCAATAGAGAACTTAGTTTCAGCTGGCCCTGACTCTGCCCAAGCACAGAATCACTTTTTTTTTTTTTTTTTTTTTTTTTTTTATGTAAAGGTGAAAAAAAAAAAAAAAAATTATTTCTTGCCTGTCCTTTCTCCCATGTTACCATTTAAAATTCTCTGTTCCTTGCCACAAGAAATAAAGTACTGCTGAAATATTAAAATAAAATCAGTCATTTGTGTGAATAATTGTGAGGATTGTAATCTTCAATTATTCAGAGTTATTCATTCAATTTGATATTTAAATTCAAACTACTTGGACAAGAAGGATAGGACTGGACCAGTATTTTATTTTTGTTGTTTCTCTCTCACTTCCTAAAGCAATTGAACATACACACGTCTTAAAATAGCAGGGAAAGTGATTGCATAATTTAAAATGTAAAGGTCTTTTTTATGCTAAGACTTCTGATAGAAGAAGAGGTTTTCATGAATATTAAAATATACATTAGTTAGAATAACAAAAAAACAGAACTGATATTAATAATGGCAATCAAAATTGTTTCCTGTAGCAAACGCTTTTTCAAGTTACTGATTTTCTTTTTAAAGAAATCCATCCTCAAATGCCATTCATTAGAAATTATTTCATTATGAAATTGGAAAGAAAATCTGAGTTTGGGAGTGGTGGTGTTTTTTATATGGGAAAAAAAGAACAAATATGTATGTATTAATGGTATTTCCAGCTTTAATTTTTCTCCTAAATATGCAAAAAGTGTATCTTTTTAACATTTGCTGTTGGTAAGTGGAGATTTGTCATTACTCCCTCATTTGTCTTTGTGTTCCTTCCTTCCTTCCTTCCTTCCTTCCTTCCTTCCTTCCTTCCTTCCTTCCTTCCTTCCTTCCTTCCTTCCTTCCTCCCTTCCTTCCTCCCTTCCTCCCTTCCTCCCTTCCTCCCTTCCCTCCTTCCTCAGTACATTATGTTTATTCAATTTACACCTTATATAAAGGTGGAACTCAAACAGAAAAATCACAAACATTTGTTTATTATAAAAGAAAGTACTATTTTAGGTAAGAATTTTTTTTTTTTTTTAGTTTAAAAATACTTAAGATAATATGACCATATGTATTTCATTGAGTTCATGTCATAACTGTCCTATTACAGTGACAAAGACAAGACTGTCCTGTCCTGTCATATAGTAAGTCCTAATTCAATTCATTTACTGTAGATTTCCAGTGCTACCTCACAACTTGAACAAACTTGTACCCTGAGAAAACATGCATTATTTAAATGTATAATATATCTACCCTCTTCACTACAGTGTAAAGTTTGCATGAATTATTGCTGACTGTGTTTCTTTAAGGTTATGCTTGGTATTGTTACAGTAATCTCATTTTTTATTGAATACCCGAGTGGATAAGGACGTAAAACCTTCATGATTTGTTGGCATTAAAGCTAAGGCTGCCTCCAGGCACTGTTAACTTATGCATCATCCTTTGCTTAATTTCTTTGTTTTGTTTTAATTTGTAAACTGCCTCTGATCTGGAATGTACGTTTTTCAAGTAGATTTGTTCCACAAGTATCATCTTACTCTTCTGAGTATATGAATTACTTTATAATAGGTGCAGAGGTACAGAGTTTATTAAATTGTAGCAATATTCTTTGCATGACTCATAAGTGTGCAAGAATTTAATTTAAATGAGGAGTTTAATTTTGTGTCTCTCATGCCTAAAATGACAGGAACGACTTATCAAACATAAAATGATCAGTCTGCTGGTCAAATTTCTTAATTGCGTCCTTTTCCATTTTAAGTATTTTACAGAATCAGACCATCATTTGAGTCCATGAGCTCCTCTTAAAGTGCCCCATTTCATTGGTAGTTTTTTAGCTCAACCAACCTATCAGGTGTCTGCTCTTTTTTTTTTTTTTCAACCAGATTATAGGTGTTGTCCAAGATTTTTCTTTTGCCCTCCAGTTCTAATTTGTAAATGAGAAGAGCTAGTCAGAAAGTATCAGAGCATGGGGATGCTGACAGTCTGGATCTGTTCACATTGAGATTTAGACCACACTAGGTGATAGTTGTATCTACCTTCTTGATATGGACTGAAATGTTCTTGCTAAGTGGAGGCAGTTGATCTGAGTCAAGTTTGAATGCAGCCTGTCCACAGAAACAATGCATAGCATTGAGAGGTCTGGACATCAGTGTAAATTTCACAGTGAGCTCAAATGATCATTACAACATTCTTAAAGGAGCTCTAGGACTGCTAGAAACTGCACCACTGGCACAAGCTTATTACAGCAAGCATAGTCTTAGCAATATGAACTACCTATCTTTAATGCCTACTAAATGGAGTCTTGTGGCAACAGAACTGTCAATCTGTCCTACCAGTAACTCACTAGGTGAATTAAATACTTATAAATGGTCTGGTCTCCACAAAATACTGGATTTAACTTGAAAACAAAGAAATGAACAACAAAGCAGCCTCCTAGTGCATCATTAATGTTTAGTGTCATGTGTTCAATCTCAACTTTAGTTCAGTCTCTAAGAACGTAATAGCATGCCTTTTCCACCTAAACAATTACGCTTATATTTTTCATAGTAGTTTTAAATAAAACAAACAAAAAAATTAATTTCTTACTAAATGTGGTACTTCTTCTTTCCAAATCCACATTCCACTTTTTGAACCACAAGTGAAAATCAGTGACTAATTTTGCAGCATTATAATCTTCAAATAATGATTGTCTTATCACTGAAAAATACGAACTTCAGGTTATGTTTCTAATTGATGTATCATGCATATAATTTTCAGTGAGAGGGGTTATGCTAGCATACCCACAGGAGAATAGATATATTTTTGTTAATCAAGTCCATCTTCAGTCATTCTCCTGTGTTTACTTCTCTGATGTTTCCCATTTTGTCTTGATCTACAAATTAAGTCTTTCCAAGTGTAGCTCAGATAGATCTGCAGCAGGCACACCTAACTCTTAATTGACTGTTACTTTGGGATGTCAGGAGTGAATCAATTAGGCACTCACTAGAGCTTTAAGGGAATGGCTGATCTGTTTCCATCACTAGAATGATTAACACAAAGGAGTGGTTTCTACAGTGCTCTGCAGTAATAGTTCAATATTTGGTTTATCTGCCATTTAGAAAGTTCCCCTTTTCCTTTAGATGCTACTCATTCCCATGCTGTTGATAGATTTGTAAGAAACTCAGTCTAAGCATGATCTTAATACCTTTGCAGCTTGCAAGGTTGTGCCTCATATGAGACTACTGCAATCTTCACTAGAATTAGGACAACATTTTCCTTTTCAGAGAAGAGATGAGAGAAGTTGAACTCATCATTCATATGTGATTCTGAATTGTATAAGTTAAAATTCCAGATTTAAAGTGTTTCACAGTACATCTGTACACTGTAAAAGAAAATAGCTTTCAGTCAGGAACATTTTTATGAGGGAGGGAGCAGAGGAACTTTCATCATTTCCACTCTTTAGTGTGAAAATGTTCACATAAGAGAAAAACAAGGCAGAACCCTACCCACCCCTGCCTCAGTCAAAGTAGCAAATGTATCCAAAAGTAATCTTTACTTAAGGTATGATAAAAATTCTGATACATTTGATTAATATCTGAAAGGGCCTAATTGTGTCTGATTTTCTGATTTCCTAATATTAAATATTAAACCTCATGAAAGAGTAGCCCATAAGGCATACTGCCAATAGATGTGCAATACTTCCAACTCAAAAGCAGCAGACAAGAAAATGTGTATTCCTAGCATTGCTCTTGTTTTCCTCTATGTTTTCTTACTTCAGCAATGTAAAACTCACAGATATAATCTTTAGGGAAATTTGTGGCAGCATAATCAATATTATAACTAATAGAAGACTTTACAAACAAGTAAGAAATTCTAACTGGTGATAAGACTTTAAAACCAATATCAGTTGCTGATTTTGTTATAATTTTGGAATGACAAATAGCTTGACTGTAAGCCTATGCAGTTAACCATTACTCTAATTAAATCCCCCCCAAACAGGGGGATGTTCTGACTGCTGGACAGACTCAGGGAACAAGGAATGTATTACTTGGGCTATAAGGACAACCTGATTTCTATGCCTCTGTAAAAAGGCTCTGTTAAACTAATTTCAAGGCAGGACTGTAAAACTTGAAGCATTAGGTAGAAAGAATGCTTTGTAAAGAGCTACTGTAAAAGCATGAAACTTATGTGTATTTATTCAATCAGAAAAGCCATATGAAAACCTAAAAGGACTAATACACTTTTTCTCCAGTCAAGCACATTGCTTTCCATTACTGCTTCTGTTGGTAATTAGTTAGGGCCTTGCTCTCTTTCTGTGAAGTCAGTAACTACATTTCTGTCCTGAGAGTAGTACTGGTTCACAAGGAATTGCATTCTGTACCCTCGGTACTTTTTTGGGATAGAGGAAATACAAACCTTGGTGTTCCAGCAGCGGAAGACAGCTAGTCCAACTGCTAGCTAGCCATCTTCTTTGCAGGGCAGGTTCTTAAATTCTTCAAAAATTATGAAAAGTATTGAAAAAGACAGTTTTACATGTCGTCTTCTGGTAGATGATATATTCCTTGGTTTTTGGTCTTTTAGATGATTCAAATCAACTCTAGTCAAATATACACAGAATTTGTGTGTGTATACATAAACACAGATTAGAGTTTAAATATGCCATGTGGATAGAGAGGGAATAAAGTCTACTTCTGAGTTGAGTTTTTCTGTTCCATTTGTAGGAAAGAAGCTCAATATACTTTGTTTTCTGTCACGTGATCCGTCGGGATACAGGGGTACGGTCCACACTCAAGGAAGGTGAAACAGAAGTGGAACTCTTTATTAAAGGAACACGAGACTTTTATAGGGTTCGGGGCGGAAGCTGCGAGAATAAGGACAAATCGCGACAAACAAGGGAAAAACGGGGTGGAATTAGGATAAATATGGGAAAATAGGGGGTAGCTAACCCCTATATGGTATTAGCCAATGGGAAAATAGGAGCAGGGCTACCAATGGGGAAACGGCATCTAGGGATAAGGCAGCCAATGAGAACAGTTAAATAACGTAATAATTATCTATCTAATACATTAAATATCCAACTATTAAAACATTTTAAAACATGGGAAACAGTCCAATATTCCAAGTAACAGTCCCCAGATCTGGCAGGTGTCTTTCTCATTTTGCTGACAGCTCGACCCACTCGTGAAAATCCTGGTGTTCGCTGGACTCCCCTCCTACACCATTCAGCTTTAAGTTACCCAAAATATCAAAAAAGGATATTAGAAGAAGAAGTAAAGAAAGAGAGAGAAAAATAGAGAATTATAGCTGCCACCCCATGTCCAAAGTACATCCAGCCACCAGGACTCCAGGAAATGTCAAGGTTGTGACCTTACAATGGCCTCATGGTGCTGGTTTTCTCTGCCCTGGCCCCCTGTGACCACCCTTCCAGGCAAGACTTCTGGCCCACTGGCCACTCTGGGACAAGACTGGGACTCTGGGGTTGGGTGTGGGGCAGTACTGCCAGTGTGCCAGGGTCTAACAGATGCTCTGGGGTTGCACAAGAAGGCTTGAAGGGGCTGAGGTGTAGAACAGGGTATCACTTCAACTTCATGAAGTTCAATCTGTCCCTTCCCCTAACCACACATTTGAGTTGGTCTGAGTCAATAATTAGTATAATAATCCAGTGTCTTACAACTATAATAGTTGATCTAGATGCTGTATTGTGAAATAATTTTCATTAAGATTTGTCTAATCATTATCATAATAAATCATATTTTTTATATATATATATATATATATATATATGAATATATCTGGTTTACCATCTTTAATCTTGCAGGAAAAAGTTGTATAAAGGTTCGATTACACCTATATAATCCTTTATACAGAAACCATTGACAAGGTTTTGTGGGAGTACGGTCAGAGGACTACCGGGACTGGAGAAGAAATAATAAAAGCAAGTACAAGAACAAAGACAGGAACGATTCTAAAGGAAGCTCACAACCAAACTAAGGAACTACCTCATTATCTGACAAGTTATCCCCGGTTTTATAAGTTAATATAGAGTAGTTTATGCTAAATGTATTAGAATAGGATTAATTACTTTTACTT
>JAWWEE010000040.1:30502276-30546293 GCA_035221455.1 Xenops minutus
TTTCTTTTTCTTTTTCTTTTTCTTTTTCTTTTTCTTTTTCTTTTTCTTTTTCTTTTTTTCTTTTTCTTTTTCTTTTTCTTTTTCTTTTTCTTTTTCTTTTTCTTTCTCTTTCTCTTTCTCTTTCTCTTTCTCTTTCTCTTTCTTTCTCTTTTTCTTTCTCCTTTTTTTTCTCTTTCTTTTCCTTTTTTTTTTTTTTTTTTTAATATGTCATTGTGTAGTCCGATTTCTGGCATGATACTCTTTGTCTTTCAGCAGCTTCTGTTTCCTTCTGACTGTCACAGGGTCTTCACATACTACCTGCCTCAGATGCTTGGGCTCTCTTCACATTCCTCAGCCTCTCAGATCCCCCACCAAGCTGCTCTCTGCTATTTACAATCCACTGAAACAGCCCTTACCAAGGTCAGCTGTGACCTCTTCTCTCTATAGACCGCCTTTCTATTCTCATCCATCTCAGTCTTTTGGCTACATTCAGCAAAGCCTGTAATTTTCTCTGCCTTAATCCTGCATGGCTTTGTACCTCCTCTCTAAATGTTCTTCAATTGTATTTTGCAGAATCACAGAATCCCAGAATATGCCAAGCTGAAAGGGACCCACAAGGATCAAGTCCAACTACTGGACCTGCACAGAACCATCCCCAAGAGGCCCACCATGTACCTGAGAGTATCGTCCTAACACTTGAACTCTGTCAGGCTTGGTGCTATGACCACTTTCCTGGGGAGTCTGTTCCAGTGCCCAACCACGCTCTGGGTGAAGAACCTCTTTCTAATATCCAACCTAAACCTCCCCTGACACAACTTCAGGCCATTCCCTCAGGTACTCTCACTATTCACCACAGAGAAGAAATCAGTGTCTGCCTCTCCTCTTCCCCTCATGAGGAAGTTGTAACTGCAGTGAGGTCTCCCCTCAGTCTCCTCTTCAGGCTGAACAGACCAAGTGATCTCAGCTGCTCCTCATAAGACTTCCCCTCAAGGCCATTCACCATCTTCATTGCCCTCCTTCGGATGCTCTCCAGCAGCTTCATATCTTTCTTATATTGCAGTGCCCAAAACTGCACACAATGTCCAAGGTGAGGTCGCCCCAGTGCAGAGCAGAGTAGGGCAATACCCTCCCTCGACCGGCTGCACTGCTTCCTGAGGCATTAAGTTGCAGTGAATGAATGAGATAGTATTTCAGCTTAACTGAAGAGAACATCAAGGGAAAGAAAACACCACTGACAGTGAATAAAGCTGAGTATGCAAATCAGTAAAATTCCCTTTTCTAGTCATATGCAGAGGTATGTGACTCTTTCCTATTTTTTTTTTTTCAGATTTCTCAGATTTATTAGCAAACACAGCACAGTGATAGCCACGAGAACACTATTAAAGTTGTATGTAATTCACCAGGCAAGCAGGATTTTGCAATCCCACAGGATACTGTTCAAAGTATTTTATAGATTTTTTTGCCCACATTTCAAAGTTGCCAACATGTGTACAGAAGCATAATTGACAGGGGTTATTTTGTGACACCTTTAAGTTTTTCACTAAACTCTTTGCACAATCATATGATATAGTTTTTAAAGAAAAGCTGTAATACAACCAGAATACAATATACTTTACCAGATTTACTCCCTGGGAAATTTGTTCAATCTCTTAATCTCTTACAAGTATAAAGTCTCTTACATTTCTAAATGCATATAAGGCCAATAGTGAGAGTGACATATACATGTTGGTTTTCACAGCACAAATCTGCAGTCTAGAGCAAAATTTGGCTCACTTTTCCCTCCAGGACTGGTACATGCCATTGCACAAGCTGGCAAATTCACCATACCCTTCACATTCAGATTACTTCATACCAGGGATGCTGAGAAGGAAGAAGTTGTGTGAGGGAAAGCAGGGAGAGGATGAAACACATGCAGATGAGCCAGGTTTCACCTTTGCTCAATTGCAGCTCAGAGCAGTTGTGCAGTGAATGTTATCCAAAATGCCAGTGCTGTGGGATGTGAGAAGCCAGGATCTCCTCTCATGCATTGCATTCTGCTTGCACACATACTGCCTGGAGGTAGGATTCCCTCCCCAGTTTAGACCCCAGTGTAAGAAAGTGTTATCTTTCAAGGCAATTTGGCTTCATTTCTTTTACATTTGTGTCTATGACATGAGTTCAGGGAGAACAATAGCTTTTGATTAGAAAAATTAGCAGGTCCATCTTCATTCTTACCATCAGCTACTGAAATGGGAACCCAAACAAAGCAGGCCCTATCTCGTTTTGCAGGGATATTATGGGTGGGGAAAAAAAATCACCTCTTAGCACCTGCTTTTTTTTTCTGATTTTCCCAAGTCATGCAAAACTAAAGATTTCCATTTTAGTCTGTAGTAAATTAGGCCACTCTTTCTGGAACACATAGTAACAATTAGAAATTGCTTTGTGCTTTGTAGGATTATGGTACCAGATGTTGTTGCCTGACAAAGTCACAAAAATTAGGTTTTTAACTGTCAGCATTGCTGCCACCTTGGAAATGGCATTCTTTCTATCTCCAAGCGACAAAATCACAAAAAAGAAAATGCCTGTGTGCTGATACTTAACAGCATTATGAAGAAGTGGTAATATGGAATTTGTGTCTTCAAAGAAAAGACTTTTTACTTCAAATAGTAGAAACATCTCTGATACTCATTCTGACTCTGTCTGTTTTCCTACAATAGTCCCAGCTCTTAGAATACACACAGATACCGTTTTATAGCTCAGGAAGGAATGTGCCAGATCAAGTTTTAATTACTTGATCTTAGAGTTATCCAGTAAAGCACAACAGTCAGAGCTGTTAAGACTGGTCTGGGATTGGGTGTTTTGTAACATCGGAGGGAACAGAAAGAATGAGAAACCAAATTGTCCTGTCCTATGTCAGTAGAATGGAGGGAAATAAAAGAGAAAAAAAATAAAATTGCTGTGGAGGAAATAATGAAAATAGTTAGAAGGAATGTTATGACTGTGGCAAGCAGAGAGGAATATTGGAACACAAGTAGTTTCAGGCTGAAAAAGAGGACTTCCTTCAGAAGAAAGGGCAGGAAACATCCATTTGCTATTGAAATGAACATACATACAGGTGCAATTCTGAATGCTCTATAGTAAAAGAAGAGATGGGCACAAAAAATATCAATACCCTATAAAATGAGCCTGTTAAGGAAGCTCAGTTTTTATGAATTAAACCATTTTGGAAGGAGCCTGGTCACGTGTGAAGAAACAGAGAATTGGAGGGGCAGAAAGTCAAACCCCACTGCTCAAAGCCAGGGCAACTAGGAGCAAGTTGCTCAGGACTGTGTCCATTTGGGGTTTGGGTATCTCTGAGAATGAAGACTCCACAGCCACTGTGACCAATCTGATTCTTAATAATGACTACCCTTACAAGAAGAAATATTTTTCATTTGTTTTATTGAATTTCCTGTATTTCAGGTTGCATCCCTCCCCTGTTCTCCTTTCTCTGAGTACCAGCAGAGAGATCTTTAATTCCCACATCAGATATCTGTACACATTGATAAGATCTCCCCAGAGCCTTATCTTCTCCAGACTGAACAGTTTCAACTCTCTCAACCTCTTCTGATATGACAGATGTTCCAGTCATCTTCATGCCTTTTTGCTGGACTGCCTCCAGTATGTCCATATGTCTCTAATACTGGGGAGCCCAGCATTGATCTGAGCATTCCAGCTGTGTCTTCCCAGTGCTGAATGGAACAGCTGCATCACCTCTCTCAACTCTCTCTCAAGAGCATTTCTTCTGGAGAGGAGGTCATCACTTAGAACTATTTAAGCTTGTACTGCCTAGTAAATAAGAATAAATGCAGGTAAAGATTATTGACACCAATAATCAAAACCTGCCCGTAATGAGACAGGAACATTTTAAATCTATTGGACAATGCCCTGTGACTTCTATAGTATTGATCAAACATCCATATTCTGAGTATCTGAAAAGCAAGAACAGTTCCCACTATCAAGATAACAATACAACCTGTGATCTTCATGTCAGGGTGAGCTTCCTGCAAATGACAGCAACCCAAGAGCCGTGGCTACACCACAGCAAGCCGGCCAGTGCTCTCCCCTGCATGGACTCCAGTCTCACCTTCCCTAAAGACTGAGAGCAGAGTGGGGATGGTATAGCCCAGGGATAGTCAGAAACACTGGCAGTGGCATAGCAGGTCTGAGGTCCAGCCAGCCAGGCAAGACATACCAGGCAGAAGGCTGGGCACAGCATGCCTGCAAGAAGTTGAGACAGGGACCATGGGATGTTAATGCACGTCTGGATTCATGAGCAAAGAGTGCACAGATGGAGGGTGAGAGTCATGCTTCTTCTGGCTCCTTCTCACAACAGAGCTGCTTCCATGGCACTCATCTCCAAGGCAGTACATCTCCACCAGGTCAGAGAAGATCCTGAGGCAGTCCAGGGTCTGGAGTAAGGATAGGTCCAGAAGCTTCAGGAGAGGAGTATGCAAAAAGACATTACAGGACAATTGCAAACTGCTAATGTTGTCTGGGTATTGTCAGTTTACCAATACTATTTATGAAGCAAACAAATACTTATTTGGTGGTTTTCTGACCGATTCTCAAGTACAGCACATTGGGTTAAATTTTACCACTGCATATTAAGTTACAAAATATTGTTTTAAAATTCATAGAAAATTGTCATTATAGTAAGGACTATTTTAGCTGACAATAAGATGTAGACTACTGACAGTGGTTTAAGTTTTTGTTTTTTTTCTTTACAGGAATCCATTTTGAAGTACAATCCTACACATAGTAAAATAATAACAGAAAATTGCAAAAAAACATTTTTCTTTCTGGTTTTCATCTCTTTTGCAACTATTTCAGATAAAATCTGAGCTTATCAATTTCATGTAATACACAAATTAGAGAAATTCAGTAGGAGAAAAAGTCCTTCTAGAGGGATAAGGAAATTTTTGCCATAAACACTCGTGAATGTAAGAAAATATACTATATTCCTTTAAAAATTTGAGATATGTTGCAACAGGACTAAACATGAGTATTTGCTTTTTCATTTGTATCATTCACATTGTCTCAGAAGGCTGAAATCCTGAAGGGACAGTTCCTTTCAAGATGAAAATATCTGAACAAGGGTTACTGAGTAAAAGTTTTTTCATGGGAGATGGTTCCCTGAGTCACTGCAGTCAGTGGAGATGTAGGACTCTGAACTTAGGTGCCACAAAAAGGTGGCTGTGTGACATCTCTCACTTGTCCCTGACAACACCCAGGGGTGGCAAATCTGTGAAAGATCTGTGCTTTTGTTACAGGCCAGATGGGCAAACCCTCGCACCATACAGATGACACCAGTCAGCTGAGTGTGAGTGGATGCACTGAGCTTCCTGTCTCCACAGCCTGTAGCAGGAGTTTAGACACCTAACACATATGGACACCTCCATCTAGATATTTTAATCCAGAGCCAAATCCCATCCAAGAAGCCTGAGAAAAGCTGCATGCATAAATTTCCACAAAAGGAGCACATGTATATTTTCTGCCAGTTAAATGTTGTGTGTCATGACAAATACAGACGTCACATTTGTTCACACTCCAGAAGTTAAACAGTGTGATGTCAGTTGAAACTAATTCTGTACTGTATGATGGAAGATTGTGTGGTATAAATGCATTTCCACAGTGTCAGATAAAATTGAAAATCTGTGACTACTGTGAAGCAGCCTAATTTATGCCTGATGTGCTCTGTGACGCATGCTTGCGCAAATTTCATCATAATCAGACAAACTAATTTTTCAAATCTATTTTCATGCATAAAATAGCTCACATCTGCCTACGCTCACATCTCCCAGCATTAGTGGTTTCAGTAATTATATGCAAGTTAACTGACTGAGCACATCTTCTGCTCAAAGTCTAAAAGCTAGTGTTTTCTCTCTACATTGAAAGTATGAAGACACTGTATTATACAAAAAGTTATATAAAATATTTATGTAAAAGAAAATGTGAGTGGTGTAAGTGCATAATCCATCTACATGTTGGGGTATGTGTGTGCAAATCATACTCAAAAAAGTCAAAAGCACAACAAACAGCTCATTTTGCAAAGTTTTATTACATTCTGTGAAATCATAAGCATTTCTGTGAATTCAGTGGTGTGGGAATCCATATACTGATTTCTCAATATACTTTTAAGGTTTGCAAAGTACAGGAATGTTTAACCACACACATCTACCTCTGGAATCTAAGCAAATGGCATGCAGCTAAAATCTACATAGTTAGCAGGGCCTTTGCTTACAATCCAAAGTTTAGGAGGAGTCCATGAGTTCAGAAATCCCTCACATACTGATATCAATTGTTAATTTTTAGGACTGTTATCATATAAACATTTAGATTGGTTTGTGTTGTCACTAAGGTTTTGTATTTCAGTATACTCATATAACATCATAAATGCATGAAATACACATATTATGCATAATCCAAATGAACATATATACTTCTATCATTAATAGAGCAACCTAGTAATATCAGATTACCCTAATGTTTGGTGGGGAAGATAAGCTCGCTGAGATCTTCATGGTCACCTACAAATTCTGGCCCCAAACTACTATAAAAGCTATGGATTCAGACTTCTCTGGCCAAGCAAAGACTGCACAGTTACTACTTTTTCTCAGTCCTGCAGAAAGGCCTGGCATGGTGGCAAATTTGTCTGCTTTTCAACTGCACCAGCAAAAGGTATAAAATATTTTACTCTTCTCTGAGAATCTCAGCTGAAATACCTGATTCACAGAAGAAAACACATTGTACCGAAAAGTAGAGTGAAAATGACTGTGATTTTAAACTGCCTACATTCATAATTATTTAATTAAGTAAATTACTTTTCTGACGTTTCACTGCCACACACTCTTCCAGAATATTCTATTCTACTAGGACATGAAATAGGATCAGCTCTGACAATCAAACTGGCTTTCAGTTTTCACTCTCCCACACCTGCTTTGTGATTTATTCTAGTTCAGTTGACCTCTCTCTCTCTGACATACCTTATAATTTGGATAATTAGGAGAAAGGAAAGGCAGAAATTGAGATATTTGACTAAGTAAAAAGAGCAGCAAATGGTGGTTTACAGATTTAGGTGTATTCTAGGTCAGCTCCCTTTTAACTGTCTTGTCAAAAAGTAAGGCTGATTTGTATTCTCTAGGTGTCTAGCTAACATCTGACAAGGAAACATTTTTGCCAGTAATTAGCAGTTCGGATGACCTACCAGATGAGGAAATGGGTATTTTTATATACCTCAAATGGGAAGTGACTTTCTGCAGGTGAGTGTCAATAGTTTGCTGTCAATGGTTTCTGTGATACATAGCAGTGATGGTAAATCTGCTAAGGTGAGCTTTGTGAAACCACTCTCAGTGCTGTCCCAGGGGTGACGGTCAAACTCATCACCATGGAGACTGACATGAAAAAACCCCAGTTGTTTGACACAAAAGAATAAATCAGGGATCAAACCTATGGTTCCCTCCCTTGAGTTACAATTTCCTGAAGCATTATTGCCAGGTTGCTGGGCTATTGTGCTGGCTGAGTGAGTCTGTTTTCCTCTGCTGAAAACATGTCCTGGCATCCAAGTAGGCATGAGTCAGTGGCACTAGCAGTCAAAGTACACACTAAGTGGCCTTTGTGCATTAACTTCAGGATTTGTACCCTTACTAAAAACAAACTCATCTTTTTGGTGTTTGTTTGTTTTTTGTTTTTTGGTTGTTTTTTTTTCCCCCCGGGAATCTTACAGTTATGCATTCCCAATAAAAAAAAGACAGATTTAATGGCCCTGGTTGTGAGACTAAAGATCATCATCTTCTCAATTTAGTTCCTATAGCTTCTTCATAAATGCAAGGCACATTTCAAAACCTTGTTTTTCTTCCCTGCTTTGACTCCTTTCTATGATAGGGAATTAAAGCATAGTTTCACTCAGATCCAACTGAACTGGTATTCAAGGGCCTTTCATATCTTATGGAGGATGCCCTTTTTAAAGAAAAAGTGATTCAGAACTTGAAGACTGAGAATAGAGATACCAGTAGCAAGTAAAAGTTGCTCTCTGAGGTTTAAAAGCTGGGGGAAAACTGTCTTTACATGTGGAGTTTGCAACACCTGACACTGATTTGTGTTATGTGACAACAAATGCACACAAAAATAAGTAAATGAACAGTCCTTGTTCCTAGATCTTCATTCCATCTTCTAGCCCTGAACTTTAAGGTAGCCCATACATATAAATCAAAAACAGTCTTAGTTACCAACTCTTCATTTTTTTCTCAACCTGAATTCTGAGGCTGGGTTTGGGGAAGAGGGAGTTTGCGTTTTTCTTGGAGTGCCTGAGGCAATCATGGGCTGAGAGCATGCAGTGCATATTATTTCCTTTACTTTTCAAAACCAAGTTCCATCTCCATGGCTACGTTCAACATGGATCTGAATCATATTGATTTGATCAAAAAGTCACCTTAAAAGAATTAGTGTTACAGTGATGATCTCCACAAGACTGAAATATTCCAGGCTGTGAATAGAAGTCCCAATTTCATTATTGAATACTATGTGGCTGTAGCAGTGCAATTTCTGTACCCAAGTTTTATCATTTGCACAGTTCCTGAAAACTATTTTATTCTTAGTGTATTAATCCACTTAACTAGACAAGGTAAGCATTTTTTAAATTAGTGAAATTTGCTGAGACAGTTGATATTCCCTTATCCAATTATATATTCTTAATAGCTCAGAGGGATCCATTCTGATATGAATCATATAATTTTCAAAAGTATTTTAGAAGGGGAGAAAGCAACCTCATGTAGCAGAAGACTTTAGTTCAGGTCTTGATAAAGAATTTTCAGACTTCAGTTAATAGAGAAGAAAAACACTTCTGTCTCCCCACTGGGCAAAAAACATATTCTTTCATTTTATTTTATATGTGCTGAAATAAATAAGTTCATTAAATGATGTGGACATGTTTCTTCTCCATTCCATCATAGATCAAATTGTTCCTGTGTTTCCTAGGGAGATTTAGTAACAATGAAAATAAAACCATTATTCAAGGAACTTGCAGGGGTTTTAACAAAATAATAAATTGTCCACACTTATAAAGTTTACTTTGAATCAGATCAAAACTATTTATAAAATCGTTCTATTATATCAAAAACTTAGACCTGAAAAACAAAAAGAGAGGAAATTAGTCAGAAACAAGTAAAACTTAAAAAAAAAAGTAGAGTTCCACAGTTAAAGTTAAAACTTCCCTTTATTTTAATTCAGTATGTACATACAGCTATGAAAGAAGCTACTGTCTTTTCCCTGTGGGCTGAGACAAAGTGCTTGGTGTAGCAGAACATGGAAGCCACCATGACTTGCACGGTGCTCAAAGGCAACATATGCCTTCTGTCACCCAGAGCTGCATTCTTTGCCACCCTCCTGCCCTGATGAACCAGGCAATCAGAATGCCATGACAAGACAGTGAGAGAACTCTGCACAATTCACTCCAAGAGTTTTATCTCTTAAGAAGATTTCTTTATTTAATTAAAAGTTGTTGACAATTCATTAGAACACCTTCTATTTTTCCTGAGAAGAAGAGTTCCCTGGACAGCTCCAATGGGATATTTCTTTTGAGGCAGAGTGGTTCAGGCCTCATATTGGGACTATTAATTAAGTAGTAAAAGAGACATAACCTAAAAAAACTCAGATGAAATGCTGCTCAAACAAAACACAGATGAATGCGAGTAATTCAGAAGTCAAAATAGTTATTGTCTTCTTGTTTTTCTTTTTCATGCATATTTGAAGAACTATATCTTTCAGCTAAGTGTGACACCATGAGTCAGTAAAAGGAAAATAAAATTAAAAGGTCTCCAAACTTAACCAAGCTACTGTATAGGTATTGTGAAAAGCTGTATAGATGATAATTTACTGTTGACTTCTGTGATATTCAAGCTGTAAAAGAATCTATTTCAACCTACATAAAGATATTAGAAGGTAATGTTAATTAAATGAATTTCTATAAGCCATAAAATTCATCATGTTTTCAAACAAACCTAGAAAAGGACAATTTTCCTTAAAAAAAAAAGAAATCAACCTGCCATGTAATGATCTATGTTTATTCAGATAAATGGCTCCCTTGGGAAATGCAGACCACTACAACTGGTTATTAACAGAATACTCTAATTCTTTCTGTTACTGTCTTCATCTGGATCTGTATGAGGGAATGAAACAGGGATATGGCATGGATCAAGAGTGGGACTGTGACTGTGCACAACTGTTTGTACAGTCCCTAGCAAGGCTTTGGTCTGGAACAGCAAACGCTGCCAGGACAATACCTGAGCACATCTCAAGAGACAGCCTTGACTACTAGAGGTTGTTCTCAAACAGCAGTATGGATGAAGCTGCATATAATGAATGTTGGTTTCCCTACAAGTTCAGACAGCACAAAATCACAGAATCATAGAAGGGTTTGGGTTGGAAGAGACCTTAAACATCATCTAGTTCCAACACCTCTGACATGGGCAAGAAAACTTTCTACTAGACCGAGTTGCTCAGAAGCCCATCCAACCTGATCTTGAACACTTCCAAGGACAGGACATCCACAACTTCTCTGGACAACCTGATCCAGTGCTTCACCATCCTCACAGTAAAGAATGTCTTCCAAACAGCCAATCTAAACCTACCTCCTTCAATATAAAACTTTTAACCCTTGTCTTATCAGTACATGTCCCAGTAAAACGTCCCTCTCCAGCTTTCATGTAGACCTCTAGCTACTGAAAGGTTGCTCTATGGTCTCCTCAGAACCTTCTCTTCTCCAAGCTGAACAACCTCAACTCTCTCAGTCTGTCTTCACAGGAGAAGTGCTCCAGCCCTCTGACCACCTTTGTGACCCTCCTCTGGACTCACCTTAACAGGTCAATGTTCTTCCTGTGCTGAGGACCCTACACCTGGATGCAGTACTCCAGGGGCAGTCTCACCAGGGGAGAGTAAGGGATCAGAATCACATTCCTCAACCTGCTGGCCATGCCTTTTTTGGTACAGTGAACAGCATATAAACTGTCATTTCATTATTTGGTTTAAGTGATCCACATTTCCATTCATAGAATATTAATGAAAGATCATTTTCATCCTATTCTCAAGTGCTGATGGAAATCACAAGTTCACGGATGTATTCAAAGTCTTGTCAAGTATTAGGAAGAAAATAGAAGTATATTTCTCAGTTTAAAAAATTTCTTTCATGTCATCTGCTAGAGCACATCTTGTTAATGTACAGAATGAAGCATTTCATTGTAACAGTAGCAGGAAAATACACTCCAAAGAGACTTTTTGAAGTTACTGTCAAACAGTGAAGCTTCATGTTCACACAAAAAAACTGCCGTTAACCTGGAAAAGGAAGTCCCACTGGGGCTATTTAATTGTGTAAGGAAGTCAGAGGAATTCTACTACAGTACCTCAAAGTGCAACTGAGTATAAAGGAACGTGACTCACCCACACATCTCTTAAAAAAAAAAAAAAAAAAAAAAAACAAAAACAAAAACCAAAAAAAGCCATGATAAAAATATGCAGTAAGAAATACCAAGTCAGATACTTTTTTAGGAAGGCATTATTCAATGAGAATCTGACCCATATACTTTGACTACAAAAGTAACAACATTTCATCCTAATTTCCAAACAAAGAGGGAAAGGAAGTAATATTATATACCCATAGTCAAAATACTACACAAATTGTAAGCAATATATTTTAGCCATCCCTGGATCCAGAGAATATTTAAAAGAAGTTTCTTTAAGATATTTATGTGTTTCTGAATGTGGATTAAAATCAGTATATACAGTATGAGATCTTCATGCTGCAGATTATGGCACCACTGTACAAATTCACCTATGCAAAGATCAGTAGTATTCTAGATTACTCTGTTACTGTCATTTTCCAGCAAAGACATAAGCATTTTGTATCACAGATTAAATATGGGATTTATAAATGTACTGACAAAATTTTATTTTGTTTTTACATTTCAAGGAAATTACAGGAAACATAATTTTTGGTTCACAATAAAATGCTTTCTCAAAAAAAATGAACATCCTTTCTATTCTCTGATTTGAAAGTCCACAAAAGTTAGTAGAGAAACTCCCTTAGACCTCAATGAACTTTAGATCAAGCCTTAGATGAATCATAGTAAGAGAGCATTTAAATTAATTTTATAGGTATTTGTTAAGCAATGGCCTTCTGATTTTAATTTCCCCAAGCATGTTATTTTGTGCTCAGCCTTTCATTCACATCAGTGAGAGTTCTGTACATAACTGTAACAGGAAGTGAGTTCTCCCCCTACTTTTTGTTGTTCCTGTTCATCAGACAAGTTTTCACTTATTTCTATTCTTTCTAAAATCACAAGTCCCATCCTATAGCTTAACTCAGTAATGGTCTAGCTTTATACCCTGAACAAATCCACACCTTGCAATCCTCCCACTCCTGTCTTGGTGTCCAGATACTGCTTGCTCATAACAAGACTATACCTTTGTCAGCCCAGGTGCATGGAACACCAGCACAGCATAAAAAACGAGACTGGAAATCACATCCTCATCTGTGTATCTTGCCATCACTTTCCTTTCAGCAGTCACATCCCAAGATAAACTTAGTCTGTCCCAAACTCTTGTGTGGTGAGCATCTCTTTTAGGCTAGGTATTCTGTTTAAGATAAGATTGTCATAACATGTAGTCACTCAGTTGTTTTTGTTTTGGGATGCTGTAAGCCACATTTTATTTACAGTATTTATGCATGCAGAACACTTTCTGGAGTCCCTGGCTGGGACCTCATCAGGCTAAATGAAAAAATATGTATTATTGTCCTACCAGTTGACAAGGAGTAATATAAAGCAGGTGTCACAGTCTCCCAGCTGAAGAACAAAGAATATAAGTATAAAGACATGGGAAGAGAATATAAAGTGGTCTCTCCAGTGTTGGAAATAAGGTAGAGCTGCTATCTCTAAATACATAACACATACAAAGCTATTCTATTAAAAAATTGTCCTCTTCTTTAATACTGCAAAAATAAATACCCCTAGGTGTACTGAAATCTCAGTGAGGATCTGGTCTGCATGCAAGTCTTCAATCACTCATGCCTAGAGATATTCAAACTCTCAGTGGAACTTTGTCTAAATCCAGATTTCCTATGATCTAGGTCTGCAGGTTCTGTGAGATGACTTTCCTGCTCCTGAAAATTGCCAGGGCTGAAGTACACCTACCTTTGGATGTGCACAGAGTGGTATGTCTGGGACACTGGGGTGCAAGAGACCATTCCAAGATGCATATTTCAGTGTGAGCTGATAAAAGAAACAGAAAGGAGGCCTGCCACAGAAGTACTGGTTATGAAGGAAGAATATTTTTTTAGTCAGTGGGAGCATATATTTAAGGCAGCAAATCAGTCAGCAGATCTCAAAGTAAATAAGATTTGTATTTTACAGTAGTACTAACACCCACATGCAGCTTCTTCCTTATCTTTCCTTTCAGACCTACTCTATTACCTCCCTCCATTCTCAAGATGACTATATCTTCATCAGATTTCCTGATTGGAATTGTTCAAATGAGCAAGCTCATTTTCATAGTACTGAAAGCAGCACAGATTAACATTCAAGAGTTTGGACATACTGAATAATTAAAATAATAGACTTCCAATTAGATGAGTCTGGAAGTGAACTGAGTATCGTCTTCTAGTCTCTTCATCTTTAAATTAAAAACTACAGTTTCACAGAAAATAAATGCCTCTTTTTTTTTTTTTCATTCTTAAAATAATAGCACTATGTTTGTGGCTCAGAAGATGGAGATCTTGATTAACAACTGCATAAATTGCAAGCTGTTATATGAATTTTTTTTTCTTCAAAACAAAAGTTCACATTAGAAGGTAGGAAGATGCAAAGTAAACTTAGAGGACATGACAGGTCTTATCATAATGGATGTAAATTTTCCATGTCTTTTTTGCTACTGTTTCTGAATTCTCTGTTTTGTTTTGGTTTTGTTTGTTTTTTTAACAGACTTTTCTAAACATATACTTTGCTACCATATGTTCCTCTTTCTGTCTTCCTTTATTTTTCTTTAATTTGAATTTAAGAGATCAAGAAGGTAAAAAGAATAAGAACAGATATATATACATAGATGTGTACATATATACGTGTATTGATACAGATGTATATAACAATATTTTCTTTTCTGAAACACTCAGAAAAGGAAAAGCTTTTTCTGAAATCATTCTACATGAACGACATAGTTTTTTTTCATTAAAAACTCTTAAAAATTTACAATCTGACACCATTGAATATAAGAATAAACTTCTCACATTTAGTGTTATTGGATGTTTATGTTTTCTCTATATATTATGTATCCCTAGTTTAACTTGTGGCCCCAGAAATAGAGAATAAACTCAGGGAAGTGGTAACACAGCATATCAAAAGCTTTTGATCATATTCAAGAAAGCTGTTACATAGCACACAATCTTTGAGTAGGCTTCCCAGTGAATTTTTTTTTTTTTTCTTACTAGGAGATAACTACTGAACAGGAGGGATGAAAATTCAGAAGTTCAGTGTATAAAACCTATGGAACTATCAGTAGCTACTTAGAAGTTACATAGATTGAGTGTGCTGTACTGAATGGTACCAGTTAGCTATCTAGACAAAAATGACCATAGGAGTATTTGGACTGGAAAAACACTTGATGTTCTTTCTAGTTTCTGGGTGGCCAAATCCATAAGAATAAAAGTATTTTGCCTGGTGTTTCATTACTACTGTTGCTTGGAGAAATTACCCATTTTGCCTTCAATGGGCTGCAAGACCTACTGTATTGCTGTGTAGCCTTCAAAAACTGATCCCACAGGCATCAGAAAGGCATACAGAGCTTTCTGTGCACAGAAAACTCTCTGTTTCCTTGCATAATAACACATGCTGTCAGGATTTCTGCAGACATCCCAGGCAAAGGGTGGGATTTCACCCCTCAGCCTTGCTTTGAGGGTCTTCACTCAACTGCTCTTTGTCAACTGATTCTGCACACAAAAGCTCACTAATCAAGTGATTAGAAGCATTTTGGTCTTCCAAGCATGATTTGTTTGTGACTTGACCAGATCGCAGAATCAAAAGCGGTTATGGTCCTGCCATCTCATCTAAAAAAGTTGTCACAGTAAATTTGAAAGTCAAGTAGTAGAACAAGGCTGACAAGGTTCCTGGCAACAAATTGATTTCATGACCCTTAGGGAGAAACAGATTGAGACATCAGCAGGATACAAGGGACCTCATGGGAAAACCCTTTGGAGTCTGTAGGAGGTGTCTGCTGCTCTGACTTATTCACAGCTCATCGTGTGTGAGTGCTATAGATAATGATAACAAAAGTGAACTCATTTATGGAATGGTTATCTTGATCTTGGACAGAATGTAAAACTTCATATGAGTGACAATATTGTGAAATACAAGGAAAAGTCACTTGGAATATCTCACCAGGCAAACCGGAGAAGGAAGAGGCAAAAAAATTAAACCTGATGGATTTGACTTAGCCTTTAACTCTAATTTTGCTGGAATCAAAGACAACAGCTTCTTTAATCTAATATGTACTTAAAAGCACATTGTTTTCCACACGTGATTAAACTCCATTCCAAGCTCTAGCAGAAACATTATCTTGAAGATTGTCTGGGACTAAGCAGACAGCTCATTGGAAGACACTGAGGAAATAAAATGTCTGTCTTTTGCCCATGATATTTAGTGGTCTTCCAAAGCAGGATCAACGTTATTGTTTGATGGCATCCTCACAGCTTTGTCATCAGCCTAACCCTAAGATGTTTTGCTCTTGTAAAACCTTGTAACACTTTTTGCTCTTACCTTGCCAGGCACTGAACACCATGTTTCTGTCCCTTACAAGACAGATAATTTTTCCTCCTCCTTCTCCCCAGCTTACTACCAAATGTAATAAAAATATCTAAATGCCTTTATGCTTACTTTTATCACCCACTGCTTATGCCCACTCTCTCCCCACAGTGTAACACATTGCTCAGATGTAACTGCAGCCATAGGCTCTGTGAGTTAAATGATGAAGGTGAGCCCACGGGATTCACAAGGCTGATCTCTATATGTGTTGCAAAACTTAAGGCAAATATCTCTCTTAAACACCACATCAACTTTCTCTCTGTAATACCTAATCACATTTTATACCCTCTTAGACTGGTACAGAAGTTCAAACTAGATCCTCGGAGGTTTTTTTCCCAGCATGTATTTTTTTCATCTGGATAAATCATGTTTTGCTTTCTCCTGGTAGTTAAAATAAAAATAAGCATAACATAATAACATAAAAACAAAGCACTAGAAAACACACTGCAATTCCAAGAGAATATTACATTGTAGGCAAAGGCATTGAAAGAAGGGGTTCAGCAGAGCAGCTGGAATTTTCAGAATTGCCTATGGGCTAAACCCTGTAAGTGACAAAGAAGCTTAGAAGCAGACAAAGGTGGAGTTAGGGCTCAGAGTCAAAACTGAGACACAAAACATCCCCAGAACAACCCCACTTCAAAGGAAGTCCCAATACAACCCTTTTACTAGGCACCTGCAGCTCTATTTCTAAGTCAAATCCACTTGGCCTATGCAACAAGGTAGGCAACTCTTCCTTGAGTCCCGTTGGGAGTCCCAAACCTCTGGAGAGGGTTCTGATCTGACAGAGGTTTGCAGTGGCTTTCTTTTTAAAATAACTCTTGGAGTGGTAATTAAGCAGTAAAAGTAGGGCTGTCACTAAGGGTGGTAAGAAGCTTGTTCAGAAATCAGGAAATTTTGGTTCACTGACTTCCATGTTCTGTGGTGTCCAGCTTGTATTCACCATGCTTTAGCAGGCTCATCTGAGGAGGGCACCATGTTCCCCACTGCCAGCAAGAGCTGTGTCTCCTCACAGACAAAGAAATAAAAATTCTGGAGTGGAGTAAGTGAGTAAACTGAAGTAGAGGCTAAACAATCTAACTTCCCCCACGTGAAGAACATGGCATGGATCACACCTCTGGTCCAGCCTCTGAGGATTTCTTCTGCATGTTTAATGTAATTCTTTATCTCTTACATGATTATTATTACAATTCTAACAACTCTATGTGGTCTAATGCCTTCTTGTAAAGTTGTGTTTTCCAAAGCCCCCTAAACCAATTTCTGTTTACTGCACCACTAGTTAGCTAGTGGGGCATTTCCAGAGTAGAGAAAAGACACATGAAGCTTGTAGGGGAGGGAACTACTGTCTGCAAGCTTGTGACTGTCTTCTATGAAGTGTTTATCCAGAGGATAACTTTAGTTCCCCATCTAAATTTAACATGTTTCTGTAGTAATTTCAGGTTCCTGACTAGGAGCAAATTCTTGACTTACTAGGTTTGCTGTTTAGTAGTATAGTTGTGCTAGCATCTGGCAGAAAATAATAATAAAAACAAAATAAACCATAATAATAATAATAGTGAAAAAAGTGGATTAATGAAGGAAAAAGAGGACTAAAGTCATCCAGGAAAACCTCTATGTCTAAGAAACTTTTCTTAAAATGAGCTTTCAGTAGTTGCCCCAGGAAAAAAGGCACAGGGATTATTATATAGCAGAATGTCTGAGAGCAGCACCAAATTATACAAGTGGTCACCATTCAGATATGAATGAAGAGCTTTCAGAGAAACTCGTTCTAGTTTATGACCATTCAGGCTACACACTTCAACCCACACACACTTCCATGTTTCAGTCAATAATCTTCAGACTGAAAGAAAAGAAATGAGTCAAAGACATAGAGTATAATTTCATTTTCCCTCTTGGAATGGAAAATGTAACTTAACAAAGAGAAAAGCATAGCTTCAGATCAGAGTGTGAAAGCATATGGACTATACTCTGTAATTGGGTTGTGTGGGAATAAATTACCTTTACTGAAAGAAGATTCAGACCTCTGCAACTGAAAAGTTTGGAACCTGACTCAGAAACAACACAGAGGCATCAGAGAGATCAACACCATTAATGAAAACAAGTGTCTTTAAATACGAGAGATGAACAGATGCTGTGCTATATTTCTGCCTTTTGAGAAAATAGAGGGGAATTGTCACTATTCCTGAGAATAAGGACTTCTTGATTCTTCACCAGCACTGTTCCTTATTAGAATATGAGGTTTTCCTATTAGTTTGTGCTGAGCATCCATGTTCAGGTGTTGGCAGCAGAGGAACTGCACGTGTGGTCTCTGTGAGAAAAGACCAGGGGCTGCTCCACATTGGACAGAACCAGTTTCAGCTGAACCACTTTTCCTGCCCAAAGCTGAGTTCCTCAGGAACACTGGTGCTGTCTCTGTGATAGCAAATTTAAGAAAGGGTAAAAATTCTGCATGGCAGATGTGAGAGAATTGTGTACGTGCAGTCCAAGGAGGACCAAAATGGAGAAGATAACCACACTGTATCCCATGGAGAACTCCCTGGAGCAAGGTCTGCCAGATCCTGTTATGATGGTTGCCTCCCCTTTCATGGTCATTGCTCCCAGTCAGGCATGACAACGTCTGTCAGGTTCTACTCCTGAAGATCTTTGTATGTTTGTTTCCAATAAAAATTTTACAAAATAATTATTTAAACATTCCTCTGCAGTGTGTTTTTGTTCTTTCTGTTCTAAATCATTCATATTAAATGGATGATCTATTAATATTTTGACTACTTCACAATGAACTGCAGAATGATAATTTGATTCTTAATTTAAATAGGCATCCATGTAAGTATCTTTTCTCTGAACTGTGAAAGACAATTCACCATAATCTTTCTTAATAATCTTTTACATCAAGAAATAGAAATATGCCACTATTATTCTCTTTAGATAAGCTCCATTTTACTTGATGCAGTTTTTCCTGTGTAGTTCTTCAGATTGTTTTAATCTTACCCTAGAATTAGGAAGATATTATTTGCATGCCATTACTACCTTTACCACACTGAGCTGTTTCTTTAAAATTTTACATTACTTTCCTTTTCAAATTGACCATTGCCAAAAAGAATGGCTGTTTAAGAAAACAAAGCTATTAAGACATGTGGGAATTAGGACGTAAAGCAAACCCAAAATGTCCACTTCTCTGTGTGTTTTATTTCTCGCACAGGATTTCTGTATTGACAGAGAGGAGAGCAGAAGAATGTAGTTTCTGTATTTCCTATGTAATGTAGAGCAAAAGTCTTAAATTCTGTGCTCAAATCATGTAGTTGAAATATAATACTAAACTGAATGGAAACCCGAATAAGGACTGCAAGTCAGGCTTGTTATAAAGCACAAATATTTCATAGTGTTGCAAGATAACAGATAATTGGGGTTTGGTTGCTGTTTTTCAGTGATCACCATCCTTTAAAACTAGATTTTTTGGGAAGATTTCTTAGTTAGTAGCTGGTTTTCCTGTGAGGATAGATACAGTCTACACTAACAGAACCCAGGGAGCTGTAAAGCCATGTGTACTCTGTGGGACAGCTCCTGCTGAGGTTCCATGTAATGTTGTCTCAACAAAGGTGAGACATAAGAGGGACAAAGATTTCTTATTTTCTTTTCACATTTTGAGAAATGCTGCCCCCAGATCTTTGAAGTGTTTTTAAAGACTCCAAAACATTTGTTTTTAAGGCACCTACCCATGGTTCAGAGAAAAATAATTCCAATAACCATCTGGTTCAATGTCAGTGTACCCAAATCAGTGTCCCCAAACATCTCAGAAGAATAACCCAATCATTAGAATCTAAAGTCAACTTCACTGTAGCTCAGTAAGTGAATATTTACAGAAAATGAAATGGCTTCAGCAAAAGATACAAAGAAAACTTCTTTTATATCTTGGGATGTGGAAAGCTACACTTCAAACCCCTGGAATGAGCTGGGCACAGTGGGGCTCTTGAATTATAGCTGCATATATCCCTAGCATATGTCAAAACCACTTGGCTGTGGAGTAGCTGCATGGATGGTTTCATAATCTTGGCTTTCCATCTTGGTCTTTATACAAGACCACCCTGCCTGAGTGTTCAAATAGCTGTAGCAATCTCCTACCTGCAGTCATAAATGTCAATAAACCATACCCAGCCCATCATACACAGCTGAATGACTTCTTTCTCACTGCATTCATGACTGAATAGCTAAAAAGCTCAGATACGTAGATGTCACATTTTAGGCAAACATACTTTATACACAAATTTAAAGAACTCAGTCATAACTCACAGGACCTCCTAATAGTAGCAATATTAAAAGTTTAACACCTGTCTCTTAAACTTCACCAGAGTCAGCAGAAAAGGACCTGAAAAATTCAGTGAACACTTGTTGAGTCAAAGTCCACTGAAAATTCCTGAAAGCAGAATCAGGAAAGAACACATGTGAAAACACAGAATAAACTAAAAATGCAAGCATATCCTAAGAAAACCAAGCCATAGAAAATAATTACCATGAAACCCCCTATATAACAGGAAGAGATGAAGCGTGGCTTGTTATTACTAAGGAGTAAAATATGTGTCATACAGTCAGCTAAAACTGTTAAAATAAAACCTCTCCTAGAATCAAGTAAGTCTGAGTACCATACTATATAAGATCACTTTCTCATTACAGCTTGTTAAATATGAGAAAGAACCAAAATGTGGGAATTGAAAACCTTTTCTAGAAGTACACCTAAAAAGAAGGCAGATTATCTGGAAGACCTCAGCCACCTGTTACTAATTATTTTAGCTTCGAGTTCTTAAGTAAACACAGATGCAGCAAAGCTAATCACTCGGGAAAAAGTAATGCTCAAGCACAATGTGGAAAAAACCCCTTATCCATTATACTTCCCTTATAATATCCATCCTGAGAGATAATGATTTTTGAATGGAACAATTAATGAGGTCTTTTCATACCAAGGGAAATTACTCTATAATGAGGTTTAATGTGTTAGAAATGAGGTGGAATTTATTAAAAAATAAATAAAAGCCTTATCCACGGTGAAGGGTAGTACACCAGATTGTTAGGGAAGCTGCATTTTGAAGGGCATTCTTACTATAAATTATTAGCACACAGGCAAAACAAATGGAATAGTTATGTGGTGGAAAGTACCTAGCAAAGGAAAGTTGACAAAAGAACCTCACTCCACACTATAGGATTTAAAAACTAAAACAACTGCTTACTAGACCCTAATATTCTTTAAAACTCTGTGTGATGCCTCAGGCTTACATATCTGCCTACCGGGAAAAAGAAGAGCTTTGCCCCTGTGCATCACTCATTTGAGCTGTGCCACATTTCAGGTACATTTTCACACTCTGACGAAGATTTTAAGCAAGCCAAGTGTGGACACTGCCATGAGGGAAGCCAGGAATATTAACAATGTGTAGAATAGTGATCATGTGCCATCTCCTTTTCCATGACATCTCCATGTGCAATATGAAGTACTGCCACCCTTCAGCAGAGAGGAAAGTAGATCTTCTATTGCTGCTCCAGAGCAATCACCAACAGTTGATTCGCACTACGTATATCTCATCGTGTATGCCAGGTCCCTTTGAAGGGTAAAGAAAAGTTTTCATGAAAGAACAAAGATAATCAGTGAAAATACAAGGTTAAGCAAAACAAACAAAACCCACACAAATGATATTTCAGTACAAACTAGAATAGTAGAATCTCATAATAATGCACTCAGGAAAATAAAAGAGGACACACGGTCAATGTAATAGATTTGAAATGCTAAAGGTCTGCACACACTGTGGCTGAAATCCACTTTTGTGCAGAGCAACAGGGAAAGGCTGGTGTGCCAGCAAGCAGAGCACAAGAAAGGTTTAGCCACTGCTGCAGAGGGGTGAATTTCATTCTGAATGGTTTGGATTTTGGGAACACAGCCAAGACCACCAGTGCATATCTTGATAGAGCAGTTTTATTACTTCTCTACTAATGTTCAGCCTCAGTTACCTAGGAAATGAAGAATGTACAGTCTACTAATTATGACTTTAAAAAATATGTATTTTAACAGCTTGAAAAGCCACGCAATAATTCCAGCATGAGCAGATCTAAAAGCAGTCATGGGGAGTGAACATCAAAGTTTAATTGCTATTGGTACATACATAAAAACAAGAAGTGTCTATTTTATTTATCTCTAAAGAATAGCTTCAGTAATTAGCATAAAATAATATTTAAATCTAGATAAAGGAAATTCTTTGCACCTATATGATTCTTAACCGCCCTCACAAATCAGTTGGGAAATATGAAAAAACCTTCAAGTAGAAGAAAGATGTTGAAATGCAGTTTTTGTTAGAATGGTCTCCAATCTCAGCCCTAGCACTGATGATCCAGTAGGTTTGAGCCAGGGCTGAGGGGAGAAAAGAAGTGAAATCAGCTGAATAGAAATATCAGGGGAAATTATGATAGTTAAACAATAGCCAAAATCCCTAATTAAGATGTATCCATGGACATTACAGCTCATACTTTCACATCATTAAAGAGGGACCTGGGAAATTTAGAAACAAAAAATATTCAGTTTTTTAGTTGTTCATTTTGTAGGGATACACAAATCTGCAGAAGGGAATTTATAGACAGGTAAATTAACTGTGGAGGATGTACACAATCCTTTAACCATTTCTTGAGAGTTTTATGGTAAAAACAGATTAAAAATGTATACAGCCTAAAATGGGAAGACCAGCAATTAACTGGTGTCATATCCCTGATTTTATGTGCTACGTAGTTAATCTTCCACTAAGTCATAAAGAGGAAACTGAAAGCAAGCTTGAAATGCTTAGGATGCTTAAAAGCCTAAGTAGAAATCTGACAAATATTTCTTGAAAATAGAATTATCTCTTAGAACTGACTTATTTAATTAGGATTATAGAGTAAAATAAAAGCTTTTCCACATTTTGTTTAGACAGTTTTTTATCATGAACTGTCTCATGTCTTCCTCTTGTAACATTCAACCATTGACACAAAGGAAGAAGAAAGTCTGGTAGTGTGAAAAAAAATCACTCCCACTAAGGATGAAAAATGGTAAAACAAAAACATTAGGCAGCGTACTAACCTAAAGTAAGATACAAGATTTTCATCAGCTTTTTTTCAGTTGACATGAAAATGCAGAAATGTCTATAGGTCAAATAAAAATTTTTCATACTATAGAGCAGAAGCAGAAGGGAGTTATAATTTCTCTTTGGAAATTGATAGACTTTCTACTGAACTTTCCACTTAGCTCAGCTAAAGTTCATCTTACTTATGGACAAAACAGAAAATATTGGAACTCTTTTGGAAGATGAAGTATCAAAAATTAACAATACACATCCAGGGAGCAAACGCTCTCAAAGTGAAAAACGTGTATCATTACTTGCTTAAGTTTTTACATTTGGCTAATTCTTTTTTTTCCTGCTGACTTTCCAAACCTGACTTTCTTCTGAATATCAGATGATAACTTGGCTGATGTCTTCAGAGAATCATGTAGAAACCCAGTTACTAAGCAAGAAGGTTCAGTGTTAACCAAGACCAGGTTATTAGTCAGGCTGTGTCCTAATTTCTTTTGGTCCTCAAGTTATAATTATCTTTTTTGTTGCAGTTACACTTAGAGATCTTTTCTTTCAGCAGTGATACTAAGGCCTACACAAAATATTGTTGAATAAATAAACTTGAAACCTAAAAAGGTGAAAGATTGGAAGTTAAAAGTTGTACAGGCTTCATTTAAAAATCAGGAGACTAAAATTAAATGATTTCACACACACAAAAAACCCCCTCACCAAACCAAAAAGAAACCCAAAAAACTATCAGAACTTGATTCTGGATTCACATCTTCCAAGGTATTTTTACCCCAGGTGACTATCCTTCATCATTAATGTTACACAACTTGTTACAGAATTAAAGTTTTGATGCAGTTTATAAGTAAAAAATCAGGCTTTGAAGATTAGTTGCAATTATAGACTGTATTTTCATCTGAGTACAGGAGGAAAAACAACAGCCATCTGTACTTTATGCATTTTCTAATGAAAACACATGAAACAGAAAGACAGGTGAGTTTGTCCCCTTTACTTAACTTTTGTTTCTCCCTGGAAAGTCTATACAATTATTTGCTGGGACACAGTTTTAGAAGTAATTTAAATGGAAAAAATAAATATTTAGGCTTCAGAGAAGCACAGCATGAGAGCTATGTATCAGCAGCATCAAACAAAGAGTATTTAAGCAACTGTAACAGGTACGGATCTAAGGAAGAGAAGTGCAGAACCTGAGATCAAATAGTCTCAATTTTCCTTTCACCCTTTGGGGTCATTTTTCTGATAAATAATTCACAGACTGCAGTGCAAAGTAGTTTGCATACTGACAAGATTAAAAAGAATGCTTTGTCTGGGTTAAATTTACAATCTGAAACCTTCCTTTAAAATGTCAGACAGGTAATTAATTTAAGATGGTTTGCCAAGCAGAATCTCTGACCCTGTCAGAATAATTTCATTTCTTGAGGGTGAAGGGGATACTGCATTTATCTTTGCAGAGTCTCTGGTTTGTTTTCTTCTTCCTTTTTCTCTTCTTGCAATTTATTACCTCTTTCATAATATCAAACTGAAACAAAAATTAATGCCACAGTCTTTTCCTCATTAATTTGTGGTAATAAAGAAAACATTGACTGCAAATTGCCAGTGAATAGGGAATAGAGTACAAGTCAGACCTCTCAACTTGAACTGAAGAGGTCCATTTTCCACAGAGAGAGGTCTCCCCAGTATGAGCATTCAGAGCAGCATTTTGAGTAACAGCGGGAAATGCAGCAATCCAATAGCATGAAGATTTTCTTTCAGCATAGCAGAAAATTGTGTCCCACATATACACAGTGGTGGGCGTCCTTATGAATGAATGCCTAAACGTGTAACAATCAGCAAGACTTTTACATCTGTTCTTCAAGCCAAGTTTATTGGTGTAAAATTTTATTAGAATTTGTGTCACCTCAGCTAATCCCTGCAGGCAGTGTGAAAGAAACCAAACAGTGCATTAACACTATTTGGAAACTTAATTCTAAGTTTGCATTGTTAGGTGGGAAAAAGAGGTATTGGAAAACAGAAAGTTACCAAAAAAGGAAATAAAACTAACTTCCTTGTATACATATCAAATTTTCTCTTAGAAACAGATTTTGGCATTGTACAGTCATTGGTTAAAACAACTGTCATTCCAAGTAGCTAATCCAGGCATATTAAAACATTCTTGATTTGCACAAGGGGAAGCAGTCACACCAAGCTTGGTTTCATCTGAAATCCAAGAAAAGTGTAAATCACATTTATGAATTGCAAATATAAATCTCAAGATTTATGAGTAATTTTTATGTAAATTCAAATTAGATATAGTTAATGAATTGAAATTTTCTAGACTGGTTGAACTTTTGAACTTGATTATTATTTATTTTTCATGTGGCTACCCAATAAACACCTACTTTTTCTCTTCTAGATATATTCTGCATCCAGAAGTCATGAATCCACCTATTTAGAAAAGTGCTGTTTTCCTTTCTTTCAGGAATCAGTTCAGAAAAGTGAAAATAAAACAGGAATCTTTTGTATTCTATACAGAAATCTTGAATTGAACAGAGAGAGTATGAAACTCTCCATATTGGAAGGTGACAATTATCAGTCACACCTGACAAGGGTCTCTGGGACCCCTCAAATGCTGTTTTCTCTCATGCCCTGTATACTCCCTAACAAACATATTGCCTCAGCAGGGCTTCTCAGATTTGTCATTGATAAGCAGAGAACACATCAAGTGAATGAAAGCAAAGCCTATTTGATTTTTCAAACCTCCATCCCCAAATTGCACAGCAATAGAAGACAGCTTTCTGAAAATCTGCATTGCAGATATTTTAGGTTGTTATGACTTTCACCGGCCAGCATTTCTGCTGATCTTAGTCTCCTCCTGGAAAGTTCTCCTTAGTCATTAGCTTTCAGGAAGTAACTCAACCAAGTTTCCATTAGGCCAGATTTCATTCCTGTAGTTGAAAATGTAGTAATTTCCTTCCTGGCCAGACATTATCCATATGGGGAAAGAAAGGATGGAGCTGGATGCAAAGGCAGAACATGATATGCTGATGAGAGGTTTTATTTGACTTCAGACAAATGAAGACAAAAGTATCTGAAGCACCCTTTTTCAGCCTATTTCATCTGAGTCTCCCTTATGACTATAAGTTGTACATGTAAATGTGATCTAAAAATGGGTAAAGGATAACTATCATAAGGCTAAGTCCCTAGCAGTGAGAATACTTATTGTTCCATTGAAATGAGTGGAGCTTTGCCTGGTGCTTTGATTTTTCTGGTTCCCTATTCAGTATAAAGTGATATTTTTCTTGTCCAAAAAAGAACAAATTTGATTTTAATCCCTGACAAATAGTTCCAGCTTTAGTGGAAACTCTGATGGCAAAGGCACTCCTTCTAAGACAGTTTTAAAATAACCTTCTTATTGGGAGTGCCTCTCCCCAAAGATGTTCCAAATGAATCTGATGGTCCTCTATAAAGAGTGATAATTTTCATTTTCATTAATGAGAATTCCAATAAAGGATTAAAAGAAATTCACCTTATTCAGCAACAGTCATGAAAGCATTCACTTATTTTGAGATTGTGAAACAATGTTCTTGTTCCGCAAATGCTACGCATGCACTCCTTTGAAGATAACTGAAACTGTTTAAACCTCTACTCCAGTGACACAAATATCTTACCTTAAGAAGGTATGTTTGGAAATTACAGTTTGTAAAATTAGATCTATGATTCAACTTGCAGCTTAAGACATTACAATTTATTGTGGGTGGTTCCAGAAATCATACAGAAGTGATAGATTAGGAAAAAAAGTCTTTATTTCTCTTTTTTTTTTCCTTTTTTTTTTTTTCTCTTTAATTATGTAGATGGCCATATTGACAGTTTAAACTTCGTGGGCAACTGATGGTAACTAGTCCAGAAAACAAATGTAGTTAATAAAAAAACATACTGCAAATATTAGTCTATTAGTATGTTCTGTGAAAAGTGTGAACATACATAGCCCAGGCTGTAATTACTGTTTACAGAACATTTAACATTTTTATGTAAAAGCAGATGAATTATTTGCTATGTCAAAACATCTAGGATAAAATAGAACAGTTTTTTTCCCATGAGTGTAAAGGTAGATACTCTATGAATTTTAATTTGTTGTCAAATATTCTGACAACAAATTATGAACAGAATTTCTATGCTGTTAATAGAAGAACAGTTCCTGAGGGACTGGAAACAGAGAAATTATATTCACGTTATGAAAGACAGTAAATGCATTAATACTATTGCAAATATATCCTCAAATTATTTAACTTCCTTACTTTAGAATTTCTTTTCTAGTTCAAAGACTTTTAGACTTTTTTAAAAGTAGTCTTGGAAATGCTTGGAAACCACTTTCCAATAACTTTGCTGTGATGAACAGTTTTCTTATCATACAATTTCATTTGGAAGGATTCTTTTCAATAAGGATCTCAAATAATGTCTCTTTTCTGAAATGGCAATGATTTTTGCCTCTACAAATCCACAACAGTGCCTTTACTACAAGCTTATCAGCAACATGAGATCATATTGAATACATTTCTTTTCACACAAAGTTTTGATCTAAGTATATGTTATATTTAAAAACTCTGTTGTCTTCGGGAAAGTTAAGCACAACACAGAAAGATGCTCCATTCTCCTTCCATCCTACCGGTGCATTCAGAGTTGATAGTAACACAGGGAAAACAGGGAGTAAATCATGTTTTGGCTTTCACACTAACACCACAGACCTCCTTTCCTCTTCAGTTATTCGAAAAATGATGCTGAAGTCTTTGTAAAGTTAATAATTTTTAAAGGTTTGCCACATGAGTTAAACAGTAAAATTAACAAATATTTAATGATCCTTCAGGTGAGGAAGAGTATTGCAAGACAAGTAACAGCACAACTGTCATTGATTATATGAACACACTGGGCAAAATCACAAGGTAATGAGCTACTATGCATTGATATATAAAGACAGCTTCTTTTCATCCTCGTTTTCTCTGGAGCTTATAGAAATCCATGCTTTGCTTACAAGTTTTATGTCAATAACACTGCAAACACATCTTGCTTCTCATACAGAGTTTGTAAAATCTGGGGAAAAAAGAGATGTCTAAATTCTACAAAATCTCTGTGTTTCCTCAGAGTTTATATTCAACATAATTTTACAAAATTATCCATTTTATGCTACATATTCAAAGAGTTACTCTGACTATTATTAGTTTGGACCATGGTACAAGTATAAAAAATATGTTTTTAGAACACCTTAGAAGCTTTAGCAAAGATTTTCAATAAGAACACAATTAAAGAATTAAGGAGAGTGACTCTAATATTTTATATTATTAAGCAATCCTAAATAAGATTTTTTGGAAAAAGGAAAAGAAAAGGGAAAGGGACTTTGCACAGAGAACTCTGTCTTTGGATGAGAAGAAATTCCTGCAGTGTTCCAGTATACAATATTTATCATTTGGTTTTCTGCCAAAACGCACAGAAGTCCATAAAAGAAGAGTTTATTAAGGTGGATAGCTAGACACTGGAGTATTTTGTTGAATTTGAACGTGGGCTGATTTTCCTGAGTTTGGCCAGCCTGACAGGCCAGTTCCCTTAGCCAGGAACGCCTTGTGCCTGTCCTCTTTTCTTGAGGTGATTTTTTTCTTATTCAGTGAAACTGGGCCATGTAGTATGCTATTCACATGTTCATTTGGGAGAAGAATTAGCTGCTCTTTGGATTTCCTGTCATTTTACTAGTTATCCTAGAATGAATGAATAGGCCACATCCTTCTCTGTGGTGATGTCTTTACCCCGCAGCACTGGCTTGATTATGCTATCCATTCTACACTGAACGAGGGCACATTTGCCTCTAAAATCACTGCAAGTCTCAAAGACTGTGGGTTCTTCCCCATACTTACAGTACTTAATATAACACTTTCCTCAGTTTTGGGAAGGTTTCCACTGATAAGAGTGAGAGTCAACTCTAATGTAAAAAACAATTACACAGCTGTAAGACAGCTGAAATTTCCCATTTATTGAGGTAAAGAACATGACTTTTTTTGAGTTGAGATTACAGACCATAAGTTTAACTGTTCTATTCCTGGTCTTTTGCTGAGACAAGGTGAGGGTTTACTGGTTTTCATTACAGTGTTTTAAGTACTGCATCTGGTCTCCCACTATGAACTAGACTGAAATAATTAAATTCTGTCACTGAGACCCGTGAATGAGAGTAAATTAGCTATAGTGACCTTCTACTGCAGCTAAATGGGTCATCGAATCTGAAGCAAAAATCTGCTGTTAAAATATAAGTAATAAACTTGTATGTAGTCTTCTTAGCCCCCAGCCACATAGTAAATAAACAATGTGATTCTCTTGGTGATTGAAATTTAGAGGAAACCTACAATCCTTGAAAAAACTATTCTGCATTTTAATGGAAGTATTGTCTGATTTAAAGTGAAAGAGATAGAGACACTAACTGCAAACAAGCTTGTGGATATGTGAGGAACAAAGCTATTTCATTTGTTGCATTGCTTTGCTAAGCACTTGTAGTGCTCAGAACAGACCTTGAGAAGATGTTTCTCTGGGTTGTCAGTAAATTCTGTCAGCACGGAAGTCACTGGTATTGTGAGAATGATTAGGTGCAGAAAAATCTAAGGAAACCATCAGCAACCACTCAGGTTTATTCATGCCTTTGCAATGCTGAAAATATGGAGAAATTAAATTCTAAAACCCTATTTTTGAGTTTTACCAAAAGCAGGGTATATCTCCCCTATCAGGGATATCAAATCCTTGGTCTTTGCTTCTTTTACTTCCTATGCTATTGATTTAAAAGATTAGAAACGCTTTAAAAACTATTATCTTCTCAAATGCCTTGACAAATACATAGAAAAAGTCATATAGAGCAAACAAAAGCATTCTGCTTAGCACATACATAGGCAATCCACTGTAAGGCAGATTATCTGGAAACCTCCATCCCCTCACAGTTTGATCTCTTTACAGAGAAAAAGGATTTTATATGTGACAAAGTTCCAGCTTCCACATGAATATGTTTTTTTTCCTGTAATTTGTTATTCCTGTATTATTATTGCCATCATTATTATTTTCCTTGCTGTGCCAGATATGCTCTTCAAATATTTCATACTTAAGAACTTTGATATTTAGACAGCAGATGGTGATAACTGACTGTGCCCAACATTGCAGGTTAGAGATAACAGCCATTTAGTTATGTCAATAGTATTTGCTCTTGTTTCAAAATCATGGAATAATGGTTTATCTATCACTCTTCTGCATTGTTTGCTTTGGCAAGGGAATTAGGATGCACTCTCAGTATTAGATTTATTGTACACCCTACCCGGGGAGAGATATCAGTTGATTTGTCAGAGCTGCATGTCTGTGTGTTCCCATGAACTTGTGTCACAGCTAGAGAGCGGTAGTTTAAAAAGCTTGAAATTTTGATTTGAGGTGCAGTAGCATAAACTTCAACCATCTAGAACACTGCCCTTGTGTGATGTAGACAGTGTTTTCCACCATATTTTCTACTGAATGTCAATAACATTTATATAGAAGAAGCATATTGTAGCCAGCAATAGTATGTAGGACTAGTAAAGTGTGGGTTGCGGAACTTTCCCCAGTATTCACATATTACAATTTAAACTGCTTAGTCAAAAGAGAATAAAAACATTTCAGGTATATGTGTATATAGTATTGTTTACCCCGAAAGGTCCTGAAGTGATACAGTGCAACTCTGGGAAAGCAACCTGGAAGATCAGGAGCCATTGTGATTTATAGCAGAACATTATGGGATGGGAATACAGAAGCAGCGGTATAGATGGAGATTTACCCTTTTTATTAAATATTTTATTAAGTATTAAGCCACCCTGCACCTTCTGTCATCATCTATCCTGCTGAGTCTGCTCAATACATTGGTCTGAAGCAGCTAAGGAATGACTTAGCAAAACTGTTATGAAGAAAGATCTGCTTTGCTAGAAAGGGAGAAAGAAAGAACTAGAATAGAAGGTCAGTGCTGAAACTGGTACCTCAGATTCAGCTTTTCAGAAAGAAACTTATAAATTAGAATTTAGGAATAATACTGACAGGATTGAGTGCCTTGGATTTTAGTCTCAGTAGGTATTTTGACTAAAACTAGAACTGAGGAAATAAATAAAGTTAAAAAAAAAAAAAAAAAAAAAAACTTGAAAAGTTAAAAGTTGAAAAGGTTTTGCATCGAAGCCTAAGGCTTGTACCCTTCACTAAATGCATGGTGTCTTCCTTCACATTGTCAATTTCTTAGTATCATCTTGTCATCTGCAAACTGCAACCTAAGAACTGTTTTAGATTGTTAAATGTTTGATTACAGATAATTTTGCTCATTTTCTCATGAGCTTGCCATCTCAATCTGTCACAGAAAACAAATACTTACCTGAGTCAAGTCTGAAAATTGAAAATGAACAAAAAGCAATGGGCTTGGTACTGGCCATGGCTTACTATCAACTTTTGCCAGTTTCTGAGGTAGGTCTCCCAACAAACAAGTGTATTTTCAGGAGAAATATGGATTTTAAAAGGGAGAACAAAAAAAAAAAAAATAAAAATAAACGAGTAGCTGGGATGATTTGTCCTTTCTTCAGCATCCACAACTGTTGAGAGAGCTTACTGATGTCTTTATGAAGTCACTCTTGATTATTCAGTGGAGGATGCTGAGGACTGGAGGAAAGCAAATGTCCTTCAAAAAGGGGAGGAAGGAGGATCCAATAAAATATTGTCTGCTGTTTTTCAGACCCTAGCAAGCTGATGGAGCAAACAATCCTGGGACCAACTTCCAAACACATGAAGGACATGAAGGTATTTGCAAGTAGTCAGCATGAATTTATGAAGGCGAAGTCATCTCCGACCAACCTGACACACTCCTACAATGACTGGCTGGTGGATGAGAGAAGAGCAGCACATGGTGTTTGTCACAACTTTAGCAAAATTTTGGTCAATGTCTTGGGACATCTTCATGTATTGAAGCACAGATTAGACAAGCAGGGAGTGAGGTGTTTTGAAAACAGGCTGAACTGTCAGGCTCAGATGGTTGGGATCTGCAGTACAATGTCTGGCTGGAGGTTGGTGTACTCATTTTGCTGGAATAGAGTGTTAATACTAAGACAAATATTACTTTACACTTACATTAATGACCTGAATGACACTGTGTCTCTTTGTGCTTTAGAGCAAGGGTGTTCCCATTACACATGCTGAGCTTGAGTTTGCTACTTCAGCACAAAAAATGTGTAACAAGGTTCTGTCCTTTGGGACATGGAGAGGTCAGGAAGGCAGATGTCTGTACCATTCTTTAGACCCATTCCAGGGAAATGTATGGCTCCTAAGGACCTCCAAACCTAGCTGTCATGTCTGATACATGACTTTTCAGAGATCTCCTGCCTTCCTAATCCAAAAGCAGTTCAGGGTACATAGACTTTAATGAGGCAGCATGCCAGTGGTTGGAGTGAGACCTATAACCAGAGAAAGGGAGGGATGTAAAACTAACATACTGTTCATGGTTTGCAAACCCACAAAGACAGCTGCTGCTGAAGCAGTAGAAACAAAGACATCAAAACCAGCATGTAAGTTATAGTTTCATTTGTTACCCAGACTTTTCTTTTGCTTTTATAGGTCATAATCACATTGACTATGTTTTAAATATAAATGCTTTTCATTTTCAAGCAGTAACATACCATTAAATAAATACAGGCAAGACCTACATGGCACAGCTATTTCCCAGGATGATTTTGTGCAGCTCAGCAAGTAATTTCACCTGCTGAGAGAACTCAGGAAAGCAACTAGGCAATCTCATAAGGCTACTAAATCAGTGTAAACAGAGTCTATTTTGACTGGACCAGAGAATGGTCTCAAGTTCATAAGCCCAGGAATTTGCAGCTTATGCTTCTTAATAGCAAATTTAATACTAGCTGAGTTTGGCAGAAATCATGAAAGTCTTGTCAAGCCATTCTGGCTTCTTGTTTGCTTGCTTATTTTAGGTGAGATACTAAGTTTGCAGGAATATTAATTTCCTGGGAACTGCTGTACAGAGATTGTAAGACATATTTCATAGAAATAATTTATGATTGCTGATTCTTTCTAAGTGATGTTATCTTGCTTTTCAAACATGTGGCTTGGAAATAGATAAAACTCGTTTAAATTTCAAATAGTAAATAATAAAGAACAAAATAGAATAAAATAAAATCACCAATCAAAAAATCCACCAGGCTCCCACCTGTGTGTCTCTGATGTGTCTGAGCTGGCTGCTTCAATCCCTCTCACCAGCAGGTCCAGGTGGTCTTGGGGCTGGCACACCCCACTGCAAAGCAGGGCCAGGAGAGAAGCAAAGCAGCAGCCATTACAGAGGCTGCCCTCTGGCCACTGTTGAGCAAGTTGGTGGCTCTCTATTTTATTCCATTGTTGTGCACTGAAATAAGTCTTTCTTGGAACCAAGATAAGCACAAACCATTAAAAAAAATATTTTATATTCAGCATGTGTGATTTTTTTCTGCATAGCTATGACTTCATTTTTTTCACTAGCTGCATTATAAACAGTGACTTCTGAAGGACAAATCCATGTCCTATGAGAAAATCTCAACAGGCTCCAGCAGTCATGTTTTGAAAAAAATAAGAGTTGCAGGTAAAAGTTTTTACTGAACATGTATTTTAAATATTCTCCAGGCTGCAGATGGACAGAGGGTTTAGTACATTCCAAGAACACAGTAAACACTTCTTCAACAAATAACTAGGTGCATTTTTTCTAGTATTTACTTTCTGGAATTTGTTTATTTGAAGTGGATCAGAGATTTGGAAAACTATCTCCAGAGTGAGTAAATAGGAGAAAGAAAATAGCCAAAGGTACGCTTAAGCAAACAGTTACTGAAAATGACTCAGTAGCTTACCACATAAAAATCTATGTTGAGCACATATTTGTGGTTTTCATTTATTCTTTTACTTTTTAAATGTGCAATGAGTTCTGCCTTTATACTGATACGGTCTTGCCTTGATTTTCCATGCTGGCTTTACTTTGTTTTTTGTGATCAAGATTGGTGGCAAAGATCCATTTGCAATTCCCTGCTCCGTGACCCATGACTGATTAGTCTCAGTTCATGTTAAAGAGATGGTTCTGCTCTAATGTATGTTATAGGGATAAGATGTCTATCACACTCCTGTCACTCTCAAACAACCACTCTGACCCATCACTACATGCTCCTTCTCTTTCTTTGTGCTGGGGATAAGAAAATGAGATTGAAGAAATTAAAATTTTGGCACATAAATACAATTACAAATTACAATTTACTCCAAAGCTTCTATGAAATGAAATATTCTTCAGCAAGGATCTTCAGATGATGTAATGACTCTTTACACAGTGTTAAGTGGGATTACCAGAGCAGAAAATGTGTGTACACTTATTTTTTGCATAGTTATGCACTTACAGATGCACATATAGACAGAAGTTGTCTTTTAGCATTAAGGTCTACATGCCCAACACAGAGTCTAAAACTTTTGATGTTCAGCACAAGTGAAATGACATAAAACAGAAAAAAAAAAACAAAAAAAAAACAACGCTTGTTTTTGTCCTTTGGCTGGTGCTATATTTTTATATGTTTAAATCATTAGGGCAGCAAAACATAAACTTGATGATACAGTGCTGAAAAAAAACAATTGTGTCAATACAAATCTGCCCCAGCAAAGCAATATTTCTCTGACCTTTTAATGCAGGACTATGAGTCAAAGTGACAATTGACAAACACTCGATAAGAGGTCAAAAACAACCATGCAGAGAGATTTGTTGAGGTCTTGAGTTACCTATTTCTGATAAGTGAAACAATTGGCCTAAGTCACGTCACCTGAGGCTTTTCACGTCTCAGTGAAGAGCAGTCATACAGTCAAAAAAGATTATAATGATTTTTTTTTCCTTTATGCCCTTCCAGCAGAACTTTCTGTATAGTTTCAAAGGCAAATACAGTATCAAAAGACAGTTAGCTTGAAAGAAAATCTCTGTGTGGTTTACTTAGGTTTAAATACATTAATCCAAGAGATAATAAGACTGTGTAGCAAAAGCAATTAGGTCACACAATTAATTATCGAGGGGAAGACAAAACAGCTTCTGAAGCACAGGTTAAAGTGACAGTGTAAAACAAAGTGAAACACAAAGCTGTTGACTACTTATATCAAGTAATTGGCTAGTTATAGGCAAAATTGGCAGGATATAGGCAAAATGTTTTAAGAATTCTTCTTCTCTCTTAAGAATCTTTAAGACATGGATGCTTGCAAAGAATTCTTTAATTTTCAGCCCATCTACATGTGAGGGATGCAAAGAAGACATACTTTTCCTTTATCTTAGAAAAGGGTTTTCTTTATTACAGCTGGAAATAGCAAAAGTCCCTAGAGAAACCTGATTTCTGTGAGACTTAGGTAGCTGAAAATTCCTCTAGTCTTGAACTGGGGGTATAGTGTTCACTGGGAAGAGGAGTTTCAAGCAGTGATATCCTATGTCAATCAGTAACGCTCACTTGTGAGCAGTTACTCTGGGAGTTCTGACTACTGCATTGGGAAGGAGGGAGGCAGGGAGGAAGGGAAACACTGGCTGAAACTCCTGAAAACTTATCCTCATTCATGTTCCCTCAGAGGCCAGTTAAGCAGGGAAATGTAAATCCCAGTTCCTACATGTCGTGGTTTAACCCCAGCTGGCAACCAAGCCCCAGGCAGCTGCTAACTCCCTCCCCCACCAGTAGGATCAGGGAGAGAACTGGAAGGGTTAAAGTCAGAAAAATCATGGGTTGAGATAAAGACAGTTTAATAGGGAAACCAAAAGCCACACACACAAATGAAGCAAAACAAGGGATTAATTCACTGCTACCCAGAGGCAGGAATTTACAGGAAAGCAGGGCCCCAACACACATAGCAGTTACTTGGGAAGACAAACATCATCACTCTAATTGTCCCCACAGCTTTAGACACTGATCATTGTGTCATATGGTCTGGAATATCCCTTTGGTCACTTTAGGTCACCTGCCCTGGCTGTGTCTCCTCCCAACCTCCCTTGGACCCCCAGCTTCCTTGCCAGCAAGGAAGTATGAGAAGTAGAAAAAACCTTGTCTCTGTGTAAGCACTAACAACATGCTCAGCACTCAGCCATAACAAAACCGTCTCTATATTATCATCCTTGTGCTCAGCACAAATATAAAACATAGACTCATACCAGTCACTGTGAAGAAAGTTAGCTCTACCCCAGGCAAAACCAGGACACTACAACAAGTACAGAACAGAAAATGATAACTGTGAGTATTGCCTACCCATCCTGACTTCATGGCAATGCTGTTTACCCCTGCCTTTGCTCCCTGTGCTGAATAAACACATCAGCAAGGCAGGGGCAGAGAGAACCTTTTCACCTTTCACTGACACCAAATGACAAGGAGCAAGAGGTTTTTGAGATAAATGCTCTTCATCTTATCTTTCCTTTTTAACAAAGCATCCTTCTCTCAGTTACCCTAGAAATAACAGTAAAATAATGGATTTTTCTTTGTCTCACAAAAGTACAGTAGGAATGTAGGCAGGAATGACCCCTTTCTCAATATGAACCTGATGCTTAAAGTTAAAACAATGTGAAATTTAGTGGAGGAATGATAATGTGAGCTGCCAGTGGCCTATGTAAACATAAACCAGCATGACTTATCTCATTAAAATGTGAAAGAGTACATCCTATGTATTAACAATATATTTGGGGCATGACAAGTCATCTCGTGTCATTGATTTCCTAGTTTTAAGTCCTTATTCTGAGAATAATTGTTTTCAAATGTAATTACTGTAATTACTGTAAGTTTGAATCTTCACCTCAAAGATAATAACATTTTTTTTTTCCTTTAGTAATTTGAACAAAAAAAAAAAGCAATTCTGGCATTGCTGATTGGTGGGGTTTTTTGTTTGTTTGATTGGATGTTGCTCCCCCCCCCGACTACATCAATGTAGTATTTATTATGTTAAAAATATGTTGTAAATACAATGACAAGATTACAGGCATGATCAATTCAAGGTGGAAAAATTATTTTGAAGAACTCTTCCATCTTTACTTCAGGGGCTAATAACATAGCTTAACTCTAGGGACTTCAAACTAGGTAGGGAATGCAAAGGAGAGTGATGGAAGGACTGCAGCTATGCAAAATGAAGAGGATCTAACTGAATTACTAACAGATGGGAAATAATTAAATCATTTGTTATCGCTTCACAATTAGTTAATGCACAAGTATATCTCAGACAATAAAAGGTTTTATCCAACCTTCTGCTAGGGATTTAAAGTTTTTAGCATCTCAGCTTCTCTGGATGTATTACTTCATGGCTCAGCTTAATCAACAGCTATCTTGTCAACGTGAAATGATCCCTCTGGTTACTTAAAAAAAAAAGAAAAACAACCAACAAACAAAAAAGGATAGAACTTCAAACGAACTGCTTGAGTGTCATACACAGGCTTCTACTTTCACCTGACATTTAAAAATGTCTATGTGATATGACTTAAATGTTTGAGGATCTTATGCAAACTATTATAACACAAAGGAACATGATTTTCAGATGAGGAAATGGTCTGCCTTTGGAATCATGGCACTCCATTTCAGCCAACTGCATCGGTTATGATTTTTTTATTCTCCTTTCTACATTGCCCAAAGGCTCAATTCACAAAAGAATTTGGGCACTGGACTACTAAGCTGGCAGCTTGTCCCCATTAGACAACTAAGCGTCTGGTGGACATGTGGCTGGGTCAGGCATTCAGGCTTTGGACAATGCTGAGTAATGGCTTGTCACATCATGTGGGATGCAAAAGCCAGGACATAGTTCTTCAGAGTTATAGCAACTCTGAGGTTTTTTCAATGACACAAGCCTGGCTCCCTGATCCAGGGAGGCATCCAGTGTTGTGTAGCATTCATTGGTGGGAACCCAGGCATGAGGAAATGCTTGCAACAGACTCATCCCACCTGTATAGCACCCACATTCATCTTTCTATGCCAGAAGGCATATAAACCTTCAGTGTGAATAATGAAAATATGGAGTTTTCTAGGCCTGGGAACTCTCAGAGTCATCTTTTGATAAAATTTGTTCTAATAGGTATATACTATTTTGCTATGGAAAGAGGACTACAGTCAGCCTGAGAGGCATTATATGTAGGTACAAAACTCCTGGGACAGAGAAGAGACTTAAAACTGGCATCTTAATTATGAATGTACATCTTCTACCTCTTAGATAAAGGGGAGTTAGTCAGCTCTCTGCTCAGAACTTCAGCAGTTGTAGATAAATTCAGGAGTCACAGAGGCACTTGAAAGATTAATTGGTGGCTGCAGAATCTCAAAATTGCTGAGGCTGCAAGGTACTTCTGGAGTCTGTCTAGTTCAAGACCCTGTTCAAGAAGGTTCAGCTAGGGTAAGTTTCCCAGGATCATGCCCAGTTGAGTTTTGAGTACCTCCAAGGATGGAGACCCCCCCCCCTTGTCTCTCAGAGCAATCTGTGCCAGTGTTCAGACTCTCTCATAGTGACAGTTTTTTTATATTTAGATGCAATGCTGCAGATCACAATTTTTCTCTAAATATTTTACTATCTTACATTTATGAAATTTCCCAGAACACTTCATAGGCTCTGGTCTCTTCAAATTATAATAATCTCTGAGTTAAAATTTTGTCTCTCATTTATATGAACCAGAATTGCAACCACTTCTCCTTGTATATAAGCCATAAACAATAACATAAACAGTTTCTTTAGAAGTAACTTACTTCAATTTAATCATAGCAACTATATTAAATGTGAGTCTGACTCGATATATGCAAAAAAGGTTAATCTCAACTATGCAAAAAAAGGGTAAATTGCTAAAGCTTTGGAACAAAAGTAGTATGTTCCTTACACCATATTTCAGTCTCCTACATGGAAAAATACACCAAATGTATAATAAGCTAATTGTTGTTACTTAACATTACTGAGACTGAAGGTTTAACTGGTTCTTTTAAATAGCTACAACTTGAAATCACAATTTTTTATGAAATCAGGGCAGGTGAAATTGAACTCTCTGTTTTCAGATACACAGATTAATACTACTAATTGATGCCCAAAGTCTAGGAGAAAACTTCAGGTCTTTCAGGCTATATTTAATTACAGTTTTGACCAGACATTACTAGTATTGCTTAGTCCATATTCTTTTGAGCTTATTGTTATGAATCTAACTTTGAACTAGGATTACACTGTTGGGATTGTCTTCTGTTAAATAAGTACTGAGCAGAAAACAGCCAAGGACCAAGCACCGTGGCCTGCAAGAACAGAGCTGAATTGGTTGTTTCTTGATGGGTATTGTCAAGGTTTGTAGCTGTGAGGGAGACAGAGGTTCAGGAAGGAAGGAAAAAAGTATTCTGGGACACAGTATGAAAAAGTAATGTGATTCAACCTTACAAATAAAGACATGCAAAAACTTTTGCATTAAGTAACAACTGAAAAGATTTTGAAACTGTGGGAAAAAATACTCTTTCTTTGCCTGTTTTCCTGATGCAGATCAGTAGAACATTATATCTGGATGCAGTACATCAACACAGCACTCAATTGCCAATTCCTCCTGATGGAAATGAAATACAGTAATGCAAAACATAAGTGATTATGACAAAGAGTAGCAGCAGGCTATAATGTAAGAAAGGAACATTATTTGTGGATCGTCCAACACAAATTCATGAAGTTAAACGACTTTTAGGTTAGTCTGTATTTTAGTTTGGGGGTTGGGGGTTTTGATTGTTTCAAAGTAATCACTTGAAAATGCTACTGAATGAATTTCAGCTACAATTTTGAATTCACTGACCTCATGGGGTTTTGCAGAACATGAATAATATGAGAATACAAACAGGTCATCCTGAAAATAGCTTTCTAATCTAGTTGTTTACAAACGTGCAATTCTGGTTGTTTGTATCTCTCTGACCTCCTGGACCAGAGAATAGGAACATTAAAGTGCCTGGAAACACACAAGTGGCCTGTAGCACATGCTTGCTGACCAAGACATAAATGAGGAATATGAGTCAATACATTTTCCATTGATGAGAGCCAGAGGCAGCCTTAGTTTGACATTTTATTAGTATGGACTGAAGGGTAGACATGTACCACAAGCTATTATGCTCCTGATAGCAACAAAATGCAAATCCAAAATAGAGAGATGTGAATGGTTCAATTTTAAAGATAACTGAAGTGTACCAGGAAGTCAGAGTAAGAGAGTGAAACTACAGTCATATGAGAAAACATCTTTGCTGACCCCAAAAAGGCTTATGTGTCTGAATAGACCCTGTAAAATATGAAAACATGGACCTTGTTTTCTTAATAGGACTTCAGGAGAAATATCAATCCAGCTGGCTTGGCTTCCATCATCTTACCAAAAAGAAATATCATCTCAGAGACAGTATCTTCACAAATAGATTCCTACTAAATGCCCACCAGGGGCTTCACCATGGTCATGAATTTGTATATTTTCATAGTGTAAGGGAGGGAGTCTCTGGGAACAGAATAATTTAGATGAGATGCTTTTTCTTTTCCAGTTGCAAAGACTTTGAAAAATTAAAGACAATTAGCACTTTTGGGAAAAAAAAAAAAAACAGCTCATAAAAAATTTTGAAAGTGGTTTTCTTGTTGAGGATCAATATTAGTGTGTGTGTTTGTGAATTAATTTTTTTCCAGTTTTAAACAACTCTACAAGTACTTCCTTCATCTAAGCACAAAATAATAAGTTAATTCATACATGATTAATGTTGTTTTAATTAATTTTTCAACTCTATAAATAACAAAGACCCTTTCATAAATTAATAAAAGATAAATCTCCATAGAAAGTTTTCATTTTGTTTTTAGAGGATTTAACTTTGGGGGGTTTTTTTGTTTGTTTGGGGTTTTTTTGTTTGTTTGGTTGGTTCGTTGGGGTTTTTTTTGGTAGGAGTTAAAAAGCTAAAAATCTTTTTTAGAGTTCTTTCAACAGAAATGCTCAAACCAATTTTTTTAAACTACATCTCAGATCTGAAACTGTTATAATTAGGTTCATCTTCTGAATCTGAACTATCAGGATCCTTGTATTAAACTCCTCCAACTGGTAAGAGTTAAAAATTTAAAAAGGTATCATTGAGGATGGGAGTTCTTATAAAATTTCTTTGTATTGTGAACCCTATTCCTACACCATCAAGCTGCTCATTAATCTAGATTTCATAATTTCTATGATCACTATTCAGAAAATCAAACTCCAAGTAAGACAAGACTCCGGATCTCAAACAAGGAAACAAAGCAAAATACACTCCTTTCTTTCCTCTACAATAATAAAACTCAAACAAAAAAACTATTAATGTGGATGGCAGCTCTGAATTCTCTCTCATATTTTTAAATGGATCAAGTGTTGACTCCCTTCTTTACTTTTTTTTTTTTCAAGCAATCTGTTTTAGATCCTAGAAAAAGTCACCCCTCCAGAAAATGAAACTCCTTGATAGATCATAGAATCATAGAAATGGTTTGGGATGGAAGCAACCTTAAAGATCATCTAGTTCCAAGCCTCCAGCCCTGGGTAGGGACAATTTCCACTAGACCAGTTTGCTCAGGGTCCCATCCAGCCTGACCTTGAGCACTTCCAGGGATAGGGCATCTACAACCTCTCTGGGCAACCTGATTCAGTGTTTCGCCACTCTCACAGTAAAGAATGTCTTCCTAATATCTAACCTAAATCCACTCTCTGTCAGTTTAAAGCCTTTGCTCTTTTGTCTTATCACTATCACCTTGTAAAAAGTCACACTCCATCTCTCTTCTAGGCCTCCTTTAAATACTGGAAGGCCACAATAAGGTCCCTCCGAAGCCTTCTCTTCTTCACAAACTGGACAATCCCAATTCTCTCAGCCTTTCCTTATAGGATTGGTGCTCCATCCTTCTGATCATTTTTGTGGCCCTGCTCTAACCTCACTCCAACAGGTCCATGTCCTTCTTGTACTGGGTACCCTAGAGCTGGATGCAGCTGATACTTTTTTCAAATATATTCTTAAACTCCCCATTCCATTTAAATTCCTTATCAAGGAGCTGTAGTCCATAAATACAAAGGTTTTTTAACCCCCGATTCATCTAGTAGAGTGTGCATGTGATTTTAGTCTTATTCCATTAATAAATGGCCTTTTCTTTATATGATTTAACCTTATTAATCTTATATTTTTTTCTCAAATATTAACATAAAAAATAGTTTTTATTCCCCTTGTACAGATCACAAAGCACCGAGTAATTTTTCAACTTTAATTTTGGTTTTCATTTTGCTTCTAATCTTACAGTTTTGTGAGATCACAGTGTTGGCCATATTGAGGATCAAATCAGTACACTGATGAGTAGTTTTTTGTTCGCTCTTCCCTCAATATGTTCTCACTAAATAACCACAGTCTGTCATGCTGCCAGGCCCACGGAGAGTTTGAAGTACCACATCAAGACATTATCCTATTCTACGAAAAGGATAGGAGACCAAAACGGCATAATTATATTCATGTATGAAGGCTTTTCTCAGAGGTGAAATATAGATCCTGCATACAGGAAATGTTCTGATCTTGTTAAAGAGCTCTTTGCTAAGAGAAAGTGATGGTTCACACAGATTGCCTGTCCTAGTAGGACAGCTCTTTGTTTGTTCAAGGTAGCAAAAAAAATTTGTCTGTGAACAGATGAAGGGAAGAACTTTAAGATACATATACACACATGATGAAAGGTTGAGCAGTAGGTGTTAGAGCAGAATAACATCAGACTCATCACTGTGAAAACCTGGTATGGCTGCTAATTGCACTAAAGTGTTATAACTTTCTGAGGCATTTAGAAAAAATTTCACAAGTTTAGGGGGAAAGAAGAGTGACAGGAATACAAGTGCCCTTGTGACCCGCTAGGGTGAAATGTTAAGTATTTGGAGAATAGCAATTTTATGGGTAAAAATTTATTTTTTAGTCTTCTTGGCACAGCTGGAAAAAGTAGCCATACTTATTCTTTTTTAGAATCCCCACATGAGGTCTGTGATTGGAAGTTTTTCTTTCTTATTCAGCTACAGCTGTTAATTTAATATCATTTTATCTCTGTTTTCAAACTGTACTATTTCTGTATGTGAAGCCACCATGTATAAAAAAGCTATGAATGATTAAGACTAATTGCAGCATAACAAAGTGCCAGGTTAACTATAGTGTTTAAATGTCTGGAAAAGGATTTGAATGGCTTAGACAAAGATCACTCTTAGTAGGCATGTCTTTGGATCCAGATATTTCTGGCTTCATATCTCCTTCTTGTTTCCCAAAGTAACACAAATCCAGGAAAAGCCAAAAGGAGACCAATTTGTTGCTAAGCTTACAATTCAGTCTGTCAGATATTTCAACTGTTAAGACTGTGTATAAAAGTAAAGCTGTACTCCTGTGTGATGTGTTCCATTGGCAAAAGAGTGGCTGTGACATTTTGAAAAAGTCTGAAGAGGTAATTATGATGCTAAGAGCTTTTAGGTTGGAAGGTGGAAGGCAATAATAAAACTGAAGAAAGGATGAACCATTACAACCTGCATTGTTTACCATTCAAGGAATGACCACAGATTCCACTTCTATTGAAAAATTTCTAGTTTTAGAACTTTCTTAAAAGCAAGATCAATTTTCCATTAAATGTGATCCATAGAGCTACAGAGGTATTTCTTAGATTTTTTTTAGCTATACATTTTTACACATAAAAATGCTAGGACCAAGGGGGAGGGAGAAATCCTGTCTTATTCATCTTCCGTGCCAGAAAAATCAGAATATAAAATTAATTATGGAGACACACAACAGTGCCATTTCTCTGATGTTTTTGCCTCACTCTAAAACAAAAAGAAGAAAAAAAAAAATGGAGGACCTTTATTATTGCATTTAGAAATATTCTTGGGTATTGTGAATGTAATGCTTACATCATCATTTCATTATTTATCTTCCTAGGAGACTACGATCATGTGTTTGGGTAAATGGGGAGGGAAGAAAAGGGAGGGAGGGATAATCTTGCTTTGAAAATGGCTTCTGTCATGACACGAAGCTTTGCTGTCTCCTGAGGTTTCTCAAACACCAAAGCAGCAAATGAGACTAAGTAATTAAATGCGAAAACTGATGAAATAAGTTC
>JAWWEE010000040.1:30546393-30581256 GCA_035221455.1 Xenops minutus
AGGAGGGGAGAGGAGAGGAGAGGAGAGGAGAGGAGAGGAGAGGAGAGGAGAGGAGAGGAGAGGAGAAGGGGTTTGACTTTAATCAGAGAATTTTATCTATGCAAGCAAGACTAACACATCGGCCTTTGCAGGAATGACTACAATTGTCAATTCATTCATGTCCTTTTTACAGGAATTCAGTTCTAAACTATAGAGTCCAGTACAGCAAAATTATCTGGCAACAAAGAATTGTCTTGCTATTTATATGTTGCTGTTTTTCTCACAAAGTATAAGAAACATGTCTAGAAATGACCAGGACTTATTTTTATTCCCCCAGAAATAAGGCAGATTTAATTTCTATCTGTGTGCGTGTGATGCAAATCTTTGTATGTGAACTGCTCCAGTAGAAATATTTTTAAATGTATTTAAAACTCTTTTTGCAAATATCTTTTTCATTGTTTTCTATCCAGTTCTACATTAACACTGGGTTATGGTTAAAAACTTCTGCAACACTAAACTCATTGAAAACCCAAATTTTTCCTGTTGTGAGTTATAAATGGATAATCATGTGTGTCCACTAAAGTATGGGAAGACTGAAACATGCTCTGAACATATCCCTCTTTCATCTCCCAAGGCTAAAAAGAACTGAGAAGTATGAGGTATGGGGAAATCAGATCTTAAACTGTAGAGGAAATGTTCCCATGCTCAACTTGGGTAAATTTATTTTCGTGAATCTCTGTTCTGTCTACAGCTGTCAGGCAAAGCACAAGAGGCTTCCTTCAATTACAACAGTGTGAAACCATTTTCAGTGGTGGGAAGGAGAACAGCCCAAAATAATCTGAAACCATCACTAGGACTTCTTAATTGAGACTGCCTGTGATGAACAGCTGCACTCCTACAGCAAAGAGGGCACTTCAGAGAGGAGACAGCCCCCTGTTAGCTAGAAGTACTGGAAAAGGTTTATTCAGAAATTATGATTCTTTTTATCTTTTCTCTACCTCAGTCTTCTCATGTATCATTCTATATCATATGTGCCTTCCAGTTCTTGTGACACAGATTGGTGCTGACATTCCTCAATTCCTACACATTACCAAAACAAATAAATATGACCACTCCACTTGCAGGTCACAAACTGTGCAATTATGTTCCCTTGAAGGAGAAAAAAGATATGAAGTTCCCTTTATAGTTAATTTAATAAGAACAAAAATAAATCTATAACTTGATTTTAAAAATAAGTTTGTTGGACAGTACCGACAAATGGCGCTATCTCTGTTTTACTGTACTTTGTGCTGGCTGGAGGCAGGAAATAAGGGCAACCTGTGTTGTACAGAAAGCCTGAGTCCTTCATCAATACAGAAGCATATTTCCATAGATTCTCTGTATGAGAAAAATCAGTTAATCAATTATTTTGTCATAAGCTTGGCCTGTTGCAAGAACAATTAAGATATTAATGAAAAATTGCTATGTACTGGTCAAAAATTGTAGAAGTTTTTTGCAAACTGAATAACAGAAATAATTTTTAAAATAATAAATCTGTGTCACACAGACCCAGAAAAAAACACATCAGAGCTAAGGGGAATATGTTAGTCAAAGAATAACAAAATGAATGGTGATCATACTCTGCCTTTAAATCCTTCTGTATGTGTACTGAAGCATTGGTAGTCATAATCTTTCAGCTGGAAGGGGGATTGTCCTTTTAATTATGTTTCTAAAACAGAATAAACATGAGATTAAAAATATGCTCTTGAAAATGACAATGTGGTAAAATGCAATATTCTATGAAAATTTCTCTATTAACTCCTTTGTTAACAAGCTGCTTCTGATACTTCATTTAAAATCTTCAAACCCTATCGCTGTCACTAAAACTGCAGACAGAAAACTAGAGTTGTCATGCTATAGGATAAAAGGTCAGGTTGCCTTAGAGATTCCTTAAAAAGAGTCTTCAAAAAAGGATAATAAAAGAAAAAGTTACTTGAAGTGCTAGATTTGCTTCTCAGAAAGTCTGAATTCAGACCCAGTTAACTGTTTGTATTCTGTTCGCTGTCAGAATTGTAACACAACTTTTAAAGAACGGATCTTAAGACATTGTTGTGGACAAGCACTAGCATGAAAAATAGGAAAGATGAGTTGAAAAAGGACTTTGTATCATGGAAGAGGAAGTCGGGGTGGAAGGAAAGATCAAAAAAGTGTCAAAAGGGTCTACGATAAAATTCTGCCTACATGTTTCATACCAGATTAAAGGCACTGAAAACTCTCCAAAGAAGGTATTAACTCACTCCACAAATACAAAACACACTTTTAAGAGTGTTCTGTCACAAGGTCTTGAAGCCTAAAGCATGTAGTTCAGCTCCTGAAATGTGAAGTCCTTGTGCTCATATAGAAATGTATATAACAAAAAGGTCTTGGACAACTTTTTTAATGGACCAAGGTTTCTTCATTTTGTATAGGTCTGGTCTTGCTCATTATTGCTCAGTTCCTTTCATATCCAGAGGAAACATCATCCATGTTCTCCCTCAGGCAAAATGCTGGTTGATACTGGTATTCGTGACTTTATTCCTTTCCCAAGGAGGACTTGCCTGAACAATCATGTCCCCCATGACAGACCATGATCCCCACAGATGTCAGTGGAAATTTAAAATATCAAAATTAGCATTTATTTCCTGTTCCTTCAACAAGATGATTACATCAGAGAACCAGTTATTTTTAACCATCCTTGTTCTCCACTAGCAAAGAAGGGGCCTCCAAAAGATGTTGATGGGGCTCATCCACTCTCTTCTTAGCATGCTTTTTGCCCTAGACATCTAGTGAACTACTCTTTTTTACCTTGTGACACAGAGTTGTGATAACAATGGTCTTGACAGCAGAGGTCACAGTCCAGAGCTGTCCTGCTTCATATTCACGTAAATTATCAGACTTTTGTGTAGACTGAGAGATGCAGAGCACTAACTGCAGGTTAGAGTAGTCTCAGAGATCTCAAACAAGGAGTTAAAGGGTAATCTTCCCAACTCCTCCCTCGTGCTCACAGCATTATGCCCTCTTGGAAATCCTAAGGGATGTTAGTCTTCACTTAACAGGTAATGTATGGCCATCTGCTCATTTCAGTTTGCTGTATTTGTGTAATGCATAATCTCAGTATCACGGGGGACAGTTGGGCTGTGTTGATGAAAATTTCAATTTTCATGTAGCCATTTGTGAGGAAAACACTACATGATATATATGCCCTGAATAAAATTAAATTTGGTATCTACAAACTGCACTTAAAATATTCACCAGATATTAATAATCTATGTGAATATACTCAATTCATTTTATGTCAAACAATATTACCTTGTCTCAGAAATTATGCCTGGATACAGATAGTAGAAAGTGCTGAAATTTCAGAACTGGCAAAAATATATTGCTCCCTACTGAGGCATTGTAGTCTGGGCCCAAACTGATGCACAAGCACAACTCCCAGCTAAAGCTTATATTTGTATCCTACACTGTTCTTGCACAGAACTGGAGATGAAACTGCTGTGTGTGTTCTTCCTTTAAACTCCAAATTGTGCTAAATAGAATACAATTACAATTACAATTACAAATCCAATGTGGACACTCAGTCTGAAAACATATATCTATTTATGAATAATTTGGTCACACTGAAGGACTCCATACGTTTTACTTTGATTTATTTTTGGTTTGTCTGAATAATTAATTAAGGTTTTTTTCATTACAATTTTCTCACATGAACCATTTTATTTCTTCTCAAAATGTTTTTATATGGGAAATATATTTCACTGCCTTTCTAATTTAATTTCCCAGGCACTACACTCTTTCTAAGTAATTTCTTCTGTTTCCAAAAGACTTTGCCTGAACATGTTTTTCATCATTGTTGTTTCTTGTTTTCTTGGCTCAAAGTATTAGATCCTAGGCAGAGCCAATTAGAAATGGTTTGGAAAAAAGTTTGGAAGGGAGTAGTGGGTCACAGCAAAGAAAGAGCAGGCAAATTATAAGGAAAATAATGTCTTACAAATTTATATACATATATGCATATATAAAATCTATATAGAGGTATTAAAGGCATAAACTTGTTACTGGTTAAAAATCATCCCCATGAATAAATGAATACTCTAAATATACCAGAAATTAAATATGCTTAAAGTCTGTTATATTAACTAACTGCCAAAGTGAGGACCTGTGGAAAGTTGTTTTACCTGAATTTCAAAATGATGAATGGAAAGCTGTGACAATAAGAACCCAGCTGTCCTGCTAAGAAGTGTTATGTCAGTTTTTGCCAGAGTTTTATTTCAGATATACAAGTACTTAGGAGGGTTAAAAACACCATCTGTAGTGGAAAATCTTTTATCCATGAGAAAAAATGCCCTTCAAAGCTCTGGAGGCCACCCAGAAAAATAACATCTGGAAAACAGAAATAGTTCTCCCATTTAGTTCTGAGCTCATCAGTTTCGTCTTTGTCTGTACATGACCTCATTCCCGAGTGAAATACTTGAAGTGTATTGCTTTCCTCCTAGTTTCCTTATCACAAGCTTCCTCATCAGGCTCTAATGATAAGCACAAAAGAAAAAGCAAGTTCTATAACTTAGCACGACTTTCCATCTTTACCAAATGGATGAGACCTGTGATAAGCACAAATGGGGTAGCTGTATGGGACTATACAACTGTATGGCCACATAAATACACGAGTACAAAGCTAGTTTAAAGCAAAAGCAAGGCTATTCTTTCATTATTATCTAGCATTTGAGGTCGTTAAGGGTAGTGAGACTTCAGACACCTCCTGGGTATACACAGTCACCCTCTTTTGTGTGGCCTAAGTTTCTCGAGCCATTCAGCTGCTGCCCAATGTCCTTGGCTTCTGTCCTTGGTTTCCTGTGCTCCTTCTGACAAATTTTTGCAATCTTGCCCAGGAGAAGACAAGTGTGGATATCTAATCTGAGACATACACTAGTGCAATGCTCCAACTCAGAGGCTGAATTTACGTTGAAGTTCTGACATGGAGGGTGAACATAAACCCAGATTCTGCTTTTTGTCTCTTCACTGAGAGCTCTGAGTTTCTGTTCAATCACTGTTATCACTGATGTTACCATGACTCTTTCAGAGAAAAGGGAAATGAAAAACTGCTAGATACCATAAGGACAAGAGACTGACCTGAAATATTGCTCCAGTTTTTATGAAAATCACAAAAATTTAGACTGTCATAAAGCGCTTTCCTTGGACAAGACAGCACAATTTCAGGCAAGAGTCCGGAACTCTCCTCCTTATCCATGAAGAATATTTTGTCTCAGAGAGAGCTGGCATCTGTTCAGCAGAGGCAGAAGTGCAAATCAAACTGGACATAGACCACACCCATATATTCTTTTGGCTGAAGAGCCTGCTAGTGCCTTTGCTCCCCAAATCCCTTTGGAGGTGCTGACTGTCAGCACCAAAAATCTGGGCTTTGTTATACTCGTGGCCTTCCTAATTTTAAGTCATGCAAAACTAAACTTTGCCTATGTTGTTCAGAAGACTAGAGCAGGCCCTTTTAGCAAGTGTTCCTTTGTCCCGCTACTATTTGTCATGATGTAACATTAGTTTCTCTTTATTCCATTGAAAAAAGTATTACATTTCTTGTGCCTATCTATACCTCTCTTCACCAAGGGAAATAAACATCTGATCAGGAATTTAACTTTGGTTCTCCAGGAGGCTGAGCAGGGAATCCCAAAATGTAATCTTTGGGCCTCTGAGTAGCTTTCTCCCATGCCCTGTAGAGCAGTCATGCTTTGAACTGTTACACTGCTACTCCTGCTTCACTGACACTCTACTAACTTTATGATTGAAAAGGATGATCTTAGCATGAGATTGGATTTTTGTCTTGTGTGTGTATGAATTGTTGCTGGCAGACCTCTCCTAACTGAGGAAATTTAAAAACATCCAATAAACCAGTCCTGAATACTTATCCAAGTAACTCACTCCATCGCTGTTTTCCTACCTTCACTGTGAACATATATTTTCCTTCTCCCAGTCAAAGAGAGATTTTCATGGCAGCAGTAAGATTTAAACCAGATTTAGCTAATTGTAGTAACTGGTGATCTGGAAGTGGTTTGTTTTTTGGGTTTTGTTTTGTGTTTTTGGTTTTTTGTTTGTTTGTTTTTTTCCCCGCTGCTTTATTTTTGTCTACTTTTGGATGACCTGTGTGATGTTATTTTCACTTTGGTGGTGTGATCCTGTCTGGAGGCCAGGGGAGAGAATATGTAACAATAGGCTAATGAGTTAAGGGCAGAGAGAAATCATTCACTGATTACCATCACAGGTAAAACACTTGGCAAAAATTAGTTGAACTTAGTACCAATCAAAATCAGAGCACCACAGTGAGAAGTAAAGTAAATCTTAAAAACACTTTTCCCCCACTTCTCCCTCCTTCCCAGGTTCTACCTCCTCTCAGACAGTGGTGCAAGATGGCAAATGAGTGTTATTTGTGCCACTGCTTCCTCCTTAGGGAGAGGGGTTCTTTCCCTGCTCCAAAACAGGGTCTTTCCCACAGGAAACAGTCCTCCATGAAATTCTCCAGTGTGAGTCCTTCCCATGGGCTGCAGTTCTTCATGAGCTTCTCCAGCACAGGTCCCTTTCCATGGGGTGCACTACTTCAGAAACAGACCACACCATCTTGGGTCCCACACAGGGTCACAAGTCACGGACCATCATGGACTGCAGGGGGACAGCTCCCTCACCACAGATTTCACCATGGGCTGCAGGGTAATCTCTGCTCCACTACCTGAAGCACCTCCTCCCCCTCCTTCCTCTGTCTGCAGAGTTGTTTCTCTCACATATTCTCACTTTGCTTTTCTCTGGTCACAACTACTTCTGCACAATAACTTGGGTTTTGGGTTTTATCCCACTTCTTAAACATGTTACCCAAGAGGTGTTACCAGCTGTCACTGACTGGCTTGGACTTGGCCAGTGATGGGTCCTTCTTGGAGCCACCTGTCATTGACTCTGACAGACACGGGGAAGCTTCTAGCAGCCTCTGACAGAACCCACCCCTCTAGTTCCACCTCTCCCCCCGCCACTACCAAAGCATTGGCACACTAACCCAATATATTGACGGATACTAAGAAACTAAATCTTACCTCTCTCCATTTCACTGAAGGCAGAAGCAAATACTAGGAATCTGGGGACTACATTTGTTGTGTTTCTTACAGTATACTTTAATCCTTTGATATTTCTTCTTTTTTTTCTCCTTTATTTTGTAAAATGACAGCCACGGCGTTGGTGGGAATGTATTTGAAAAGAACGCCTATAAAATGCCAGTGTAAAAATAATGAGAAAAACTTTTCAAACACTTCTAAGGAACTGTCTTCTCTTGGATAACACTTGCTGTCAGTTATGCTGCATCATTTATGCTGAATCACTGGGTGCATTACTGTGCCAAAAGGAGGCAACATTCTGTTGTTTCAAAGGAGCCTGTTGTTTGGATGCTGGTATGCCAGCTGCCTACACACTTAGCCAATATAAAAATCAGACGTGCTCCATGATTAAAGGAGGTGATCCTCGAGAATGTCAATTATATGGTTCTATTAGAGTGAACAGTTGGCAATCTGAAAGCATAATATTAAAAAATAATATTACCCTAATCTTCTCTGGAAAATGGGCCATAATATGCAGTCAAACAAATATGTCAAAACCTATTAAGATTGGATTTATTTACAGTACTTAGTGCCTGGAGTCTCAAACTAAAGGAGAAACATAGAAAATTGATTATCATTTAGGGTCATAGCAAAATTTCATTCTGTTTGCAACATCCACCTTATAGCTTCTGCATTGGGAAAATCATTGACATTTCCAAAAGTCACATACATTCCTTCACAAAACATTTATTGACTTGCAATATTCCTCAAATCCCATGGATTCTAGGTGTTTGTGTTTTTTTTTTCCCTGTTAAGTCCTGGACAAGGACTGAATTAAAATGCTGAGTTGCAAACATCCTAAATAGTCCTAAGTAGAGGTGATATTTTGAGAGAAATCTGATTGATATTGAGATGTCCTTTGTAAGTTAATGTCTGTCTTCATGGCCACGTTTATCTTTCCAGCAGCATAATGCAGCTTGATCACATCCCCGTTGAAGTGGAAGGTAAGGCTCCCATTTACCTCAGTGTTACAGAATAAAGTCCCTGAAGAACTCCAACCAGAAAAACAGAAAAGCCAGAAATCTGCTTTAGTCATGATTGACACAGGTGTTTATCTGAGTCCCTACCCACAGGGCCTGTAAAATAAAAGGCAAGATATTATATAATACCAGGCTACAATAAAAATATATAATTCTTCAAAAAATAGGGTATCTTGCATAATTTATGAAATGGCAAAGTATTCTCCATATTGCTTTCAGTTTTAGCAAGGTGACATAGTCCTATCACATTTCTTGCATGCAGCATTAAGTACAGATCTGGATTTGTTATCAACAAAACAATGGCTTTGACAGCTTGCTCCTACTAGTCTGAAATCAAAGCATCATGCTCTGAAATTATCAAAGGGCTCTCCTGAAGTTGCTGAGGGCCCAAGCAGCTGTTTGAGGTTTGAGTACAGGTTTGAGTAGTGGGCCCATGTGAATGTCATGAAGTTCAACAGGGCCAAATACAAGGTCCTGTACTGGGGTCAGGGCAATTTTCAGTATCAGTACAAATTGGGGGATGAGTTGAGAGCAGCAGCCCTGATGAGAAGACTTAAGGACACTGGTGAATGAAAAAATGGCCATGACTCCGCAATGTGTACTTGCAGCCCAGAAAGCCAACTGTATTCTGGACTGCATCAAAAGCAGTGTGGCCAGTGGATTGAGGGAGGTGATTCTGCCCCTCTACTCCACTCTTGTGAGACCCCCAGCACAGGAAGGACAAGTACCTGCAGGAGCAAGTCCAGCAGAGGGACACAATAATCAGAGGCTGGAGCACCTTTCCTATGAAGACAGGCTGAGAGTTGGGATTGTACACCCCAGAGACAGGACATGGGGGTAATAGTTTTAACATAAAAGAGAGTTGATTTGGCTTACATATAAGGAATAATTTTTATTTTTTAATTTTTTTTTTTTTTTTTTTTTTTTTTTTTTTTTTTTTACAGTGCGGGTTATGAGGCACTGGAACACGTAGCCCAGGGGAAAGGAAGATGTTCCATCCCTGGAAATAGTCATAATGAGGCTGGATGGACAGCAACCTCATCTAGTTGAAGATGTCCTTGCTTATTGCAGGGGAGTAGAACTAGGTCACCTTTTAAGCACCCATATTCTTCTATGATTCTATGGTAACTAAAATAAAACCACAGAGATAAAAATGTTGGCTTAAGAAATAGTCACTAGCTGAAGGCCTCCAGAGAGAAACATACATAAATGGTTATGAAAACCTGAGAATAAAAATCAAGAGAGACCTGGGAAATGCCGATACAGTAAGGGAAGAGATCCATCCAAATGCCGTGGCAACAGACACTTCCCCCCAAACTGATGAGTGCCTGATGCCTGGCCAGCAAAGATTCATGAGGAATCTGTCTTATAAGTGCTAATAATATCAGTGAGAAGCCTATGACTACAGCCCAGCTGTTTGCTGTGCATTTTAGCCAATAAATAAGATCATTTTATGTGCTCATGAATTATGTATTAACCTCTTTGCAAATGTCTACACATTGTAAAATGCCCAGTAGATCCAGAAAAGTCTTGTTGGGCTGTAATATTTGTTACTTCCATGTGAATGTTTTAAATACATGGGAAGTCTAAAAAGGCAGGAGGTGCACATGAATAGGAAACTAAATTAAGACACGAATTTCTGTAGTTACCAAAGAGGTTAATAGCATTTTGTAACATTGTAGATATAAAATAAAACAAAGCTCTGGTCATGAATCAGTATGAGGTGCCTCTCAAAATCTTTAACCAAGGTCAGGCATCCTTATCACAGAGAAATTTTATTTTTTTTATACTTGAGATTAATTTGATTAGTGGTTGTTTAGTGGTTTTTAATGAAACAATTAGCAGCCTGTGCAGGCTTTGGGATATATGTGCATGACTGAATGCAGTCAGATGTTATCTCATTTTGTCAGTATGTAAACTGAACAGAGATGTGCCATGTTTGACCCAGGAGCCATGGCAATGAAGTCTCCCCTCAGTCTCCTCTTCTCCACGCTGAACAGACCAAGTGACTCAGCCACTCCTCATACAGCTTCCTTTCCAGACTGTGAGGAGGAACACACTTTTCCTTATGCCTCTCTCTGTAGACATATGCTGTGTACAATATGAATAAATACCATGCATTATAGAATATGGAAAACAGAGATGGTGGGATTTTCCCCTCTTTGCAATCTGAGACCCTGAAAAAATACCACAGAGACAAAGCAGAAGTCAGTAAATAAAGGACACTTGCAATTTCTCTGCCGTCTGCATCCAGAGGTGTTTTACATCATGCTTGTTGTAAGTTTCATACATACCTCTACAAAACAGCTGAAACACTGTAATAACTATTTAGAGGCATAGGGACCTACCCCAGAGAAATCTGTTGAGTGTCACAATCAGATAAACAGCCTCATGCAAGCCACTAGGTTTATGCTCATTAGGTTGGATTTCTATCTTCCAGGACATCAATAAATACAGTATAAAAGTAAAAATTCACTATGCTCTGTGCCACTGAAAGATAATAAATAAATAATTGGGACGAAGTTTTTTTCTGCATGTTATTTTAGCCTTTCCTACTCTATGGCATCTGTATATGGAGCAGAACTGAGAGGGGGAAAAAAAAAGAAAGTGACCCAAACTTAAGAATTTGTGATATTAATGTTTTATTTTATTTTGCATCCAATAATATGTTTTTGAAATATTTCCTTTTCTAAAGTTCCATTAAAAACAATGCTTTTGTCAGACAACAATAACAGTTGAAAATCCATAGTGCAAAATAATAATAAAAAAGTATCAATCAACCCTTGTCAGCAGAACAAACCCCAAAGGCCAGATGATGAACAGGTTATGAAAACATTTCACACTCACACTCATGCCTTTATATAATATGAGTTAGAGAATGGAATCTGAAGTGATTTGCTTGGTATCCTTTACTTATAGCTACTTCCTGTCACCAATAAGAGACAGAAATATCAGTTGTTTGTGACAGTATAATTTCACCTCCAGCCATCATATTTTGAATTACTGGAAGAAAAGACTTTTGTAGTATTTTTCTCCCTTAAGTTATTGTTGTAGTTCACTTTCTATGAAATGAGTTGTCTTATTGATAAAGGTGCAAATCTAAGTATGAACATGAAGAAGGCTCTGCTTTTGGTGTGATTGGATGCAGTCTGGCCTTGTTAAACCTTTTAATAATTAAATACAAGGGGCTATATTAAAATAATATTTAGGTGATTGACTTAAACTTAGGAAAAAAAACAAGAAATGAAGCAACAAAAACATGAGCACAGACCTTTTCTTACCTAATATTATTACTTATTCACCAGCTCTCAGAGGAATGAATGACTGATTAGCACTATATATGCATTGTTGAGATTAGTAGGATGGATTATGGAAAGGAAGTTCCCTGGGCATAGAATTTCTTTCTATTTTCCTATATATTGTCTGTTTTTGTTGTTTTGTTATCATTTTTATTATCTGGTATGAAGACTCAAATCTGGGAACAGGCATATGCATCTACTCACACCTGAATGTGCATGCATTATTATAGACAATCCCACATTAGTACTCAGGCTATGCTGGTTGCAGTGCTACTTCTTAAAGAACTCCGGTATTTTGTATGAACCTTCTGACTCCCAAAGGGAATTCAGAAGCCTGCTGTTAGTCTGCATGTGTAGTCTACATGTGTCTGTGGGACAGCATTTAGTCAGACTTTTAGAAGGGCTCTCAGGGAAAATTTTGAAAATGATGATGTAAAGTAGTCACCCAAATGATGGAGAGTAGTCTGATTAGACCAGCTCCATTGGCTGCAGAACACCATTCGGAAGGGATAAACACAGACCTCTGGCTCCTGCTCCTCTCTTTTGGACAGTATCTTTGGAAAGGGGCATCTGTAAAAAACAGTTTTAGTGAGCTCTGAATGGTATTGATCGTAGAAATACTTTGTGTTAGGTCAGAGTGCTGATGTGTAGAAATGAGAAACTCTTGCCTTGCTGAAAAAGAGATCTGTCCTTTGGCCTACAACACAGGTACTTGTTATAACCTGGTATTTCTTCTGATAAAGAAAAAATAAACTATTGTTTGGATGTTGACACCTTAGGAGGGCTTCCAGGAGTTATATCCCCTCAGGAGAGCTGACGTGTTATGACACACTGACAGAAAAGTCCAGCAAAACACAGCTTTTGCAGAATTTGGACTCTGACCACATAACTAGTACTTTTTATTTTTTATTTCTTTTTGAGCTGTCCCCTCAGAGCTGATAAATGTACAAGTCTGTCTGAACACCTCATCTGGAGAGTAATCCAGACACAAACAACACTATATGGGCTGGATGTCTAATCCAAGTTGCTGACTGAAGTTGCAATAAAATGCTTACAACCCTCTGCAATTGTGTACTTCTTAAAAATAGCTTGGGCTAGCTTTCAGATATTTAGTAGGTATTCCTCAGTAAGCCTGAAGATCTCTCCAAACAACTTAAAGCCTTTTTAATGTTAACTTATTTTTCAAAGTCAGCACTCCTGTGCTTTGCAAAAACACTCTTTTCTTCAGTTTTAAGTTTACTTACTTTTTACTTATAAAAACTTTAAGTTTTTTGGTTTACTGAAACATATTTTAGTACTTTCAACACCTTTTCAATTACATACTATATCACTATGAGGGAGATGAGGGTTATTCAAGTGATACCTCATTATCATTAATAGCAAATATCAGGATACTGTTTGCTGATCACAATTTTTTTTCTGATAGTAACTGAGATCAGATTTACAGTTGTCTCAAAATATTTGAAACTTTAGTCAACGTACAAGTACGTGTCAAAATTTAATACTCTCAGCAATCAAAAATATGAGCAATGCTGACACTTTCCTGGATAAATTCAGGATAGTAAGAAATGTATTTTTAAGGCTGTTCTATAGCTATCCTGTGGAACTCAGCACCATATAGGAGAGCTGGTAAATGACTTTAAGGTATTTCTCTGCATAACAGAAAAACCTAAAGTGAAATCAACTGGAATTAAAGGTTTTCAAAATATTATTAAATACCTAAATGCTATCTTAATCAATAATTTTTAAGAATTATAGCCTTATAAGAACTTTTCAACTGAGATGAGTAGAGAACAAAGCTATAAAGATGATTTTGATCCTGTTTTCTTAGCTTACTGGAATAATTCTCTGATAAAACTAGTGGGTGACCCACTAGGAGATGGGTGAACCACAAAGGTCAGAATTTCAATTCAGTTTGTGTACGCACACAAGACTTGGGATGTATTCACCGAACTGCAGACAAATATTTTTAAAAATAAGCCTGAAAAAACAGTTTGGAAAATCTATGAGTTAAAGTTTTCTCTTGAGATTTCAGGACCTTTCTGTTTCTTTTAAAATGAGAGCTTCTCCCAAAATATTTTGTCACTTTTACTACTATCTGAGAGAAGACCAGGAAATATGGTAATATGTAAAGTTGAAAGTAAGTGGGAAGCAAGAGTGGTCAAAACACTTTTAAACAGTACTAAGGTTTGGAGTCTGTTCAAGTTTGAAGCTTTAATAGAACCATCCCTTTCTTTATCTGGTTGGTGAGCCCCTATCTCTGTTAATGGGAACTGCATCCAATGTGCTCCTGGTGTGACCTTCAGAAGGATCACCTAGAAATAACATCATTTACCAGATGGCTATTGCAATAGTTGTGCTTATACAATCTGATCCTATTTTCACCACAATGTACTGCCAGGACAAATGTAAGCTGTTGTTTAATGTCAGGTCTATCAGATTAGTACAGCTTTCAATGATCTTTCTTACAATTTAACATTTCTGATGCAGAATATTTTTCCTACAGGAATTCTCTTACACATTTTTTGAATTAGGTTGTACCCTACTTCTAATCTCTTCACATCCCCACCAAAAAGTTGGAAGAATTAAGAAAAAAAGCTCAAAAATATCAAAGCAAGAGAGGAAAGAGCCTTTTGGAATGGAATGGCAAAAATATTCCTTTCCTACTAATATAAATTCTGACTAGAAGCTGTTGTCATTAATGCTGGGTTTTTTAAAGGTGTCAGTCTGTGCAGCCTCCATATAAGAGTGTACTTTTGAGAAACAAGACACCTGTGGTGAACATCAGGAAGAATTTCCTGGGCACTGAATTATAACTGTGGTCTAACAGAATCTTTATTTGATTTTCTGTACAATCTACATAGCATGTACATCCACCTATACATCTACTTAGCATCCCTAAATTATAAATGTTCTTGGTGTATAGGTCTCCTGTAGCACATGGTTTTCAACCTATCTCTCTGGTTTTACTTTCTGTTACAGAGGGAAGACTCCCTACAATCGTGTTGGCAGTCCCGGGATATTGACTGGATTTTCAGACTGGTGAAATGTTAGCAACCTAGAGTTGAGCTTAAATACTGGCAATGTTGATGTTTGATCCAAGGGTTGCTTGCCAAGTCGGGAATGGAAATGAGATCTTTCTTACATACACCAGAGAAAAGAGATGCTATATATAGGAGGACAGGTAGGGAGGGGGATGTAGGGGAAGAGGTTAAATAGAGCCAAATGTGTGCACCTGTCTCCCAGCTCAGGTGCCAATTAGAGCTGCCTGAAGAAGAGAGACCTGCATGGTTCATTTCTGTTATTAGGCAGAAAGAGCAAAGAGGCAGGTTCATGGGGTTTTGGCAGAGGAGTGTTCTGGTCTTTCTCAGCAGAGCTTTATGGATCAACATAACTCTTGTTTATCAGTGGTTTGCTTCCATATGCATTTGACAAGGGGGTAAAAATATTATTTTTGGTGAAAAAAAAAATAAGTTGTTTTCAAGAAAAAGTAGGCTGAAGCAACATGAAGAGAAATGAGGAAGGGAAGTAGAAATCTCCTCAAATCTATGTTGTGGTAAGGACAGAAAAGGGACAAGAAAATGAAGAAGAATATGTCCAAGACCTCATTTCTTGACATGTAGGACAATTTGACTTCCCTGTCTGCATGGAGAGCATCTGAAACTATGCACAAGCACTAATAAAACAACACGGTCAGGTTTCACTTAAGATTTAGCATGTGCTAAGCAAAAAGCATGACTTTTAAAATCAGATCATTAAAAACAAAAATATAAAAAATATATCATGCTTAGAGCTTTTTGAAATAAGATAGACTACTTACTTAATAAATCTGAAAACATACGATAGGCGATATAAAATGCATACAAAATTAAATCAAGCAGGTACATTCATCACTGACAATAGAATAAATGGACCCTGCACCAAACATTTATTTTAATGACCTAAGGCAGCATAAGGATAATAACATAAGATATAGAACACTGTGAAAACTTTTTGTATTTTTTTCCTGTGGCTTGTAGCACAAGGGCAAATAGGAGCTGGAGTATAATAGCACTTAACTTGACACTTTTTTGACTGTGATGGAGGACTAGGGTAGGAGAGTGGTTATCCTCTTAAGAGGTTAATCACAAATCCATTTATTTTGGGTAGCCAGTCTGGTTTTATTGTGTCAGTTTTGGCAGTACAAAATGTTGTTTTGATTTTAGCTTTTCAGTACCCTCCATTATATGACACAGTCAGTATAAAAAAAAATCCAAAATGTTGAATTAAAAAGTCATTCTAAATTGTGAAATGTTTAACACAAAAACTGTTGAGACAGGTCATTGTGGTGTGTTTTTAAAATTTTCTTCTAAAAACAAAGTTTAGTAAAATCAGCATACAGCATATTTTGATGCAGCTCTGTTTTCCAATAAGGAGTTTTCTACTGAAAATTTTCCAAGCATCCCTAGGTAAGGATCAGCCTGTGTGAGAGACTGATCCTCCAGAACTACATTTTCTTTAGAAGCACTGCCTCTTAAAATACTGTCTTTAAGTGCTCCAGAAGTTTAATGTGAAGACCTGGTCCAGAGAAGGAGTTCTACTTGCATTCTTTCTGTTTTTCTGCTCTCAGTCTGCAGGGTACTAAAACACTTATGTGGACTATGGGCAAAAGCAAACTCAAGAAGAAGAAAGCATTAGAAAAACCATGAGAGAAATGAATGAACAGCAACTAAAGAGCCTGAAAGCAAGTACTTCCATGATACCCCACAACATCCTTCTCTTCAAATTGGTGAGTGATGGATTTGACTGTTAGATGGATTAGGAATTGGTTGAATGGTCACATCTCAAGGATAGTGATCAATGGACAAATTTAGACAAATTGACAGACCAAGGGGGTCTCAGTGCCCTGAGCTGGAGGACCATGACTGCGAGAATGATCAACTCCCATTTGACCCTGAAATTGTGTGGGATTTGCTGCTCCAGCTGGATCCCTACAAACATCCAGAAACTGACTGAACTATAAACATTAAATAGATGATAAAGCACCTGTTTAGTTTCCAAAAGGCAAATTAAAATAATTTTACCTACTGTTTTTACCCAATAAAACATATTTTAGAACTCATATATAGTAAATAAATATGGATCACAGCATTTTTATGTTGAGAGAAGCCATAAAAAGGTTAAGAGCCTAAATGTTAATCTCATGGACTACTTTTCAGATAATTGGTATTATTCCTAGTGTTCAATTTCCCTGTAAATTTTTAATTTCTTTATTTCTTGGCTCATTGATTAGTGTACTTCTTCATAACTTCATAGAATTTCCTAAATCCTGTACAACAGTTATGAACAATTTATGGTGATTAAAACCAAAACAAAACCAAACCAAACCAAACAAAAAAACCCCACAACAAACCACTAAAAACCCTGGTGTTTAAAATATGTTTTCCTCAGTACATTTGTAATGGGATAGCATTCAAGAATGAAAATGCTACATCATCATCAGACTAGTAATTACTTAAATCACAATTCCCTCTAATTTCATGGAATCACAGAATGGTCTGACTTAGAAAGGACCTTTAAAGGTCATCTATTTCATTCCACCTGCCATGAGTAGGGATGTCTTTCACTAGATCAGATTGTTCAAAGCCCCATCCAACTTGTAGTACTCCCAAGATCCTCCCTGCTCTCAATCTGTCTATATTGACAAGTCTATATTGACATTGGGAATTGCACCAACCCAGGTGCAGGACCTTGCACTTGGCCTTGTTGAACTTCATGAGGTTTGCACAGGCCTACTCCTTGAGCCTGTCAATTTCCTATTATTGATTTAAGCTCTGAATTTGGTAGTTTAATGAATGTTCTGAATTATAGTTGTGGGGGACAGGCATTAATCACAGGTTATGGTCCTGAGCTATTCTGGTGATAATTCATCTGCCTATACTGCAGGTACTTAACTGCCTAGATCATATAAATTTAGAGCAGCTAACCCTGCAGTTAGCTGGGAAGAAAACTGGTTCAGGTTTTGCAAAACTGAGCTCAGTCTCATGGACAAGATCAACTTTTGCCTTGAAGTAACTGCCAAATATACCTTCTCGAACCAGAAGCTTAAGCACAAAACTTACAGAGAGAAAAACATACTTGGAATGACACAAACAACTTTTTTGACCAACCCTTCTAGCCCTATCAAAAATATACAAGCCATGTGAAGGAATAGGAGACTCTCTAGGGAGAGTTTGGTAGGTGGAGCTGTCCTGGTCTCCATAAGACCTTATTTTCAGTTTCTTCTTTTTACTACAGAATTTATCTTAATGCCATTCTTTTCCACTGCTCTTAAGAAGACTGACAGGTCTATTCAGCCTTGATCAAGCCATTTGCCTTTGCATATCAATATAATTCTTGTTTGTTCAATTATCTATCTGATATATATATACACAAATATATACATAGATGATAGGTACAAAATCCTATTGTGTGGGATATTGTTTATAGCCTTATTTGTTTTCCTGGGTATGAGTGGCCAGCAGGTACCCACTCCTGGCTAGTTGGACTGCATGTATGCAGAAATCTCAGAGTTATGTCTCCAGCTCAAGAGTAAGAAGCCCTAAGCCCTCTGTCACTGCAAAATTTGTTCCACTTTGTTACTGTAAAATTAAAACACTGGCAGGGAGGTCAGCATCTGTCCGAGTATTCAAAGGTTGGAATGTAGTAATAAAATAGATACCATATATTCAGTGAGAAGTATTTCTAGGTGTGAATTCAAGCCACTCAACAATTGAGTAGCAGTCTTTAAGACGATACTTGCCTGCGCAAAGAGAATGACAGTCAATTATGATCCAGAAAAACATTTTCACAGTGTTCTCCAAATTACATGGGGTTAATGTGGGTCATTCTGAGATAACTGACCCATAATAAAGTAACTATGAGCAGCTGACATCTGGAGAACCTGTCATGAAACTTTCAGATTGAATTTAACCATAATATCAGCAGGGCTACATGGCAATGGTAAAGAAAAGTAACTTCCACTGAAGGAAAATTCGTCTAACGAAACTCAGTGAGAGTTCCTGTGGGAAGGGAAAGTGATTTTATAAAAGAGTCTCTTTAAATGTGTTGATATTACAGATGCATACTTACATGCTCAAAAGCATCAAAACATATCCAAGCAGCTTGAGTATGATCACTAGTGTGTGCAACACAAGAGAAAAAGACAGCAGCTCTTAAGTCCTTATCTCTTGGGTGCCTTTTGATTTGCAACAGTGAACTAATCTTCATATTACTGATTTCCAAAGACTAAAAAAGATCAAAGGCAAGTAGCCCATTTTACTGCTGGGGATCAAGTACTGGGAGGAGTTTCTCAGGAATAATATTCTTTGTTACAAGAAGTTTTTTCTTTTAGTCCTTTGTTTTATAGTTTCTTCCACTGTTTACACATTTAATTCATAGCAATCTTGATATGTCTATTACAAATCTCTATAAACCACTGTGTAAAAATATTGATTTATATTGCTGCTTCCATATGAGGAACAAAAAATGTACATTTTCTACAAGAGGCAGTACCTGGTGCCTTCTCCAAATTGATCCTGCATGTATCATCAGTGAGAAACCATTTATATAATCAGTGCTTATGGCATCCCAAAATGTATTTACCTCCAGTATAAATGTCCTTTTGGCTACAGCTATTCACATTGTCCTTGTGAATGGCAAGCAGATAGGAAGTCCAGAGGACCTGGTTTGTGTAAGTATCAATGTTGTGACTTCTGACAGAAGGATAAATGGGTTCTGTGGTCAACTGAGCTCAGCCTGAGTGCAACCTGCTTGTAACAGCTCTACATAAAGCTCGTGCTGTGCCTTGGCAGGGACCTGGGGGATTTACAGCTCCTTTGGGAGAGGGGTGATTTTTGTTTTTAAAGCTAAACTCTAGGAGCAGTCTTTCTGTTTCATATTCTCACCTGTAAAATGTGATACTTCATCTTAGAAAGACTGCATGCAAAGATAGCACATATTGAGACAGGTATCTCTACTGTAAGTTAGATGTCTAAATGGCCAGATCAGTCATTCCCTGGCAGAGCCTATTTCTTTCCACTGAGTATAAAGGGATTCTAGCATGACTAGCTCCAGCTGAGAGATCTATCTTTCTGACATTTAACTAAGGCAAGTGGCTGCTGGGCCAAGGATGCTAAAAAATCATGGTTATGAGTCACAGCAAATAACTAGGGAAGAGAAATTTCATCTGAGTTCCACCAAAGGGCACATTTTGACCCAGATAATTTCTTTGAGATTTGAGCTGCAGCTTTGATTTGAGCTCTGTTTGGTAAGAATACTACATCATCAGAGTACAGAACTGGACATTGAACAAATTAAGGAAATTAAGAATACATTCAATTCCAAGTTCATTATAGTCTCTGAATGGTGAAAAGAAATATTAATCTCTGCTTGCTTTTCATTTTTTTTTCTCATTTCTATTTCTTTTTCCTAATTTTTCTTATATTGTAATAAATAAATGTTTGTCACTTACAAGAAATTCTATACACCCCAGAAACTAATAAGAATTGTATTATTCAGAGTGAAACAGTGGTTTCAAAAGTTGCTGAGAAAAAACTACAAGTAAAAGTTATTTGTACACATAGCTCACTGAAAAACTTGAAAGCTTTTCTATATAATTTTCATTCCAGTAGCACAAACTTTGAAAAAATACTTACTTACTAATTCTGTAAGTCATAAATTATTTTGGAAATATTGTCAATTGTGACTTATTAGATAGCTGAGGTGAAAATTGAAGGCTGATTGAACTCAACATGTTCCTCACCAGACTGTTCTTACTCTGTAATGCTTATTGCTGTGTATTACAGGAATGAGGAAACATCTGCAGAAACAAAATGGGTCACAGAAGTTTTCTAACCAGGGCCAAGGGAATATAATGTCTCACACGCAGTGAGAATCACCAGGCTGCAGAGTGGAGGAAGCAACATTTTTTTGATTTTTTTTTGTTTGTTTTTTTTTTCTTGTGCTGAAGGAGGAGGCACATTATACTCATGCAAAGATTAAAGGAACAGGGTGTTCAATGTCTTAAGTGGCAAGAAAGAACCTGGGGGACAAAGGGAGAACCCAAGATAAAGGTTCTGGTGATGCTTAGGCACTTTAAGGTTTAATTAAAGGGACTGTCCTGTCAAATTCAGCTTCCTGATAGGCCTAATTTAATACTCACATTCATGATTTAATATAAAAATTTTCAGTAAAGCACTATTTTTATCACATAAATAAAATTATCTGAGGAGTTTAGTGAGGTTGGGAAAAAAAAAGCTATTTAAACTAGATGACAATGTTGTCACAAGAAGAAATTGATGTAAACTAGATAGAAACCAATTTTAGCTAAAAATGAGATGGCTTCTATCCATCAAAGTAGTTACATTCTAAGTGAGCCTTCTGGGAAAATAGAAAGAAATCCTAGCCAGTTAAAGATAATGCTTTTAAAAAGGATAACACAATGCCATTGCCTATGTTAGAGATTAGACTAAATGACTCAAGAGGCCCTATACCTGTGCTGTTGCCTGATGTTGTCAAATACAGTAATGCATGCATGCTCAGTTCCAAGTGGAGCTGTTCTATTTCAGTGAGTGGTACAATGAAATGTCTATATTTTTCATTTTCCCCCCTTATTTCTGAGGAAAAGTTAAAGGACTTGCTTTGGGGGGCCAAATGAAACAGAAGAAGGAAAAAGTCTGCAGTGCTGATACGAAGACATATGTGTGTGGTTTCACACAGTAATGTGTAGCTGTAGGTGGTGGAAGGCTGTAGGTTGTCATGTTAAGTGTGATGGTATTGATTGAAGATAACAAGTGGAAAAATGTACTTCAGCCTCCATATGTTCAGGATGCTGGCTTCCTGCTGCTATAAAACAAATGAAAAATTTGGCTAGTTGTTGTAGGCCTGAAATATTAGACAGGAGATAAATTTTCCAGTGCTAATTGATGGATTCTACCTCTGGACTCCAGTCCCTCTCATTAAGCCATCTATCACTGTAAGTCATGGACATGACTTCCTACATCAGTTTAAATGACAGCCTTGTAATCATTTCCCTTATTCCCCTGACATATCTGATCTGCCAGTTGTAGATTTCCTTTTGGTCTTCACTAAGCCTGTGAACTCTGCTAAGGGGAACGTGGCTGGGTTCTGTGAAGTGCTGGCAGGCAAAAGCTCCAAATGCCACACCTTAAAGTTATCCTGGTGTCAAAACCTAGTGATGGCATCCCAAGAGGAGATCAATTACTGTGCAAAATTCAACAGGGCTGAGGTAGGAAAGCTAATCAAAATAATTCAGTTTTGGAAATAAAGTGCCTCCTCCCATCTTTGTCATTCTCTTGACAGATGATGCAAATGAGCAGCATCCTCTGAATTGTGAAATCACTCATTAGCAGTCCCTGATGGCATTATTTGTGTGTACAGTGCTGCATGTCATGCAGCTACAGCTTGAGGTCTCAGAGTTAAATTCTGTACAGAAGGCACATAGGTGTACTGGAGAACATGGAGTGCCCTGACAAAAAGTGTAACAGCTTCTCTCTGAACACTGGATAAAGTAGTTAATTAATTGGTCTTAAAAGTTAATAAAAATTGGTCCCCTAAGAAATAGTATAATTCCTGGCAAATTACTTCTTTTTCTTGAATAATGCTTAATAACAGCATATTGCATGCATTTCAATCTTTATTTATATTTAAAACCCACTGACTTGTAGAATATAAGCTACATTTGAAGCAGGTTTTTTAGTATTCCTGCTTATTAATTTTCTTGCTACTTTTGATAATTGAAATTTATTATCTTCTTTAGTATTACCAGTCACTAGAGTGAAATAATAATAATAGCTTTACAATCTTTTATTTTTTAAATACTAATCTGGGGATTGTTCTCTTTCCACTTTTGTGTTTTAAGAACTTCATGGTTCCTTTTCTTTCTCTATGACCATAAGACATGAGAAATAACTATAAATACCATTAAGTATCATAAATGAGTCTTACTCTAAAATTACTCAGGTACACTCCAACTAGTTACGGATCAAAATCATTAACACCTCTTGGTAACAAGCCTATTGCACATATTTCTTCCACAAGGTGGCCACTACAATATATGAAGTAACCCTTCATATAGACTATTACTGACCTCAGAAGAACAGTATAAAAACAAGGAAGTTACATTTGCAGAATTGCCTCAGTGTTTCAACATAGCTTAAAAATCTATGTAAAACAAGTATTCTGAAGAAAATTGCAAAACTTCAATATATTTTTGTATTATTATAAGGCTGTCTTTGGAAGAATTTTATTAAGGAAAGCATTTAATGCAAATATTGGCTTCCCTCTAAGTTTTAGTTCATATTTCTTCATAAGAAACAGGACCTCCCCAGCATTCTCCCTCTGTTGGTTAGGCACTCATGTGACAGTCCAAGTCCTCTCCTGTTTAAATTAAACCATGGATTTGACTATCTAATTTTCCAAGATTTTTGTTTCATGACGAAATCAGAAGAATAACTGTATTGCCTTCTGATGTTTTTTTTTCCCTATTCATAAACAGCCTTCTGAATTTAAATATTCTTTTCAGAACAGTCTCAGGCTCAAAAATTTAAATTTAAAAAGAAGAAAATTACAAGCCCAATCTGATTGTTCCACAGACAGCCCAAATGTGCTAAGTTATGCAGCCATAGAAAATATACTTTTGGTCATACATTTGAGTCCACAGTTTGTAGGCTGTTGAAAAAATTAAAATGAAAAAATTGATTAGAGAATAAAAGCTATAAAAATATAAAACTCACAAATATATATGGACACATTAAATATCCATTTTTTATAGACAGAAATATTCTACCATAATGGAAATTTAGACTTTTTAGAAATCTTACACTACACACAGTTCCCCCACTGGAAAAGTGATGCTAAAAAAACATGACCAGTTTTTAAACATTATCATTGGCTATACATAACTTTTCCAAACATTGAAGGACTCAGTCACAGTAAGGCTGAAAAATTATATAGCAGTTGATATTGAAAGTATTAATTTTCAAATAATGAAATTAAATAATAATAAAATAAATATACATTTACCCACTTGTAGTTTTAACTAAACTAAACTTATTTAACTGTAGATCTCAAAAAATGTGTCACATTTTATTATATTTTTCAAACTTTTTAATGGGAATGAAAAAAATGGATATAAACCTCATGTTTTATCATTAAACAAAGGATAGAGCAAAATGCTTTACCAGAAAAAAAAAAAAAAATCATGTATCAGTTATGCTTCTTACAACTTTACAATCAGATTTGGTCAGCCTAAATTTTTTTCTGGGCAAAAAGGTACTGCTTTTCTAAGGTGAAATCTTGGCAAACACATGCATTTCAAAAAAAATACTCCATATTGCTTTCATATAAATGCTTTGTCTTAAACTTTTACTCTTCCAAGTTTGCAATACTCCTTAAGCAAGGAAAAGACAATTACTTTAATGTAAAGTTATTAGAATTAATAAAAGCACAATAAGAAAGTACAGTGTAATAAATATTTTATTTCACTGTATATTCTACAGAATATTAAATGCTACATTATTTACTGAGGGGGCAAAAAAAGTGCCAATTGTTTAAAAGAAGCCTAAGAAAATCGCAAAGATGTTTGATGTGCTTGTGTTTTATTTTTGCATTGTTGCTCAAAAATATTTCTGACTTTTTTCCTGTAAACACATATCATGAACATCTGCCTCTATGAAGTTACAAACTTTGTTTTAACTTGCAAATGCCTGGCAATGGGACACCTTAATATTTGGGGGGGGGGGAGGGGGGGGGGGAGGAAAGTGTTTTTTCAGTGTGCTGGAAGTATTAAGCAAGCTCTTTCTGGCTTAGTCAGTCAGAGTATCAGTAGCAGAGACTGTGTTTTTAAATGAAACAATAAAAGATTGTTTAATTTAAAAAAATTCTTACAGCATCTTAAACCCAAAGTAGCCATTAGGATTAAACATTTTGAAGGTGTAGCTACACAAGGCAGCTGACTCCATCTGAAAGTTTGTCCAGCCAGACTTAGTTCATCCTCCTTTCACCTGTACTCATGTCCCTCCCTTGCCAGCCCTCTGTTGCACTAACTCCAGTGGATTGCTGACCCTTTCTTCACTGAACAAATCCAGGTCATTAATCCTAAAAATGTATATGTTTAGGTATTGTTGGGAAACTTTTCTTCTTGGTTACTGAATTTAATTCTCTTATTGCGAACTAACTGATCACTTAACAGTTAATTTTAACCCAGGAGGCTCCAGGCGCTTATGAAGTGATACAACAATGATATCCTAAATTAGAGCTAGCCCTCACTATTATATCTTCAGGCATCTGGCCTAACCAAATCCTAGTCTGAAACCTGGGATATTGGGTGTAAAGTTAAACCAGGATGAAAAAAGCCTATCTTTCCCTTCTCTTCTGGTTTTTTCTTGCATATCAAATAAGTCTGAAGCAGTTTAGGTACCAAGTTCTGACCTGCCACAGTTCATAGATAAGCAGGTAAGCTTTTAATTAAATACATAAGGCTGCAAAATGCAGTGATTCAAGGGCAGCTTCTTTTTCTGTACTGTGCTGCTCTTCCAGAGTAGGTGTGAGGAAGATGACTGGAAAATACCCACTTGAGCCAATACAGGTCAGTTTACAAAAGCATCAGCTGACACCGCTTTCTTTAAACATGATCTAAGATTCCTTTCCAACTAAGAAAATAAAAGTAATTTCTTCTGCTCATAAATAAAGTGATGAAAAATGGAAAAAAATTCTTTGGGAAAGCAATACCTAATTTGTCACAAATATCACACATTTCTTACAAGAGTTTGTGAAAATTAGATAACAAAAACTCTGCACTAAGTACTGCTAAGAGCTTGCATTTCATTATTATATTCATTTTACTGCACTCAAAGTACCGTATCTATGTACAGTACAATTGGAACATGGTCATTGTCTAAAGGTGCTCTGTAGTTTCAAGACAGCAATAAAACCATCAAGTAGAATCTAATTAACTTTTACTTTAGTCCTGTATGTTGAATTGCATAGAAGGGATCTGGGGGAAGTAGGTAGGTTTCAGACTCTCATTATATATTCTGGGAGACTGTAAAATAAGGAAATTGTCATCTCCTTGAGTAACTCCTTCCCCATCCATATCATACCTGCCACAAGTGATGCTATTGTAATCACAGCCACTTCCTGACAGTGCCTGGCAAGCAACATCATTTGATGCTAAAGAAATAAAAACTATGATGCTTTCAGGAGGAAGAAGCACATTTCAAATTGTATAGGATGAGATGTTATTTTGTTCAGGATATAAAAATCAATATTGGTATTGTTTGAATCACAATGACCACAAAGAGATCTCTGCAGAGACCAATACTGCAGCACATCTGGAAAACTATGCCGACAAAGGCAAGAACAACCCTAAGAGACATATAAATACATGGGGCAGGTAAAGCCCAAATTCTTAGAGAATTTTCAGAGGAGAAAATGTGAGATTCTCATCCTTTAACTTTAGCCGTGTAAGAATTAGGTGTCTTCTCTGATATAGCTACTTGAATGCTCTTTGTGATCAGGAGGAAGGGTTGGAATCTGTCCAAAGGTGAGTTTGTTCATTCAAGAACAGATCTCCAACACAGGTAGAATATTTCATCCTATGGAGGTACCTGGGTTTTTCATTGCTTTTAAAGAATGTCTAATTGGCTAGCTTAGACCAGACAACTAAGGCAACTAAGAGAAGCAAGCTGCACACATGTCAAAGTACAAAGTCAGAGAGCAACGTCCTGCAGGAACAGAACCACATGCTGTGCCTTGTCCAAGGTGTTAAAATACATGCAGAGTAATGCTTTTCAAAGTGAAAAAAAAATAAATAAAGGAAAATAAATATCAAAGATAGATTTTGATGTACAAAACCACATAAAAGATCTAAAATCTCTAAGCTCTAGTACTTTTGTAGCTGTCTTCATTGAGCTGCTCATGTTCGCTGTTACTAAATGCTTGAGGAATCTCACTCAGAAATTAAGTCAAGCTCCTCAATCGCAAATTATTTATCAGAGTCCCTGCAGACTGAATGTCCAGGACAGGACATTTTTAACATTAGAAATTGCCTTAGGGACATTTTTGATCAGTCTTCCTTTCTCAAGACATTTTGTATGAGGAAAGGGGCAATGCTGCAGTGCTGATTCACAAAATGAACTTGGATGAAGAACTATGTTTGTCCCAGGACTGCCAACAATCAGATAGAACATGAACGTGACCTTGAGCATCATGCAATGAAATTGATTTAGATGAAACCTTCTGACTGTTATTTCATCAGCTAACACTATGTGGTTGGCTGGTCTTTGATTCCCCAACATCTTGGAAAAACTGAAAATTCCACTGTGTGGTTAATCTGTTAAAATCCACAGCAACAGTTTAGTGAACTGAAAAGACAATCACATTTCTGGAGTTAATCAATTATTGTGATGGTCCTGAGACCAAAAGAAGCTTCATTTCAGATGCAAACCTTTTTTTGTGAAAGATGGTAGGAAAAATGGAAGGCGACGGGAAAATGCTGAATCTGCGCTCTTCATTGGTGAAAATGTTTCCAAAGGTGTTCACATCTTTCTGTAAGCTCTCCTGATCCATGGAGTGCTGCACTGAAGACTGCAAATCCTTTATCTTTACTATGTGTTCTCTTCAGTTGTTAACAGAATGCATTATTGATGCCCACCAATAATTACTGTAGTTCTTATCTACATATAGAATAGTAACAATATAGAGCTGGCTATTGTGTGGTTATCTTAGCTAAAAGGCAAGCTGTCAGAGAAATTAAGTGTAAGCAGTAAACTGAACAGGATTTAGAAAACTGTCTGCTTAATGCTTATCCTGCACTGAAAAGTAGGCAACTGGAGTACTAGAGGGCAAAATCCACTTACTATGGAAGATAATGGTTTAGGCAGGACCACTGTGGCATTGACAGACAAACCACTGGAAAACACATTTGAAAAATTGCCAAAAAACTGAAAGAACAAAACTACTACCACCAGAAAACTAAAGAACAATTGTTAGTCATTCAAAATATGAAATTCTGTTTCTATATATTTTTGCTATCATAAAACACAAAGTAAATAAAACCATGACAATATTATTTCTGATAGCCCTAAAAGTAAAGGAAGCATAACCAATGGAACCTTTTTTACCCAGGGAAAATGTGCATCTGGGCTATCAAACCGTAGAACATCTTTTAACAATGCTATCATCAAAATTAATCTCTGTATGATCAGCTGAGTCTGACCCATTTTTCCCCTTATGTTTGTATTTTAACTCCTTGCAGTATGGGCATGAATCAAGAGGATGCACAATAATTAACTACTGTAAGTTGTGTGCCTGAGACCGGAAAATAGGTCTCTGTACTACAGAAACTTTGAATACCAATCCAATATTTCTCCAAAAAAGTTTTCCAGCACATAAAAATCATTTAACAAAGCTTTAGTCCAGAATCCTCTATTTTGGTTATAAACATACGTGCTGCTGGTGCTCTCCAGCACATATTGCTTTCAAGCTTATTTGCAGGAAGGCTTTATAGTCAATAAAGCAATGTTCTTCTCATTACTGTGAGGTTTGTAGGACGCCTGTCCTTGGTAGGATCTCTAACAGGATAAAGCTGAAAAAAAATGGCCATCTGCCTTCAGCAGTCCTTCTGATGATAGTGCTGGTAAAGTATGCTGTTACCATTAGCGGCCAGCTGGCCTCTTACATCATTATACATTGCAAATCTTTTACAGCATGACAATGTAACATCAAATTACATTTTTAAAAAACCATAGCATGCTTTGAATTGTAAAAGCATCCTTTGAGGCTATTATCCTCAGAGAAGCCTATCCAGGTTCACATTTGTTTATGCAAGCCTTTTATTTTTAACTTTGAGTTTATTTCCTCATTGCAAAAATGTAATAGTTCATTTCATGCATGGAAAAAAAATACTGATGGAAGAAAAATGTCTAACAGAAGTTATATTTTGGATTAGAATATAAGAATTACTGCTCACAGAATTTGGCTCTTTGAGTCTTACTTCTGCTTGCTCAGACGTGACTCTTTGTTTGTATGCCCCCTTGAGGTAAACCTATATACAACAAATGAAAAGTCATCCTTTGTTGAAGAGACAGAGAAAATAACTGAACTTGTCACATTTACTTTGTAACTTATTAGATTTATTTGGTAATTGTTGACAAAACAGAAGACATCTTCTGGTGCTAAAAAAGAAAAAAAATCTTGACTTGGAAGCCAACCAAAGTTTTGTTAGCATTCAGGAAAATAATCTTACCTAGTAATAAAGAAATGTTAGAGTTGTGCTGAGAGGAGACATGGACTCAATAATTTAGCAAAGCTGAATTTATGTTCTGATTAGGTGGCTTATCACAAGTTTGTGATCAATACTAGTGTTTAATAGGACACTCATTCATGGATACCCAAACAAGTGATCCATCCTTGAGTGTCCCATAAATACATGAGTAATTATGCTCCTGTATACTGATATACTTTGGATAAAAAAGGCTGTTCTCTCCTTTTAAATAACACTGAAGTGCCCTGAGGATCAGTGTATCTGTGTAAAACATTCATGGGCAAATATATGCAGCCACTTTACTTCTTTGTGGTAAATTTGAGAGGTCATTATTTATTTCTTTATGGAAGAGACCATAATACAGTAGGAAACTTTGAAATAATTAAGAAACATTTTCCCAGCTTTCTTGTTTTTACATTCTAAAAATTTCTACAGTTCAATGTCTGACAATAATGGCAGATGTAATGAGGACATCTTTTCTTAGAAAAATATTGATTGGGCAGAGTTTCCATTTTGTTGCTATTTTTGCTTTGTCATTTAAATAGTGCTTTCATTGCTAAAGAGAAAAAGAGAGGTTGAAATGGAAGAAGGGATACCTCTGAAGACAAGAAAATTAACAAGAAATACTAATATCCTAGAGGTTCCTTGAAAGGTCTACAAAACCCTTGTTTACAGGGGCACAGAAAAATATTAGGAGTCAACCATCCAATTAGTACCAAAGTGTTTTACAAATGCTGCACAATGATGGTGAGGTGTTTTCCATTTTTTGATAGAGTATAGCTAATGGGAAATTCAGGACTTTCGCTGTACTGACCTGTAGCAAAACCAACCCTGAAGTATGGCATGGTGGACAAAACCAGCCACAAGCCCGGGATCTGTCACAAGCTTGTTGCCACACCTGCATAGCTTTCTTTTTAAAGTGAAAATTTTTCAGCCCTGAATTCAGACATGAATTCAACCTTAAATTCAAAGGAAACATACTTCTGTTCGTGATGAACATGGAAGGTCTATTAAAATGCAGAGAACTGTGGCAGTTCTGAGGAAACGCCCAGCTTTTTCTTGCTTGTGGTCCTGGTCAATGGTGACAAGAGTGCAATATGCTCCCTGTTTTGCCATTGCATGGTAAAAGGAGAAGGGGTGAGCAATAATAGTTCCTTGTATGTCTTTGTCTTCAAAAAACAGTTTTAATTTCATTGAAGTACATGTGATTAATGAGGCAATTTCCTAATATATACAGCATAAGAAACTGTCAACCTCCAATGTTTTGCTACTACTGCCCATAATTTTTTGTTTTCTTTAGTTTATTTGCTAATACTGAACTGAATCAGCTTATATATTAGGAACACTAAAGAGTCAGTGCTGTATTTGAGAAAGCAATGGAAATTAATGGGGTTGAGTGAGATGGGTCACTTATTTCTCCTATTCATATTTGTCATTCTACTTGTTTTCTTGCAACAGTTGGGTGGAACGCTCTCCTTTCCCCTTCCCCCTCAGCCACGTAAGATGTCCCAGGAAAGAGACACACAGAGACCACAGGAGGGGAAAGCAAAGAGTTTATTCACCTGGTCAGGGGTATTTAAAGGGCTTTAGGGGATGTTAGTTACAACCAATAGAAATCAAGATTTAACAACAAATGGGGAAAGGGTTAACAAAGAACCAATAAGGGAGAGTTTCACATAGTCCTGCCAAAACGAATTCCTGCATACTAATTTAGGGAGATAAGAGTTTTCTCAAGGGGTCTTGGGAAGAAGAAAGGTGGCTCAAGGAAAAAAAAAGGCAAAGAATCCATTTTACAATACATTAAAAGTCTCAGTTTTTAAGGCATTATGGCTGGTTTCTTTATTTTCTTCACAGGCCCACTGCCACATTTGCTAGATTTCCAGACTTTTAATCAAAGAGGAGCTTGGCCTTCTTTCTGTGTCATACAAACTAGATTACTGAAGCTGACATAAAAATTTCTGAATCAAGTATTAGTTTATTATTGGTTTGGTGCATGTGCAACTGAAAGGTATGATAAAGGTATCTAGTATTGATCAATAGATTGTAGTACTCCATACTTTTCACATAACTGCCCATCACCTGGGGATGCCGATTGCTCTATAAAACTGACCTGTTCATGTGAATATCCAACTGCTGGAAGAAAGAAAGCTGTCTTTGCATATTTTACAAGGGACATTTTGATACTTTCTGTAGACCTTTAACAAATATATTCATTACATTCAAGCTAGTTAAAGATCCCAACAAAACCCATTAGAAAGCTCTCTTATAAGTGACTAATTTTTGTGAGATCTCCAGTCAGCATAATTTGTCTAAATATAATTTTTTCATGCTAATACTCAATGAAAGGCTGTGTTATACTAATGAAATTCTTTTACTAGAGTTTTTAAAGCAGTTGTCTATTAATTAAACTCATAATCTCATAAATATATATCTAAAAGCTAATTATAATAGAAACATAAAGAATTCTGATATTTGTCCAACTTGATTCTGTAATGTATTCATCAAGTTTATGAAAATGCTAATGAGAAACACTGAATGCTTTTGATTCCTGGGAAAGTATGTATCCATCTGGATCAGAAGCATATGGAAAGGGTATTTGTTTGCTAATGCTGGAATAAGAGTTTGCTTGCAAACTTTTGTGCTGCAAACAAACTGTAAGCCTAAATAGTGCATGTGGTTCTCAAATGGCAAAGTTTTGCAGTTTATTTGAATTCTAATGAAAATCTTGCAAATAAATCCAATGCATCACCAGCAACTCAGCAGTAAACGGATCAGAATACACTTCTGCAGTGTGAAATGACTCTGCAACATACTCTGCTGAAGAAATAGGGAAGAAGAGTCTTTGAAAGCTACTGCTCTTGATGATGAGTGAGACTAGCACTGCTTTTTGCTAAATTTTGGTTTACTTACAATGAAAATGTTGCACTATGAGATGTGTAGGTTCCCTTTATACTTGTACCCTTTTATGGCATATAAGAGATGGGACTGACACAGCAGGACACAATGACTTTCAGCCCCTTGTGGTTACTGACATTCTTTAATTCAATTAGAAAAAATACAAAACCAAAAACAATGCAGGTACTGACAAAAATGAAGTAAAAAAGAAAAGTTAGAGATTTACATCATTACCGACTCCAAATAATCTCATTCACCAGTTGAAAATCTTTAGATGTGATTTTGCAATCAGTAATATATTAGTCAAAAATTAGTCTTGAAGCACATATAGTTAATATGACCATATTGATACAATATTAAATGTAATTAGACAGAGAAGCTGGATATGAAAAGCTACATCCTCTCAATTGAGGAAGTTGTTGTTTCTAGAGGAGACGGGTCATCCATGAAAAGTGCAGAACAGTAAAACTGGCAAAGTCTTTAAGAAAGAGGTGATCTATTCTACCACTGAGAAACAGCAGGACTTACACATCCTCCAATTTTTCAGAAAATATTGAAATTAATTGATTTAATTGAGAGTAAAAACTGTCTGAAGCAAGAGAAGAGCAGGTACAAAACAGAAGACATAGAGAAACTTCCAATGAGAAAAGAGAAGAGGAAGAATATCCCATTACAAACAATGGCAAATATTACTGGATCCTTAAAGCCTGGAAGAAGGATAGAAATAAAGAGGGGTTTTTTTGTTTTTTTCGTTTTTTTCATGACATGCTTTTCCATAGATAGAAAAGCAGTCAGGACATGTTGGATGATTTTATGTGAGCTCTGCAAAGCTCTGAGTTATAATCCTCTCCTTTTTTTCTCTCACTTTTCACACACACACAAAAATTCTTTGCACTTCAGCTTGCATCTCAAAGTCATTAACAGGTTATCAACCACATACGGTGCATCACACCAAATTTCTTGTTCCACATAGGTATCATAACTTTGCTATGACATTCACGCATCACTCATTTCTGCAAGGAATAATGGCACTGTTAAATGCAAGTAATTCCTTTATACAACAGCTTCAGGTACACAGGCACAAACCCAGACCTCTGAGCAGTGTGTGGGAAATTATGGTCCATGTCTGTGCTAGTAAATCAAACAAGGCAAATTATCCTGCCCTAATGACAACTGTTTGGCAGGGCTGTTCCCATACAATTTCAATGTCTTATCTTTCCCCTGAAAAGCTGTAGAAATCCAAATCACTCCCTCTGTTCTTAAACTCCAAGTTGTGTTCAAAAATTGCTAACTCTAAAACTGTGCCAAGGTTTATATTAAACATGTCACTGTAAGAATGGTTTGGGGCCATTACTCAGCCCCAGCCCTAGCCTTATTTAGATTAGAGCATATGACTTTGAGGCCACTTGGGAAAACCCTGAGACAAGTTTTAAAAACAAGGTGTCACAGCATTAAAATGAAAATAAACAGATAAAAGATGAGGCTACTTGTGAGGGTAGAAAAGATTTGTACACATCACTTAGTCTGGCTGTTAGCAATCAATAAAATCTATTCTCTCATTGCATCTGTGTCTAGCCTTACATATTCCCTTTCCAGACGGGGGAAAAAAAACTATGCCATCTCTTATACTGCATGTCAGTTCTCTGTCAGTCCCTAGTCTGGCTTCCTTGGCTTGTCTGATGAGAGATGGTTGCAGACCTTAGTTATTCTAGTGCTCTAGTCAGCACTTTCCTGTGATGTTGGCTGGGTCTGTGGCTCTTCCACATCCATCTCTTCCTGTCTGCTTCTGGAGGAAGCTCAGGATGTCTATTTTTCTACAGGCTGTCCTTCACCAAGTCACAACCTTCCAGAAAACAGTCATGTCTTCACTAGAGATGACAGTTTTGTTGCCTGTGCTCTGCCATTATTCCCACAGACATCGTCCTGTGGCTAGGAAAGCATTGAAGTCATGTGATCCTTTATCAGAATATATATTCTGAATTTCCTGTCTCCATTTGTTTACATCAAGTCACACTTTCCCTGCTTTTATCATGGTAAGCTTGGTCCTAAGGCAGTCCCACTTTCAGCACTGCTGCTAGTTCATTCTCTTGTCTAGTACTGCTTTTGGCACTTTTCTCATCTAAATCAATTTATTAGCTTGTCAAGGTATTATTTCTATTTTTTGTCATTTTAGTCTTCCAGTTGGATGAATGCCAAGTCAGGCACTACAGCAGTAGCAGGAGTGCGTATCAGTGAAGAGCAGGGAAGGGAAGGAGGCTAGAAAGGATAGGAACTAGGAAGATATCCCTGTTTTGTGTGTAGGGAAATGTAAATTCAGTATTATGTCTATGCTATGTTTTGAAATCACATTTCCAGGTTCAAGTGCAGACTTCTATTCCTTGCCTATTAGTTTATTCTGCATTTCTAAGGATCCTTTTGAAAATTCCAACACCTTTTTACATAATAACGAAAGACTTTGAGTGTCTTAGGCTAATATAGTATGCATAAATCATGCATTTTTTGGGAACATTCAATCCAGTGGAAAGCTAACTGTGACCCTTTACCTACCATTATGATAGCATGGATGTCATATCTAACAAATAAAATTCTTGTGAGATTACATGTCTGAGAGTCATTTTCTGTGATAATGATGTTTCTTGATGGTAAAAAGACAAAAAGAGTATGCAATTTTTTTCACCAGTGCATACAAGGAAATGTGCACTAGTCCTGGACAGGAGAGTAACAGTTTAATTAAACTTACCTTCCTAATACTTGCCTAGTAATTTTTTTGCAGTTTCATTAACATTCTTTAACAACACTAATGTTTTTATCTTGCAATTCTTTATAGGATACATTAAATTTTCCAGGAAGTCTTCCTTTTCCTTACTATGTCCTCATTCTTTTTCTTTAAATTCTATTTTTTCATTTTCATGGGTTCCTCACATTTATACATGGCAACTCTTTTAGGGACCCATGGGAAGTACTTACATCTTACCTAATTATATCTCCAATTTAGGCATTTTCATCTGAAGTGGATTTATAATCCATTTATAATTAATGGAGAGAAGTAGGCATATCCTTTAATATAAGCTCAGCCATTGCTATAACTGGAGTGCCAACACTCATCTCACAAGTAATGAAGATTTGAGTTATTTTCCAGTTTGTATCCCAGCTAATAATGTATCTGCCATGTATTCTTACAAATAGTTTCACTTCTTTTGTAAATCTCCTTCCCTTCCCTTCCCTTCCCTTCCCTGCCCGTGCCG
>JAWWEE010000040.1:30581356-30608644 GCA_035221455.1 Xenops minutus
CTTCCCTTCCCTTCCCTTCCCTTCCCTTCCCTTCCCTTCCCTTCCCTTCCCTTCCCTTCCCTTCCCTTCCATTCCCTTCCCTTCCCTTCCCTTCCCTTCCCTTCCCTTCCCTTCCCTTCCCTTTCTTCTTTCCTTTTCTCTTTCTTTTTCTCTTTCTTTTCTTTATTCAGCTCTGTCCAATGTCTGGACTTTGTTAGCATGTGTTTTCTTACACGCCTTCTGCTGTCTTATGTGTTGCCTCACTTTGTAGGATTTTTTTGTTTGTTTGTTTTGTTCACTATTCCTATGATTTTTCTCTTTGGTAACAGAACTATATCACAAAATTTCTTCTACCTCTACTCTATAGTCTGGCAAACTGTAACAGGTTTTTATACTTCTATTTCTTGAGTTTCTAACAGCATTTTTTCAGTTGCTAATCCTCATTATACCTGTTGTCAGATTCCACAAAACTCTGTAGACTGTACATTTGACTTTACATACTTAAATAGGCTATAAATGTACTCAGAGTTGCTTCATCAATTCATTTTCTTTTTCCACACAAAGCTAAAAACTTCCAAAAGTTCACTGTTGTAGGTATGCAAAATGGTTTGGATATTATGCCTTTTAGTGCCACCCAAGCTTGCTATTCGTGTATGCTTTATTTTTAAAGAAGAGTAGAGTCTCTGCATTAGCAATATTAAAATAAAAATCTCCTGGCAGTATTTACTTTCATGAAGAAACAGAACTTTCTTTTGAACATCTTCCAGTTTTGCAGAAGAAAGAGGTGTTTTTGCTTGATACCAGGTGTTCTTGTAACTCATTAAAGAAAGCTCTGGATTGGTATTAAAACTCTGACTCATTTTTCTTGCAATGGGAGATAGCAAAGAAGCGATGAAGGGAACAGAAGTTGGGATAGTGGCTCTGTGCTGTTTAACACCTACCAGCTCAAATTGCAGCTGCTTCAAACCAATATATTTCATTAGCCTAAGAGATACTAACCAGGATATCTTTATCATAGTAGCATTTCTTACATTTCTGTTTGGCTACTGTGTGCAATGACAAATAAAAACGTACAAGCTCTATGGCATCTCCAATCCAATCCTCAAATTGCAGTAGTGTTGAAATATCTACCTGAGCCAGAATTCAGCTTGTCAGCTTCCTGGAGACACTGCATGCTTCCCCAAGCATCGTGACTTCAGCCCTGTCCTAAACCTCAGTATTGCAGATAGAGTGTATGTGCATCATCAAAAACTTAGTTTTGGGAGTGAATAAAAATTTTAGAGCCCTGGCCAGGATGCCCCTGGGAGTGGGTCACTACGGCCTTGTCTTTCAAATAAAAAAATTGCAACTTGAATATTCTAGTTGACTTAGCTGAAACTCAGATTTTTGACGGGAGTTAGAAGTAGTAAGGGTCTTGTCACCTAACACTACACATTAGGCCTCTCCTACCCACTCCCAAGTACTCTTTGATCATTCAGCTGTTTTCAATTTTGGGATGCCGTCAGGGGAGTGGCCCCTTAAAGAGCCCAGTTGCAGACGGTGTCTCACAGTGTGCAGTAAATTAAATGTGTTTTCTCAACTCGTGTCCTTTCTGTGCTACAGTGTCCCTGCCTGCTGCTCTGTCCTTGAAATGCAACTTGAAATTAACTCGCAATAGTTCAGCACGGCAGAAATCAATAACAGCACATAGGATGGGCTGCTAAACCCTGGCATTACCAGCAACATCTTAATGCAGGCCATGATGAACACTGAAATCTGGAAAAGAGAATTTTTTCATTAACTACTGTGTTTCTGGCTGACGTGTTCCCAGAATGGCTGAGATATTGGAAAAGTACATTTCCTGACTGTGTAAGCAGATTTTAATTCACTGAGAATACAAGCCTCTGCTTTATTAATACACTGAAAATGATCAGATAAAAGCTTCTAGAAGTAAATATTTTGGAATATGTTTTTGTGTTCCCTCTGTCACAGTAGATGAAACTTCAATTAGATTTGATGGCTTTTACATCAGTTTACTAAATAATCTGTTTAAAGCCTCCAAGTGTTCTCACTATGATACATAATGATTTACTGCAGGAAGAATGCAATACTGTCTAAAAAGATGTGATTAAGGACTTCTGGTTCTTCCTTGCTTCAAAATCCTCAAAGTGCATGAAAAAAAGATGAATTTAAATGTTGCATTCATAGAAAATAATGAAACTATTTGATACTTCTGTGTTAATGTAGATACAGAGATACACAAAACTTAGGAGACCAGGATGTTTTGAGGGAAACTCTATAAAGAAGAAATAAATGTGTTAAACATAATGAAGTGGGCCAAATTCTCTCCTGGCAAGAATTCTTTAAACCAGATCTCAGACTCTTCTCCACTAATTTTGTGGCATAAAAAAATCCACAAATCTATTTAACAGGCCTAGGAGTATTTCTAACTACTGCAGGTGTTGCAAATATAGATTGCAATTTTTTAGGAAAATGTCTTCTCACTGGAAAGCATTAAGAAACTGAAGTCTAGACTGTGTGAAGGAAGGAATTGCTTTGGAAAAATTACTTCAATAAATTATATTATCTGAGTATAGATGTTGCACAACTTTGATAACATATTTTTGAGCTACTCTTGTCTTCAAAGAGATCAAGACAGGCACTTGCATTTTCTTAGTTTCTGGTTTCATTGAGAATTCCAATTTGTTATTCAGTGCATTTATTTGTGGGTGATTATGTATCTGAGGTCCACCTTCAGGGAGTAGTAAAAGAAAAAACCTGAGAGTGCCTACAGGAGCCTCATTTAATAACATATTAAACAGCTGTGGTAAGAAGAGGAAAAGGAGATTTCTTCTCCCAGTCCTCTGTCCACTCTCTACCTTCTGTTCCCACACACAGCTCCATATCACTCCTTTAGCTGATTCAGTATAGCCCAACATTGCAATTCAGCTTCTAGGGGAAAACACAAGAGAATAAGCAGAAGCACGAGGGAATGTCCCCAGGCAGTTGGGAGGTCACCTCATCACCCTGACTTCTGCAGTTGCAGACTTCCTGGAATGGCATGTCCTGGAAAAGAAAAAGACGTGAGCTACTTTGTTGAGATGAGGCAGTAGTGAGAAATCCTTCTCAGCAAAAGTGTAGCACTATCCTTACTTCATATTACAATATCCATTTTTGGTTGCCTTCTCTGAATCCTGTCATGCTGAACTGAGCTCTCCAGAGCTACAATCAACCTTTTTAATCTTCTCTCCTATTTTTCCTCTTTTTCCTGATCTGATTGCCATAAGGCACCCTGAAATAACTCCTGATGAGTCTCTCTTCCCTGCTGACTCTCTCCTGCCAAGTTAGTCAGTGGGGAAGAAGCAGGAGAGGAAAGGAGGCAACATTCCCATGCCTATAGCTCCACGGCACTGGGGCCAACTGTGGCAAGAGCTCTGCCGACCTATGAGACCCACACTTACACATGCACCTTCCCATAAAGCTGCCAAAATGCTGCAATGCAGAGCCAACATCCCAGGGAGAAGGAGGGGATGCATCCCAATTATTTCCCTCAGAAAATACCCAAGTTGTTTAACTGCAGCAAATCAATTCTGATTACCAGGTGGATTTCAGATGGAAATTTGCTCAGCTTTCTGTCAGCCTATCCACCCAAGGCAACCCTGCCAGAAACTCCCATCTCCTGGGAAGCCTACTAGGAACACAGCCAAAGAAGTTACTTTGACTCTGACTTCCAGATTCTCTTGCTCTCCAATTCCCCAGACATTAAGGCTCCTGCACTGCCCACCAGGAAAGCTTTCAGTGGCACAAAAGATTCACAGCCCTGTTGGTGGGCTGCCAAGGAGAAGAAATTACTGAATGCAGATAGAATTGGTAATCTTAGAGGTCTTTTCCAACCTTAATTATTCCAATGATTAATGATTGCAATTTGCATATTTGATTTTTTTCTTCTTCTCCCCTTGATCTTCTTGGTTGAATTTGAATCAAAATGTAGCTGGAAAAGCAAATTTCCCAGGACTTGGAGATTACAAGTTTTTGCAAAGATTAAGTTAAGAGCTTAGTTTTGGGATGGCACTTCAAGATGCACATTAGATTAGCTGCTGATTAGTTCGGCAGATGGAATGAATGATGTGAAAACTCCAGCATTTTCCAGGGGAAGGTAATGCTGTAGAAAGACTAGAAAAACAGCCAAGAAAAACAGAGAACTAGAGACAAGAGTATGAGATGTTAGAAGACAGGGAAAAAATTCAACGTGGGAGGGGGACACATTTTTGAACAGCATTTTGAACTACAAATCTTTGGGTTTGTTTTTTTCTTTTACTATAAAACTTGTTAATTTTTCAGTTAGGAAAAAAAAAATAACCTACATACCTTTAAGGCAGGTTTGCGTAATTTTTACTATATTGAACCAGTTCTAATTAATGTCCCGGGGGAGTCTGATTGAGTCAATAAAGTCTGAATAATAAAAATTAAGAAGTTGAAAGTACAGCTGCTATGTAAAGACAATGGACTTGATTGCTGTACTTTGTCACTGGGAGAGATACAACAGTAGATTCACTTTGTTCTAGCATGTTAAGTTCATATCCTGCCTCCTGGACTGTAGCTGAGGAGAGAATTCTGCCTTCCTATAAAATAATTTTAGCTTTGCTCACATAAATGAATCAAAGGGAAGAAAAGGCTTTTAAACAGAGACTTTATTTGTGCTTGAAACTGAGGGTGTGAAAAAATGAGGTGATGCTTTAAAATTCTGTCTTTGTGCAGTCTTGAGGCCAAATTACAACCTGATTTACATTCTCTCTTAACTTCATCTCAGGAAATCACTTATTATTTGTGCAACTCTTTTTTTCTTGAAAAATTTCAAGTGCTGTCTCTGATGATGTCAACCCAGTCCCAGTTCTCCAGCTGCAGAGTTCCAGGCAGAAAGAGCCAGATTAAAATAAATACAGAAAATGGAGTTAGAGACTCCTTCATTCATCAAAAATCAAGGTAGAATAGGTTATAGGGACCAGCAGATACAAGTACAAACTATCTTTTTTCTCTTTTAATATCTTTTAAATGTTTTTACTAGATTTTTTTTTTTCTGGTATGTGTTATCTAAATAATTTTAAAGTGTGTAGTTCTCAGTACATAGTTAAGCACTTAATTCCTAGTAGTGCAAAACAGGAAATGAATGTAGTCAGTTCATTTTAAGGTACTTGCAGCACTTTGAAGTGCATTTGGAAATCTGAAAGTTGGTCAGATCCCAAGTTTGACTATTGAAAGGAAGTTTCATTGATTTCAGCAGAGTTGCACACATTTACACCAAATGAAGATTTGACCTACACTTCCTAATATGTTTTCTGAAAAGTGCTGCAAAGGAAGGTCTGGATTTCTCTCAGTAACTGTTCCCTTTCTTGGCTTAATATTGCACACATGTTTTCTCACTTAAACTTTGCCTCATTTGGCTTTAGGTTTTTATGTAGCCTTTGAAACCATTTCCAATGGAAAAATGCAGCTGTTAGCAAGATTTCCTAAAATGTACATGGAACTAATTTTCCAGGCATTTCTCTCAAGGACTCTGATGTATCTACAGAAGATATTTGGCCAAAAGGATTTTTAATGTAACTAAATGATGAAACAAAAAGAAAGAGTAGAGAGAAACCATCCACTTGTAAAGATAAAAAGGACAAAATGACTTTTAGGTGTTCATATTTACATGCTTGTTTTAAAGTAAATCTTGAAACTCTAATCTGCAATATTATTTTGCAGAAAATCAGTGATGTTTTAGTGTGAATTAGAATTAGAGGTAAAAGGATTGCAGTAATAAGCGATCTAGAATTATATAGATTCCATCACATGATATATGATTTTATACATTGTTGCTCTGTATCATGTGTTCAAAGGCACAAATAACCAAGACTATACAGCCCTCAGCACACAACTCACTAAGAGTAAAAAAACATATCATAAAATGCCACCTTCTCAGCCTGGATGGCAGGATGAGGCAAGGACAGGCAAAGAAAGGTCCAAGGAAGAATATGTTCTCAAGATCTTCACCAGGGTTGTGTTGGGCCCAACTTTATTGATGATCTGGATGAGGGGATTGAGTCTACCATTTGCAAATTAGCAGAAGACACCAAGTTGGGGGGAGTGTCGATCTGCTGGAGGGTAGGATGGCTCTGCAAAGGGACCTGGACAGGCTGGAGAGGTGGGCTGATTCTGAAAGGATAGGGATCAACAAGACCGAATGCCAGGTCCTGCACTTTGGCCAGAACCCCATAGCACTACAGGCTGGGGACAGAGTGGCTGGGGAGTGGCTAGGTAGAAAGGGACCTGCGGGGTTCTGATTGACAGCAGACTGAATGTGAGCCAACAGTGTGCCCAGCTGGCCAAGAAGGCCAATGGCATCCCGGTCTGTACTAGGAATAGTGTGGCCAGGAGGACCAAGAAAGTGATTTTTCCCCTGTACTTGGCACTTGTGGAGCCACACCTTCAGTAAACTATGTCCAGTTTACAGCCCCTCAGTTTAGGAAGGATATTGAGGTGTTGGAGCATGCCCAGTCAAGGACAATGAGGCTGATGAAGGGACTGGAGCACAAGTCCTATGAGGAGTAGCTGAGGGAGCTGGGGTTTTTTAGCCTGGAGAAGAGGAGGCTCAGGGAAGACCATATTGATCTCCACAACTACCTGAAAGGAAGCTGTAGTGAGGTGGGGTTTGGTCTCTTCTCCAAGGCAACTAGTGACAGGGCAACAGGACATAGTCTTAAGCATGCCAGGGAAAGTTTAGGCTCGATATTAGGAAACAGTTTTTCACAGAAAGGGTGATTGGGCATTGGAATGGGCTGTCCAGGCAGGTGGTGGAGTCACCATTCCTGGAGGCGTTTAAGGAAACACTGGATGTGGCACTTAGTGCCACGGTCTAGTTGACAAGGTGGTGTTAGGTCACAGGTTGGACTCGATGATCTCATAAGTATTTTCCAACCTAATTGATTCTGTGATAAGAGGAAGCAAGATACAGGTCATATATCCTTTCTGTCACAGTCTCTTCTGAGACACTAGTGCTACAAATTTATATATGTCCCTCTCCACAAAAATTGCAACATAAACCTCAGTTATCACAGGTTAAGTTAAATGACTAAATTATTAGGGACAATATAGGTATTTTTAAACAATTCCACTGGAAATAGACAGCCATGAAGTTAAATTTTAAAACATCAGTCTATTCTTCACTCTGAACTACCACTAGAAATGTGTCTTAAATTCTCTAGGACTGCCACTTTGTTGTCCCTATTCTGCATTGTTATTCATGGCTGATAAAATTTCAAGCAACTGAAGAGGAGAGGTTAGAGTAGAAGGCTCTAATCTCTTGTTTACATAAGTTAGAAGTTGTGCCACAAAGTACAAAATTGTAGAGCATCATAATTTCATTTCTTTATTAATCACAGCAGTAAAATATATTTTAAATACTGTCTGGTTCTTGTAACTGATAAACACATCATAAATTTCAATACAGCACAGAAATGAAAGTGTTATTATTCCCATTTTATCAATGAGTAACTGAGGGCACAGTTTAAATTTAATGGAAAACCAATTTGATGTTAAGTTACTGTCAAAAGCTGTGGTCCTATTTCTCATTCTGCACCAGCTTGCTGTTTCTGTTTCTTCTCTTATTCAAGTCTGAGTGCTTAAGTCCCTTATGCAGCTAAAGTCATAGGAAGCTTACCCAGCAAGGTAGGAAGACTGAAGAAATCATCTTTTCAGCATCACCCTGTCAGTACATCCAGTTAGCATCACCCTAAATGCACCTGACGCACTGCCAAGGAACTATTTCAAAGTTAAGGAGATGATTTCAGCTTATCTCAAAAGGAGTGGGACATTTGTGACAGAGAAAAAAATTAAAGTTGATGTCTCACCTTCCATGCTACTTTTCTAATGACTTGATTCCTTGTTTTTGGTGTATCTGCTTTAGGAATGATGTAATGGGTTTAAAGTGAAGAAAAAACATGACAATGCAAATCAGAATTATAAAGCTTCCTACACTTTGCTGCAAGCAGGAATAATTCCACTTATTTCAGGAGTTAGACTGAGATCATAGTTCCATGATAATGGCATTCAAATAAATAAGAACTATTGATGGATTTCATGCCTCCCTCCTGACTCTACTGTGCTCCACTGAATAACTCTTTACCATTCTGTTTTACCACTGTTTGAAGGGTCAAGCAGCATTGAATGATCCAAGTTAAAGAAAGACCTTTTTCTATTTTGGAGGTCAGGAAAAGGTTACTTTTAAATTAGTGCATTTACTGCATAGTTCACAGTCATCTGTGTCAAAATAACCTGGAGAGAGGAAAAAGAGCAACACTGATCAGGTTAGCAGTAGGAAAGCAGTGGGATGGAAACTGTGTAAGTTGTATTTCCATTAAAACCAGAATATTGCCAAATGATGGCTTTATACTGTCAGGGGAAGAGGGTTTTTTGTTGTTGTTGTTGTTGTTGTTTGTTTGTTTGTTTGTTTTGGGTTTTTTTATTATTTTAGAGGACTGAAAGCCTAAATATCAACACAAAAATGCACAGTATGTGTGAGCACATAGTAATAAATCTGAAAGATTATTAGCAATAAAGATTATTTTCAAAATATATAAGTAAAATGTAGGGAACATGTATAAGAAAGGATTGAACAAATAAAAATTACATAATTAGCCCACAATGTAGAGAGAGCAAAACTCTATTTGCTGTTAGATGGAGACTATGTGCTAATAGTCTTTCCAGTCATATACTCACCATTCTGCATGCAGTCTTTCTAAATGTCAGCGTCTGCGTAACTCCTTAAATACAACACAGAATAAGTTATAACATGCTACTCTCTTTGAAGTATATAGAGTTCAGGTAATTAAAGTATCAATATTATGCATTTTTGAGGAAAAGTTTGTACTAACTTTTTTTATGAGTTAAAGATGACTATTACAAAGTAATACCCAAGGTTATGGAAATAAAATCAGTTAAAATGTATTAGAACACAAGCAATCACAGTCGTTGGTAATTCATACATTTCTTACTGAACAATGAAAAGTTTAAAGAAACTCTGTTTATTATTTGGCAAATGCATTTATTATGCTTAGCACAAACTTAAGCAAAAGAAAGCACCTGTTCAAGGACTCCTTCTTTCCATAAGACAAGGGTTAGGAACATTTCATGGCTATGTCAGATCTACCTCATGTTGTCTCAAAAAGCAGTATAGAGCAGATGGTGTGGCTGGGAACAAGCATTAGGTGTAAGAAATAATATAAAACTTGTTGCCAGAAAGCAAACATTCCATTAATACTCAACCTGAAGTTCTTTTTTTTTGCGTTGAGAAAGCAGTGATAAAACATCTTTTCATAGTTTCTTTGCCCTAAAAATGTATTTGTTTTAGGGATAAAGATTTAGCTTGTGTTCACTGAGCAAAGAACTGCTGTGGTTTAAGACATCATCGCTGTCCAGCTGTTTGTTACTGCTCCACTGGCTGCCACTGCCCCATCAGAGAAACAGTGAGAGGGAAAGTGTACCTCTAGTGCTTAGGGTAATTCTTGGACACAAAGCTCACTCTTCTGCTCATTTTTGGCTTAAAACTTTCAATATTATAAATGTTCTATTCACCAAACAGTAGAGCAGATGGACAGTTTAATATTGTCAAATGAAAACAAGACCATCATGATTCTGAAGTAAATTACTTGGAAACAAAAATTTTGCTTTGGTTACACTATACAAAGTTTTACTTATAAATGAGCCAAGGTTATTCATGGCAGGTCTGAGAGGAGGCAAGCCTTCAGATTAGAAAGTATGTCATTTGGAAAAACATCATATTTACAGACGTGTTCTTCTTGCTAGTGTGAATGTAGAAACAGAATTAGCAGGGCTCCCGATATGGCTGTTTAAAACTCACAGATATGAGTGCTTTGTGTATGGGGAAATAAACTTTATGCTCCCTCATACTTTTTCACAAAGAGTTTGAAACAGATGGTTTTTAATTGCATAGTTTTCAACCAGTTACAGTAATATAAAAGTGGACTTGTAAATGTTTTACATGAAAGCAAAGACCTTTCTAGAGAGACAGAACAAAGTAAAGAATTAGATATTGATATGGGATCACTATGTCAGGAATTAGGTATTGGCAATGGAATTCTTTGGATATGTTAGATGGGGAGATGAGGCATGGGGGTGGATTCTGCAAACCTCCTTTACTTGGCAAGTAGTTTATCTGACAAATAATTCCTCAGTTCTAGTTGTTCTCCAGCTTTCTTACTTACATTCCCTATGTCCTGTTATTCTTTGTTTTGGGTTTTTTTCCGTAGTATAGTGGTATACAGAGATATAGTTGTGATATAGATGACGCTATCTGATTTAATAATTTGTATGCCTCTTATAATGAAAAGAGACTAAATAGACTCTTACAGCATGTGAGTCATCTGACGTATTTTAGATATCCACTTTGAAATTACATGGATCCCACAAGAGGCGGGTGTCTGCCTTTGGGCAGATCAATCCTACTCACTACCTCCATATGTTGACTTCAGCTTTCCTTAAGTACATACCAAAGTACTTTCTGAATTCAATTCAACATAAAGGGAAAAAAACAAAAGGAAATCATATGAAGAACAGATAAGAAAATGAGTGAAAGCATTAGAAAATGTTTTGAGAAAGACAAATGCAAATGCAATTTTGTTCCTTTTACAATACATACAGCACACTGTGCAAGGCAAAAAGTCCCAGAAGTTCACGACCCTAAAAATTCAGAGCTAGCTGCCATAAAGAAGATAAATATTATGGGTATATGCTGTAATTCTTAACTTGTAGGTTCCTATTTCTCAGATTTGAATAGAAGAAAACAGAGTAAGGTAATTAAAATCTAATACCTCAAGGCACTTATGCTTACTGTCATCCTACATGGAACAAGAAGGATTTGGACTGTCTGAAAAAAACTACCATTGAACAAGAAAACAGAAAACACTAAACAGAGGAATGTACCAATAAAACCACACTTTCTAAAGAGCTCATGGACACAAATATGGATGTAAGAAGGTTTCTTGCATCTTCTATTTTGAATCCAGACTTACTCTTCTCCTAAGTGTGATTCTCCTAATGAGAATTAGAGAATTAGACTCTCCTAATGAGAGTGTGATTACTCTCATCTTATTAAGGCCCATCTAATTATTTTATAAAATGCTTGGAAGAATAAAAAGTAGTGCTGATGCCTACAGAATACATACGGGCTTGGTCTATCTTACCATGATTATTTCATTTTTTTAACCAATGACTGTGGTACATATAGTGACAGAATATTGCTAAGAGCAGAGGCAAGATCTCTGGTTTCCTCCTTCCTAGACAAAAGCCCCAAAATACTGAATGGCGGATCTAGACTTCCTTCTTAAAAGTCACAGTTTTCTTGTCCATGAGTATTAAATTTCCTTCTACTCAAGGGTGCAATGCAATAGGACGTGGACTGAAACATCTGAGAAAGTTACTGATCCTACATGTCTTTCTCTAGGTCACTGCTCTAAAATATTATTAAAAAAAAAAAAAAAAAGTTTAATCTTCTTAACTTTTCCCTTAACAGAGACACACAATCTGTAATTCTAGTCTTCCAGGCTCCTCTCTCTAGGCAATCAAAAAGGACAAGGCCATCACAAGCTATATTGTCTTCTACATTAGAATATTTCTCTCTCTACACATTGCTAAATTTGCTCTCAGATACCATATGACTAAGTAAGGAAGGATGAAGATGGGCACACCCATATCTTAGCTTAGATACAAAAATCCTTATTTCTAGGTCACATTATATTTTTGATCCAGCCCTGACATCTCAAAATAAAACCAACAAATTAAAAGAATGAAGAAGTACAACAAACAAGGATTTTCTTAGTTTATGTATACCAGGTAGGATCTCCACTGGCAACCCTTCTATTGGAACTACTTCAATATGCATCCACTAAGATCTAACATTTTGTTTTCAATAGATTATTCAGTTCTTTGAGAACTGTGAGACTTTAGACACAACTGTAATAAAATCAGAGGTACCAAGAAAACCCACTTTTATATATAGTCAGTTGTTGTGTCGGTAGAATCTTGTTCCCACAAAGCATGGAAAATGGAAAATCTGACCTATTGAAACACCTTGTTTAAACTTGGTTAGAGGATGAGTTGCACAACAAAGCAATAATTCCTTTGCAATGTGACTGGATGCACAACTGACTGTGAAGATCAGTATGTCCTTGATGTTGCCTTTCACTTCAGGACTAAGCCAATTACTTCTCAGCCTCCACAGAAATTCTGTATAAACAGGTTTGCAGAGGTTTCTTCTCTCCTTGGTCTTGAAAGAAAGTAAACATATGAATTAAAGATAGACCATGAGCAGTAAAGTGTGCATGATTTCCAAACACTTTATCAAAATGTTACCTGAAAAGAACTTTAACAGCACAGAAAACCAGGAAGCAGTTGACAGCTCATCTATCATCTCAGCCTCAAAAACTAGTTTCATTCATAACATATATATGAGTGACATACCTCTGCATGGCTTTTAAGATGCCATCTGCAGCTTTCAGTCAAATCTTCATCACTCAACAAGGTTCTGTCTTTTTTTTTTTTTTAATAGCCTCCTAATTTTCCTACTGTGTCCCTGAGTAGTACGGTTACAATCTTCATCAATATATATGCATCATAATTATTCTGTTGGTTAAGATGAGAAAGAATAGACTCAAACTAGTGATTCAGGAAATGATGGGAAAACTAGACGACCTTTTGTAGTCCATCCCAGACCTAGGTTTTTGCAAAAGTGACCTGTGGTCAAAGACAAACCCATGACAGCAAGGCTTGCCACGCTTGGGCCTAAAAAAAATTTAGACTATCTGAAAAAGATCCAGCCTTCTGCAGAATATCTTACTGGGCAATGCAAGGACTGACTGCTGGTCTTTTGCTCAGTGAGTTTTCTGTTGGTTTGCATATACCATAGTAACCCAGAGGACAAAGTCCAGAAGGAGTCCTTATTTGGGCCTAAAGCTGACAGGTTCCTATTCAGTTCACATAAAAAATAATATATATGTCACTGTTGTACCCTTTCATACCCCCCCAAAATGGCACAGTGGAGACTTTGCTGAGGAAAAGCTTCAAGTGAACTCTTCTGTACCCTCTCTTTTTCCGACACGGTATGACAGAGTGCTACTCATCCTCCTCAGGAATTGGTAGCATATGTTTCTCATCTTTTCTTCCCACTTTAGGACTGCAGTTATTTGCTACCCACACACAATCTTTTAGGTAGAAGAGGTAATAGCAGTTTTCTGTCAACACTTTTCTCTTCTCTCTGATGATTTGACAAGTCCACACAGGGGATGAAAAAGTTACCTTAATCTCTTTACAGCTCTCTGCATGTGGCACCATTCTGAGCCCACTGTAGCTCATGCATATTTGCAGACACAAAAAGCTATGAGCATTTAGGTCTTTCTACTTGGTGTGTTCTTGTTTTATAAAGCTTGTTACTAGGCTGTTCTCAGCTCTCCAGCCAGGCACGGGGTTCTCTTGAAGAAATTGTAAGGATCTCTCTCCTGGCTTTTTTAATGCCTGTCTGGTATTAAAGCAAATTGGTGAACATTGACTGTTTTATTTTACATTTTAAATTTAAACTGAGTCATGGGTCAGCCACATTTCCACACCTAGGATTTGTTTCTCTTGGATTCAGTTTATATATTTAATAAGTGTTAGAGCAAATGTGCTAAGGAAATACTTTCCATTTTTACTATTTTTATGTTGGTATACTGAACTTAGTTTCAATTTTTGTTTTGAAGTCAGTTTTATTTTCTTAACAAGTTTGTTTGAAAAAATAGACTTTAATTTCAGTCCTGGACTCTCCTCCCCTTCAAGTTACCTCCTGCCCCTGCTTTTTTTTGAGTGTGGTGGTAATGAATGAATTCACATGCAGGTGAGCACAGAAAGTTAGCAGATCCCAAGGTTTATTTTCAATGTGGCAGGAATGGTGTTCCTTACACTCTCTTCTTGCCAAGCTGGGAGTGAAAGTGTTGGGGTGATCTCATCCACAGAAAGGTGTGTCTACATACTCCCTTTCACAGGTGCAACAATAGAAATCCTACCCGTGCAGTAAATGAAGAGCCCTCCTGTTTGCTCAATATATTGCAGTCACACTTCTGCTCTCTGGGTGAGTGCTAGAATTGGCTCAAAGCCAAAGTCAATTTATTATTATTATTACTTTTTAAGTTCAGAGACAACCTGAAAATTTTGGGACCTCGAGCAAAGTTTCATTTAACATCTCAAGGAGGTTCCATGAGGATAACAGCCTTTCTCTTCCAAGGGCTAATCTAATTTCTTCTTTATTTTTATGCAGTCTATAACTATGTAGTTCATGTCTGTGCCGTTTCAGGCTTAGTCATGACTATACAGTCACGAAAATTATTGTGTCCAGTGCAATTTAAAATGCACTAAATACCTACTCTGGAAGATGCTTACAATTTACAGATCCTACTCAGGTGAAAATTACATCTTCCTTACTTTAATCTTATCTCTTATAGTTACAATCTTGTTAATGATATTAAATATATTTTGTTCATCCTTGGTATTTGGACTTGGCAAGTACATATAGCCTTTTATCCAACATACTAAAGTGCCGTATCTGATTAGCTCACAGCTATTAGAACTGGATAAGTAACAGGGGAAATTTTCAAGCAATTATTTATACCTCTGTTTGCATCCCATTTGCATAGCACATTTTACAAACATCAAGGCAAGAAAAGTGCTACCTGCATAAATGTGAATACCAATGGAAATTATTTGAGAGCTTAGAGGACAAAACCCATTTCAAGTGCTTGCAGCAGTCAGGTGGTGATCATACTGAGGCCTGGATCAGCAAGGCTAGTGCAGAAAGAGAAGCAGGGAAGTCACAATCACTGCACAGCAAACTGCATGCACCATGCATTCTTCAAGAGAACCAAATGCACTCAAGTATTACTGCAGACAGTGAGAGGACACCATCAGTGGGAATCCAGGTAATTACATTTAACATTTAGCATGTCATTCTCCCTGTGCTTTGGGGTCATCCATCTGCATCATGGATTCACTACCCACTTCCGCAAAGGACCTATCAGTAGAAAGCCCTCGTCTGTTACTGAACTTTGTCCAGACTGTTTGTGACCATGCACACAGACACACATGTAGCATTGGGATGGTTTACTTTCTAATTCATGAAGGCATGACACGGTACACATCCTCTTCAAATTATCTAGGAAAAGCTAGGTTGGAAAACTTCCAATTTCACCCCCAGTCATGTACAAGTCTGCTCCTACTATCTTTGGGCAGTTCTTTGAAGAAAATGCAAGACCAAAGTTAGAAAGAGCCAAGTGGAGAAGCCAGAATCAATACTCAGGAGAGACACAAACCTCACAACCCAGAAAGGCAGATTTATGTCTCTATAATCAAGGCTTCACTGTGCTTGCTAGTGCTCTCTTTTTCTCTAATCTCCAGAAAAGGCTTTCCCATTGGATTCCATTTCTGGAGGCCAAATCACTGTACCAGCCTACAACTGTAACTGTGAGACACAATATAGCACTTAACTAATAGCACAGAGACCAAAAGGTCAAAAGAGAAATTGATATTAGCTTAACTTCAATTTTTATGCTTTTACTAAGGACAAAGGTAATATGATTTTGGCAGAGGGCCAAATCTCAAATCTGCAAGCAAGCTGGAGGGAGAAAAATCCTCAACAAATACTGCATTTTAAAATGTCAAATAATATGAATAATAACACATAAATTTTGTTGTTTACAGGTACAGGTAGGAGGAAATTAACCAAAGCCTACTGTGATCAACTGCTCTTCAGTAAAAACCTACCATGTGAATGTATTGGTCTAGATGCCCACCTATTTCTTCCATGAAGAGTTGTGTGCAGTGAAAGGGGGAAGAAAAGGAATAGGGGGAGCGAAGTGGAAGCAGAAATTGCATGATGGAAAATTGTTTTGCATGAAATACGGAGGGCAAAACACCTGAATGATAAGCAGATCATCACCCCAGTAGTATAGAGAGATTTATGAGACTTTTAAATACAGCTTCACTCCAGACCTTTAATTAACGTACAGCTCTGTCTGAAAGTAGAACTAAAATCTAATTAAACTTTGGACTTAAAAAGAGTTTACATTAAAAGCACTGAGAAACTGCAAGAGCAATTTGATATATTGCATTTACAGCAAATAAAGCAAGTACGTGGTAAGGTAAGGAATGCAGATTCTGTTTTCTTTGTGTCATGCATCTTTCATTCAAATACTCATACATACAAAAGACTCATGTAGTTCCCTCAGTATGTCTGTAGTCTTGAAATGGGTGAAGGATAGATTCACCTGATCTCAAATTTCAAACATGTCTCCTTATAGCCACCTACTGTTTTATAATATTTCCTTGTCATTATTTGTTTCACTTAATCTATCTGAAAGCTCACTTACTCTTATTCTACAGATAGGTTGCTCCATGCTACAGGGTTTTCTACTTGAATCCAGAAGAATCCTTGCCAGTTCTCACGCAGAGATGGAGCTTGAGTTGTGAAGATCTGCATGGACAAATAGCACATCTGGGTAGTAGGGTGAATGCAAATGGAGGGCTGTGGTTTGGGGTGGTGGAATAAAAGTCTAAGAGGGAAAGAGAAAAACCAGCATATCTGTATATAGATATATACCTGTGATTTTTGGTAATAAGTATGTTTGAAATGTGTAGGATCGCACATGAGGGCAGGACACACTTGATTTCAGCTGCTTAAAGGTGTTAAAAGCATGGAAATGAAGTGCAGCTTATTAGGATAATGAAAATGCACATGGCCCAACAGAAGAAGCAAGACCCAGCTGTTCTCTTAAGCCTTCTAGATGCTGTTTTTGAGGCGATGTAAATATTCTCAATTATCTAATATAACTTCTGTAAAAACTGTCCTGAATTTACTTCATAAAAAAAGGCTATGCACCTTAGCACCTATGTATGAGAGAAACAAATATTTTTGTCCTTTTCTCCTTAGAGGGCAACACAAGGAAGGGCTGATGGGAAGACAAGCTGTATACTGTCAATCAGCATTGTTTTCATTTAAATCAGAGATAAAAACAGGAAAGACCTTTGAGTACTTGCTTCTACTTGTAAGGTTTTTAGATTGGTTGGATGTTTAAAAAGAAGTAAGAAGGAAATTTCAGAAGGAGATAATAATGATATATGCTCTTACTCTTTCAAAGACAGGCAGACAGTAATATGAAATAATAATCCTCTAAATACCTAAATATTTCTTTTTCAATGTAAAACTCTACCCAAACCAATTTTTCAAGCTTTTGTGGAAACATATAGAGGCATTAACACAGAAAATTTTCCATCCAAATATAGTTTTACTTGTAATTGAGAAGTATTTCTTGGAATTAGATACTTGTTTGCAGCAGTCCACTTTTTGTAATAAAAATTAAAACAAAAAAAATGTTGCAGCAAATAAATAAGAAATGGCATTTTAATTATATTAAGTGTATGCAGTGATCATGGGGGTGAGAGTCACATTAGCACAAGTTAATCCATCTGCCTGTGTTTAGACATCTGTAAAACATATGTCTAATTTAAGCTAGTTTAGTCTCTTGCATTACTCCATTGAAGTTCTCTTACTCATCCATGCTCACTCTCTGTCCCTCTCTGTTGACTGTGGAAATAGGTAATTTAAAGCTAGATATTTAACTTACAGGCAGCTAAGGTACATATCATATGTTTCTGGGTCTGTGTTTTCCTCTAGCCAACTGTAGACAAGCTCACAGCCTTAGAAATATCATCAATAAATAATGACAAACACATTAGCAAATAATTGTCGTATCGTTTTTCATGACTTTGCATTTTTCTTTTTCCTCTGCATTTTTAAATCCTCCTAAATGCTCTACAGAGAACATAGAAGTTATTATTTCATTATTTTAAACTATATCATTATTTAGAAGTGCTGTAAGAAAAGAACCTTGTTTTCCTATACATTTCAGGATACCTTGTTACATTAAATCTTATACTGGAACAGAATCAAGAAATATCAGGCATTTTCATAAAATGTGACTGTCACAAAGACTTTTTTTTTCCATTATAAAAGTGTTTCTCTTTGTTGCTTACTAAGTTTCCAGTGAAAAATTATTAGATCATTCTGCCCTGCAAAAAAAAAAAAAAAAAAAAAAAAAAAAAAAAAAAAAAAAAAAAAAAAATCAGTGATGGGTATATTGAGGGTCATACATCCTTCCAAAATATGTATGTTTTGCTAAAACAGACATTCTTCATCAAGGGTATATTTTTTTATATATATTCCAACCAGATCTACATAGAAACAAGTGAGCAGGAAATGTTCTTTATTCAAATAGAATTTGACAAGAAAAAGAGGTTTGTGGCTGAAGGCAGCAAGTAAAGATACTGATAATTTTAATTAGATTGCCAAAAGTAATAGAGGCTTGTATGTCTTTAGATGAATCCCTAATTCAGATCCACAACAGCATTCAGTTGGTATTCCATGGTGTTCTAGCCAGGACCCATTAATCACTGTGTGGGTGTAACCAAGACTGTGTATTGTACACCCTCTATGTCATTTCTGTTGAACTGTTAATAATTGATTGTTTGCAGCAGCTGCCCAGGCTGAACACCTGAACCCTGAGGCTCAAAGTTGGGTGTTAAAGGACCCTGCAAGGCAAGGAATGTTTTCCGTCTTCACATCAGTGACTCAGCTGTGATAACTCCCCTCCAGGGAGGCATTAGCACCTCCACACCCAGCCTGAGGGGTCATATCTGCTAATGGGCTATTAGGGACTGGAACAATAGGCAGTTGCAACAACTTGGACCATCAAAGATTCCCAAAATATCCCATGACTCACAGAGTTAAATCACCCATCATGAAACTCCCTGCCTTCTGGGGGAGGTCCTGGGCATTCTCACCTGAACCTGAGCATACATAATCTTTGGGTTTTGGGACTTCAGGTGCCACTCATTAGATCCAGAGGAGGACCAGAACCTCAACAGGACTGTGACTGCAACTCTCGACAAGAGTGTGACCATCATCCTCACCAACAGGTTTTCCTTTTCTTTTACTTTGTACTCAGGGGGACCACATGGCGCTCAGCACAGGGGCTAACGAACACCATTCTGTTAATGCCTCAGGGTCCCAGGTTCTTTTGTGGGTTAAAACCACTTTTTTTTTTTTTTTTTGTATCATTGTATTTTAATATTTTTTAGTAAATTGTATCCCTGACTTGTAATCTCTTTTGAGTTGGGTTTATTCCTCCTGACAGTTTACCTTTAAACCAGTTCATATGGAATAGCTCAAAGTTCAAAATTTTGATTTAAATGTTCTCTGACATTTTAGATACTTTTGGAAATGCTTATGAAACAACATGCTATCATGTTAACATCCTTTTGTTAGTTTAGACAGATTAAAAGTGGTTGCTGTAACAGAGCACAAGCTTGAACACATGAAAACAATCTAAATACCTGTCCTAGCCCTGGAGACTGTGTGCTCTAATTATGAGCTCATTTAAAAACTGTCTTGTCCCAGCTCAACTCCTCTTGCTCTCTGACCCAATTAAATGAAACTTTCACTAAATAGCAACACACCTTCATGGTAAACGTATCCCACATCATCAGCCTTAGGGAAACATTTCCTTGCTGTGCGTCTGAGAGCTTGCATTAATGATGTGGTGCAGTGAGCCCAAAAGTGCTGAGAGCAGTGGAGTTGGGGCTTTTGGGAAGACTATGATTAGGGGAAGGTCTGGGATCTATAATCCAGAGGACATCATAGATAGAGCCTGACCTTCCTCTCTCTACCTTTTGGCTTACTGCTAGTTCAGATTGTGTTTTCCAATGCTAATGCAGAAGCACAGTCCATGGTTTTGCTCAGAGTGATAACATCTGCCTTTTCTCCCTTGATTTCCCTAGTGTGCACTGCCTTCCTCTAGGCAGCACTCATGTCATTTCTACCCAGAAGGACCAACTGATCATTAGCAGCCTAGGTCCCAGTTCTTCAGCCATGGGCCTAAAACTCAACTGGCCAGGACCTTCATTTTGCAAGACGTGACATGCCTCCAGTGGGTCCAGTTCTCCCCACCAGCATGGTGTCCAGGACACAAAGGCTCCTGGAATGGGATCATGGACTGCAGGGAAATTGCCAGCTGAACAAACCTGATCCATGGGTTTCAGAAGGCAGACTGTGAAATATTCTCTTTAGGAGGTGCTCCTGTAAATCAGGAAATGGTAGCACCAGCTTGAATGAAATAAAGTGTATGAAACTGGTTTTATGATTTTTGGGTAAAAGTCTCTGCATATTAGCTCATTTCTGAATATCAGGAATGTCTTTCATTGCCATTTACCTCAGACTTACCACAGGGTCCAAGTATTCACAGAAGCAGTTACAGGGGCCATTTGATATCCAAACTTATCACACATTGTTACCTGTTCATTTTCTCTGTCTTTAGCATAACACCATGATGGAAATTTTTCTTGTTTCACGTGTTTAATATTTATGTTGGATAGCTGCAAGATATAATGAAAATTCATTTTCACAGCTGGTTCGAACCTGCTTACTTCTGCTTTTCCGAAAGGCAAGAAGAAAGAGAGATGAGATACCTCATACAGAGAGGTAAAAGAGGAGGGCAAACAGTTGGAGAGAAAATAATGGAACTGTTCTGCAGATAAAAACAATATGAGAGAGAAGATTGATTTTATTTTTTATTTTTTTTTACCCCTCTGAAATAAGAGCTACCTAAAGCATGCTCATTTATTTATCTAACAGCAGGGTAGGTCCCTTGATACTGCTCCTCTATATGTCACCAGTACAACACTACAAGGACCTGTTAGCTTGATTAGAACCCCTCAATTAGCTTCAAAAGGCTTTGAAATAACCCCTGCTCTGCTTATTGGCTCTATTTCTCCACCAGACCTGTGTAAAGAAGCCTCCTGCCAGCAGGGGGTGGATCTGGTCTGGAAACGGTGACAAAACAAAAATGCATCTTCATGCACCAGATACCACCCTGTTTTAATCGTTATATAAATTTATAACAATATAATAGGGAAAGTGCCAAGACATTATCTAATATATGGATGGTGCCACAACAGCTTTTAATCTTAGTCTGGGAACCATTAGGACATTTTGCTGCATAAATAACACTGAATTAAGTAGTCTTCTTGTATCAGCACCATATGTTGATAGCAAACATATTTATAATGTTTATTTGAATAACTTCAAGAGAGGATATTACAACAGATCAGCTGAACCGTAAACACTACTAAAACACTTTTTAAATTTTGTTGCTAATTTCTCTTAGTAAATGGAGAAAAATACTGGTGAGAAATTTCAAAAGTGCTGGAGAAAACATGATATTTCCACATATGGATTTTGAATTTCTAAGTACCTTTATTAGCTATGCAAATTCACTGGTCTCAGTAACCACTATGATTACAATTCTCTCTTCCACAAATAACAGCAAACTCTGGGCTGTGGAACTAGTCTGTGGTCTTCCATCAGTAAAAACGTCTATTACAGGGAGCTGAAGTGCAGACATTTATAAGTTTCTGAGTGATATATTAGAGTTACCACAAATACAGCTGATAGTAGCAGTTGCTGTGGCCATAAATTAGGCTAGTAAATCAAATGTAAGTACTCACATGGTTTTTTGGTTTGTGGTTTTTTTGCGTTTTTTGGTTTGTTTGTTGGTTGTTTTGAGAGAAAGCTGCAAATTAGCCAATTTTTCTATGCAAGTTCACACATCACAGAAAAAAGTTAGTCCAAGTGACACTCTCATTTTTGTCATTATCCTTGTTTGTTAACAGTACTTCCATCAGCATTTTTTTGCCCTTTCTCAAAGACAGCATTAATTTGTGAAGGCAATATAAAACAGTAGGTCAGCTGCTTTTTCTGTGTCCTGTTTCCTTTAAATGCATTCTTGAGTGAACCCAGGTAGCTGTTAAGACAATGATGGCACTACTCAGTGGGAAAGAATATTTAGCTTTCTGCAACACAAGGAGATGCTGATTTTTTGCATCTGTATCTAGCCAGGCTAGTGAGCAGAAAATCTGGCTGCACAATGAAAACATTTTCAAAGGTTTCCACAATGGATTAAAAATCAGTGACAGGGGTTCATGCATCCTGAGTTAGTCTTTTAAAAGTAAAAATCAGTGATGACAAAATTTTGATTTAATGCAAGAAACCAGTAAAATATTACATTGGCTGGGATTTACTTGCCTAAACATAGGCATCTAAGATGTGAGACACAGCACTAAGATGTGAGGCAGTTTTCTGTGGTCCAGATACATCATATAGATTCTATATAGGACTCTTCATCTACAGAATCAGTCAGGAGCCCGACAGGGTACTACAGTGCATCTGAAATGGTGTTACACTCCTGTGGATTGGCAAATGAATCCTATCCACACTGAGAAAACCCCCAGTGGCCAGTAAGTACATTTAAATGTCTGGGTAGATTCAACAATCCTTTCTGCTTACATTTGAGATACTTGCCTCTCTCCTTGACTATTTCCTGCAATTTCAGTCAGTCTGAAAAATTGTTTTTTTCTAGATAGTGAAAATCTCCTCATGTGTGTGACTGGTCTAATTATCTGTCCCAAATTTGAGGGATTAACTTTTTGAATCGGGACTCTTTCTGGCTACAGGACTGCCAGTCCCAACATGGTCAAGGAGTCCAGGAATGGATTAATGGGTAAAGAGCTTGCAAATAAACTCAGTTAACACATTGTTTCACCATGCCTCACACAAGTTGTATATATGAAGCTCCTTAAAATAGTTGAGACCTTCTAGAGCTTCCAAGCCTCTGCAGTGAAGCTCGTGTACCAAAATGGAGAGTCAGCACTGAAACAGTGCATCTGGACTTGGCAATTTTGAACATAGTTGCACGTCTGGTATTTTCCATTCAAATCCCTGAAATTTCATGACCTAGACAGAGATGCTGACTGGCTATTTTAGTCATTTCATCTGTGGATGGATCTAGGGCACTGTGTTACATGAACCTGACTCTTAGTACCAATAATATGGCTTAGAAGCAAAACTTTTAGAGTAACTTTTAAAGCAAACTCAGAGTAGCAGAAGAGACATTTTGGCATATGAACATTAAAAGCAAACTATCCAAAGAGCACTAAAAGAATATACTGTTGCAAATCCAAATATTCCAGAAGTTAGAAAATACCAGAACTGGCTACATACAACCCTAATTTCTTTTACTTCAGGTGTATGTCTTATAGCATGATATGTAATTACATTCAAACCTGTCTCAGAGCATGAGCTAAGGACAGCATTTGTTCTGAATAAGAGTAAAAACTCCAGACACCTAATTGTGCAGTAAGCACTATTTCAGAGACTGAAAAGAAAAAGCAGTGTAAGGCTTTGTTTCAGGTTAACAGTTTGCTACCTTCCCAACAACAGAGCTATAGATTTTTAGTATATTACATGAGCTGTGAAGGTATGATGAAAATGAAGGTAATCACCAGCTGTAAACTGGATAAGGGGTCCCTAACCAATCCTTGTAACTTGACTCCTAGCAACCCCATTAATATATTGTATGTGTGCTCCCTTTTAATGCTCCTAAAATATCAGCTTGTGTGCTCTTTGTCAAAGATGGTTTAAGATGTGTTGAGTTCTTTTCTTGGTATCATAGTTTCAGCATGTGGCAAAAAAAGCTATTTTAATATATTGTGATTACTGTTGCAGTTCCTGTGGGCTTTAACCATATATTTCTCTTGTTGCAAATAGTTTAGTGCTTTAAGAGTGGTTCATGTCTTGTTCATGACATCCAGAAGGACCTAGACGAGTCTGAGTTGGTGGGCCCATTTGAATCTCAAGTGGAAGAAGGCCAAGCACAAAGTTCTGCACCTGGGTCAGAGCAATCTCTAATATCAATACAGATATGAAGATGAACTCATTGAAAGCAGCCCTATGAAGAAGGACTTGCGGATGTCAGTGGGCAAGAAAAAAGGCCACGACCAAGCAAAGTGTATTTGCAGCCCAGAAAGCCAACCATGTCCTGGGCTGCATCAAAAAAAAATTGTGACCAGCAGGCCAAGGGAGGTAATTCTCCCTCTCTGCTCCACTCTGGTGAGACCCCACATGGAGTACTCCATCTGGCTCTGAGGTTCTCAGTACTAAAAATTATGTGGACTATTAGAGGAGGTCCTGAAGAGGGTCAAATAATGGACAGAAGGCTGGAACACCTCTCCTATGAGAAAAGGCTGAGAGAGTTGGGGCTATTCAGCTCAGAGGAGAGAAGGCTCCAGGGAGATCTCAGAGTAGCCTTTCAGTACCTAAAGACAACCTACAAGAAAAATATTTTGCCAAGACCTGAAGTAACAAGAGAAGGAGTAATGGTTTTAAAAGTGTGTACATTCATATTAGATATTTTAAAGACATTCTTGATGATGATGGTGGTGAGACACTGGAACAGGTTGCCAAGAGAAGCTGTAGATACCTCAGCCCTGGAACTGATAAAGACCAGGTTGGATGGAGCTTTGAGCAATCTCATCTAGTGAAACTTGTCTCTGCCATGGAAGAAAGGTTAGACTAGATGATCTTTAAATGTGCTTTCCAACCCAAATAATTCTGTGATTCTATGAATGCAGCAATGACTAAACTAGTTCCTGATTTCTGACACTCCTTTCCACTTCCTCTTAGTGCAGCAGGAATACATCTGTACATGGCAGCCTTATTTCAGGGGCATGCAAGAGGTACATGCTTCTACCAAACCACAGTAAAACATTCCTATTGGTTTGCAATCCTTGAGCCTACAGCTGTGCTTACTTGTGACATGTAGCTATGACTTCTGTAGTTCTGCCATGCTCTTGAGGCATTGAAAAGATCAAGTCAAGTTGGGGCATGTGAGAGCTGTGTGGGGGTGGGTGTCAGTTCCTGATTTTGCCTCTTCCCATACACAGTTGGACAGAAAAGAACATATGTTTTGACTACAAAGGGATTATTCACTGAGCAGGGCAGGATCAAATTGCTGTTTTGAAATAACATGGTAACATCCAGGAAGGAAGAAAGGTACTCAGATCATCCTCCAAGACGCACGAATGGCACCAGTTTTGACTTTTGTTATTTTCTCCATTCCTATAGCCTCTCATGCACTTTTGGTCTGATTACCAGAATCAAGGCTGAGAGCTTTGGAGGAGTTCACAGGGTACATAGCCAATCTCTACAATGGCAAAGTTTATGCCAAATAGAGCTCTTAAATATGATATTATTTAAATATCTTTTTCATTATATTGTTTGAAGTGGAGCCACTCAGTCTGCCTTGTGCAGTCTGCCAATTTTTAATCATGAACTGAAATTTGAAATGTTTTATTAGTGAAAAAATGCCAACACTGAAAATTTGATTATTAATTTAAAAATAATATTTTAATTATTCTGCCTCCAAAATGCAGTCAAGTCTTCTGTTTGAAAATTTAGAAATTAATGTAACTTATTTATTTTCTTGTTTCTCTGATAACATAAGGAGTAGATTTTTGTAATAAAGTCTTTACATATGTTGGGAAAGACTTTTGCCACAGTATACACGGAGTAGAGACAGGATTATCCAGACTGCACATCGTGGAGGAGGAAGCCCCTGGATACAAGACCACCACTGTGACAACTTCCAAAGGATCAGAGACTTTATAATTCAACATTACCTACGTCTTATGTAGGAGTTTTCCCCTATTTAGTTTGTAATCCCTAGAACCCCCTGCACACATGTGAAAAGAGAGTTCCATTTTTCCCGGGTATACAGCCTCGCCCCCCTCCCAACCTTATTGGATGGATCACCTGTCATTCCCTATTCCTGGGTTCCCACTGGGTTTTGGTCCTCCTGCTCCCTTATTGGCCCCTATGCCCCCCAAACCACACCACTCCCCCTGAACCCTTATCCAGTCATATCCTACCTCCCAAACCCCACCTGAAGGGTTTAAATACCCTGGACACAGGTAATGAAAGACTTTTCTATGACCGCTCAGTCTCAGACTGCTACATCTCTTCATTGCTGACCACATGGGATTTTGCAACCCCTCCAGATCCCGGGAGGCCATGAGACAGTAGAGGAGCTGGCTCCCCACACAGCTGCTAATGATTAGAGACAGTGTATCCTGCAGACATATTATACCCACAAACATGATGGATAAATGTGCTATTTAACCCAAATTAACCTGTTATGTCAAAACATTTAACAGCTCTGTTTTTGTTTTCCAGTTTAACAGAAGTTCTCCTATTAAGTTCTTTGCTGTGAGAGCATTTTCTGTTGCACGCTTTTCTGACATTGCTCTTTAAAAGGATTCCTTTTACCAGTGGTTATTGATATTTAATGATGGGCAAGACACCAAAAGTCTCAAAATGACCTCATTACTTAATTTTGGCTTCACTCTACTTCCATATTTGAGGAACTCATCTCACTATCCTATGGAATGATGTGACCTTGAAAGCTGTTTCCCCTTTGTGCCTGCCACCTACACTTTTCATGCAAATAGACTGCTTTACTGACTTAGCTTGTTTGCTCAGCAAGATCCTCGACTAGGTCTATCTCATTGTCACATCTTCTTCTATCACACTGAGATCTACTGCTGTGACTCTGTGAATCACATTTCTTCAGTAAAGTTCTAATGATCCTGGCAATTATATGGTAGGTTATACTACTGACAAGGCATATTCATTTAAACATCTTCAATATTTTAAGGAATCTTACAGAACTTTGCTACTGCCTAAAAATCATTACTTATCTAACAATACAGAGTGTATCTTTGCATTATAAACACTTTGAATTTTGACTTACCATGAGAATTTTTCACTCAGGGTTAAGTGCAAACCATTGCTTCAGCTTATTACTGTTCTTAAGTCAGGATATGTCCAATGAAAGTCACAGAAGTGATAAACTCTTGGATTTTCTTATGCAGTTTCTACTCAATCGTTCCAGACTTAGACAAAGAAAGCCCAAAAACACCATATAGCAAAGCCAAGTGTACAGGTGGTATTTTGCAATTAATGAAGAAGAGAGAAGAAGATTAATTTTTAATTTTCTTGTCATGAGAAAAGTTCATTTTTCATGGCTAGGCTTCGCAAACGAAGATTTACAAGGGCTCTACTCACGCTTGCTACAAGTACGCTGGTGGCTAAAAAGGCCAATGCGAGATAGGCAAGTCCGGTCACAAAAGGCACACTGGAAAGTCTTTGTCAGCACTACTGGCAAGGCACGGTTCTTCCTGAGTTGCCTTTTTTCCTCCAGGCTGATTCTGCGTGTGTGCTCAAAGAAAGCAGCAGCGTTATGGATGGTGTGTCTCCATTTCTCCCGATTGGAGGCCAGGGTGGACCATTGATGGTGGTCAATA
>JAWWEE010000040.1:30609587-30620260 GCA_035221455.1 Xenops minutus
CAGCTGCGTTTTCAGCAGCATGGCCTCGATGCTGGTGATCTCTGCCTGTTCAAGGACAGACACATTTGACACGTAATGATGAGAAAAGTACATGTTTATGAAAAGGTGTGTTCTTTTCAACTGTATTCAACAGTTAGCTAGGAAAACATATCTGAGTTACTTCCTAGAAGACCAGGTTTATACCACACAGAATAACCACACCAGGGCATCCTTCTATTCAGGTCATGTCAGGTCAGAGAAAGAAGCATCTGAGTGGAGCGAACAGCAACAAGAGGCAAAGGAGGCATCCACCAAGAAGAAAACAATAAGGAAAGCTGCGTATAGATCTGCATCAGTATGTGTGTGCGTCAGTATTACACTAGGATTTAGCTGCACGGGATGCACCTTGGGACTCAAAGTCCAGCGTCCTCTCTTGAGGTAAATCCTTAGGTGCTTCATCCCAGGAAATTACACAATGAGAACTCTTTTCTTCGTGATTATTTTATGTAACAGTCTAATCGGTATTAACATGGGATCTTGGTAATGATTTTTGTGAACCCCCTCACCACTTTGAAGAGGTTCTGATTTACAATTCCCACCACACTAAAGATGCTCTTACTATTCTAGTAAGTTGTGTTCATCCTCCAATTAAAAACTGCTGCTGTGAACTGAAAATCTTGACAGCTATTGAGTTAAGAAGAAGGAATGAGGAGAAGACTACCCCTAGCTTTCAAAAGGTAGGGTCTTGGTTCTTCCCTAGGACAGGATAAAAACAGTAATAATACTGATTCCATAGATCAGAAGCCAGATTTTTCACCTGTCAGCTCAATACTCTTAAGCAGCAAACTGGGAGAAGCAGAGTCATATTCCACTGTGTGCCATGTCTTTATTGACGCTGGCCCAGAAGCATAGTTATTGGCTCCACAGCCATGCTTTACTGGGAGGAATGAATTGCTTCCCTGTATGGACAAGCTTACAGCTTTGTGATAGGTGCATTACCTGGGAATAAAGGGAGGGGAATTTACCTGACAAAGGAGCTGAATTCAGATGTCCAGCATGGAGTAACAATAGCATTCATTTCCCAATTTCATTCTTTTGAAATAGACTGGGTCATTTTCATAGATATTCCAGGTGAAAAACGTGGGACATATCAGATGCCACCAGAGTGTAACTGTCCCCAGGCTGCAGAATTCCCTAGATACAGTTATTCTGCTCTAATAACAGAGGAGGAAAATTTTATTCAAAAATCAAGTACAAGACAAACCGTACAGGAGCAAAACTGGAATCTCTGTCATACTGGAAAGGGAACAAAGTAAATTCTGCAACTTAAATCTGTATGAGGAAAGCTTTGGGTACCAACTGAAAAGTGAGCTTCACCCTAGAGAGGACATTAAACTAAATATATTCCTCTAGTTGAAGTTCTCAACTCAACTAAAACCCACAATGTTTCTAGTTCCCCTCTTTCATATTTTTAATGCTTCAGACAGATGTTTCATTTGGGAAGAAAATGTGAAGCTTTAGCTTTGTCCCAGTTCTGAAAATCTTGTAATTTCCTTTAAATTCTATTCCTTGGAACTAAAATACATATTTAAATTATTTGCAACAAATAAATAAAGTCATATCCAAACCTTTCTAGTGACTTGTGGTCTCAATAAAGGTGCTACATAACCTCCTTAACTGACAATTTTTTCTTTTGCGACAGGACAGTTCTCTTTAATATTGAAGGAGTTTTTCAATAACATTACCAGTTGAGATGATCAAATTCAAACACAAACTCCCAACCAAACCAAATGCAAAAAGGAAGCACGTGGAGGGTGAAACCAAGGTTGGATAACATGGGAAGAATGCAGAGACATTGTCCAGTCAACAAGGAATGACAGTTAAAAGCCAAATGGAATTGAACATGGTCATGAACATCAAAGACAACCAGAAAGACTTCTGTGAGTACATAGATGACAAAAGGAAGAATTCAGAAAATGGGGGCTCATTGCTCAGTCAGGGGATCTCTTTACACAGGATGTAGCTGAGGTACTGAAAGCCTTCTTTGCCTCTGTTTTTACCAGCAAGACTGGCCTTCAGGAATCCCAGGTCTGAGAGTCCAGCAGGATAAGCTGAAGCAAGGAAGATGTACCCGTTGTAGAAGAGTTTCAGGTCAAGGAATACTTAGGCAAACTGAACACATATAAGTTCATGGGCTCTTATGGAATATACACACAAGTGCTGTTGGAGCTGGCAGGTGCCAGGGCAGACCTCCCTGAAGATGTGCAGAGGACAGGCAGGGCATGGGGTCATAGGTGGACCCAGCTTGGAAGGGCCCATGTCTGGGCAGAGGAGGTCCTGGGCAATGGGTTGAGTGAAGGTAGACCCCAGTGAAGGGGTCAGAGACAATTAGGGCTGTCTGTGCATAAAAGTGGTGAAGTTAAATGTCATGGCTAGTAAATGAGCTCACCAGTAATGCCCCAGAAACACACACACACACACACCCACACACACACCCACACACACACACTTCTACACTGCTAAAAAGCCTAGGTCAAAACCCATAAAGTCATGCTCAGAACATATCAAAGGCTCCCACAACAGCAAGACCATCCTCAGACTTCCAAATGACATTTGCAATGCTGCAGTCACTCTGGAGCAAACTGGGTTTGGGAGAGTAGGTCCTTCATGCTGTCGTGTGTGCACAAAATCAGCATGTCGTGCTTGTCAGAGCACTGCCATGACAGAGACCTCTTCCTCTGCTGCTGCCTCTGCAGATGCAGTAAATCATTTTCCCCATCTACAGTTTGTGAAAATGAAGCCAAGGGAAACTAAGCTGTTACAGGGGTGACAATTCCTGGAAAAGATGAGTTATAGTACAGTAAAAAGAGCCAAAGAGCTGGTTTATGTGCCCTTCTGAACAGTGATGGATACTCTGAACTGTTGTGTTTAAGAGCTGAAGAGAAAGAAAGCATTCGCTATTTTCTCCTGTTACTCTTTCTTCATTTGACAGTCTCTCCAAATTAAAATTCATATATATATATGAATGATATGCATGAGGTATATACAGTGCTGTACTGTGTTGTACTGTAGAGAAATTTTACTTCGTGTGCCTATTTTGTCTATTGGGATTTGTTGAAGTTTTTTTCTACATTAGCATTTTTTATTTTCAGCTGGTTTCAAGAAAATAGTCATGCAAGTATCAAAAGAATTTTCACATTTTACTAATGCATTATATTTGCATTAGTAGAGGGATTCTGGAGACATAAAACAACAGCATGCCTATCTTTACCAGACAGTTATGAGCAGCCTGAAGTTCCCTTTTTGGTAGATCTGACTGTTACAATTCTTCTTAAGCCTGTAGCCGATTTTACCCATGCTAAGCACAATTGGCACATGCTGGCTCACTTAATTATTAGTGGTACAAAGAAATAAATGTTAGTTTTATCAAAAAAATCACAAATTTCTCAAGAAAGGTACTCTATACTCTTAAAGAAAAAAGTACTGAAAAGTGAAAATAAGGCCACAGTAACAGTTATCCCAAAAACACCTGTCAAAATTTGGGTTGCAAACATGGATTTGAATTTTATAACATGACACTATTTCCCATTTTAAATATTTTTTTCCTTTTGAGGCTGTTTTAAATTTTCCTACTCATATTCTGTGTTGTGTGATTTGGTATACTACTTCTTTAGAATTTGTTTAGCACAACTTTCTTAGCATTAGTCTCTAAATTTGCTGAAACCTTGGACCACCACGTCTAACTTTCACCTAGATATTATGAACTTTCACCTAGTCACTTAAAAGTAGGATCCAGAGCCACTTCAAGCCAGAAAATAAGAAAGTTACATTTGGGATAATCCTATTCAGGGCCAGGATCTGGACTCGATGATCCTTGTGAGCTTCTTCCAACTCAGCATATTCTGCACCTCTATGATTAACAGAAATGCAGCCTTAAAGAGCAGAAAGGAAATGGCTTGTGCCTAGAGACCATGAAAGGACCCAGTGATGGGAAGATCCCAAACCCTACTATGACAACTTGTTTGAAATGTTGCATGAGGGATAGGGAATTTAGGTTGTAATGGTACAGTTGCCCAGGGGTTTCTATGTTCAAAGGGATCCAGACCAAGCAGTGCAGTGGTATTAATAATCTCTTTTTGGTTTACTGGTTCAGCAGAAATCTAGAGCTGAACTCTGTTATGGTAGCAGGAATACATCCTTTCCAAAAAATCTTTAAGTTAGGGCATTGGCTGTTGGTTTTCTTTACCATGTTGCATTAATTTTAAAGTGCATTAAGTTAATTTCTAGCTTTGCAACTTTAATAGAACTCTTCCTAAATTTACAACTGTGGAGTCACTGAAAGAAAGGAAGTGGGTGGTTTTATGTGATTTGTTTTTGTTTGTTTGTTTTGTTTTTTTATTTCACTTTCTTGATATTCTGATGCAACTGCCGTCTTTTGGGTATTTGCTTCACAAATGTCATAAAAATAATATACCTTTTTCTTTCCCCTCAAGCTCTCAGAAAATTGAATCAGCAAGTCCCAAATAGTTAATAACTTTTTGATATCTCTTTCAATCATTTTTAAAAACTCTCACTTGTCACTGACAGTTTTGCAGCTCTTGTCAAAGAAGGCAGACTTGACTAACAATTACTTTTTTACTCTATACAAAGATAAATTTTACTTTCTATTTCTTTCTTATCTGTGTTGAACACACTTTCACCAGTTGGGTAGTGAATGCTTCCAGATGATTATTTGAGTATTTCCTAACCTCTAGCAAAATATCTTTACATGTCTTTATATTTGTATCATCAGTAAGATTATTTGCAGAATATGAAATGACAGGAATGACAAGAACTCTTGGAACAGATATGTTTTTTTGTGATCAGAAGTGTCTGAAACCTTCTCAATCAATAGAAAGCCATTAGCAGCAACAAGAACAGTATCACTTTCAATTATTATGTTAATATTTAGGTGTCTTCTTTAAATTACCTAGGAAATCACCTAGGAAAAAAAAAGATAAGTAAACTAGTCAATGGGGAGAATCAGGCACTTCCAGAATTTAATTAATTTAATTTGTTTCAAATGTATTTATTTTTGTTTGATGAATCATGCTGTAGAGGTGTTATTACGAGAGGAAGGCGGAATTTCACACAAGTCTAGTCAAAGAGATACATTGTTTTCAGAAGATTAAGTGTAGATGACATGATCTCAACCTGACTGATTTGAGCAACTCATTGAAGTTTTCCCCTTGCATCTAGAATCACTATAGGGCCAAGACTTATATATAGAGGCAGGTGGGCAGGTCAGTCTTTTCTACCTCTGTAGCAAGTAACATTTTCAACTGTTTTCACCTGTTGAATTTTCTCTCACAGCAGTGACCTGGAATCAAGTTTACATCATCAGTCCCTCTTGTTGACTAGTGTTTGAAAATTTTGTTATGACATTATTTCTAAATGTCTAGAAAAGCAGGGCCCAGACCATGATGGCATAAGTTGTCACTTCAAGTTTAAAATTTTTAAATTTAGAGGATTTCGGGGTGGGTGGCTACTGAGCAAAAAGGAAAATGTTACAGATCAGTACTTAGGGGCCAAATAAGCACCAAATCATAGTATAGGCAGAAAATATCAAATTAAGCCTATGATAGCATTATCTTACCAAAATTTTGTTTTCAAAGATTTTTTTTTTTCCTACAGGGGAAGTAAAAAAGGAGAGGAAAGGCACAAGATAAAGATAACAATGCTATGACACGTTATGACCACTGTAAGTGATCAGAGTGAGAGAAAACAGTCAAGAATCATAACTTATAGGAACCTGAAAAGTGAGATTTTAAAAGGCACTAGAGGTTGCTTAGGGTGAGAGAAAACCTCGAGAAATAATCAAAGTAGAAAAAAACCCCAAACATCTAGATATGACAAAAAATATAAAACTAAATGCATGTTCTTTAGAAATTAGTTGTCTGTTATAAAGTCCAGGACTGAACAAGTAGTAGAAATGGACTGGTGAAGAAAGTAGAAAACATTGAGCTTAGATATTTTTTGTGTGGTGAGTCAGAAGAATTTAGCAACAGTCAGAATGGGGAAATGCTCAACTCAATTACTGGCTTGAACAAACCTAGTACAATTGCTGGGGATTGCAGGATTGCACTCGTAATCACAGGTTTCACCGTCAGAATTACAGTCTAGAAACTGCTTCTCCAAATTAGTCCTGCATTTATGTGGTCATGTTTGTTTTGGCACTGTAATAGGCAAACAGGGTGCTATACATTGCTTCCTTTAAGTCTTTATAACAAATACATTATTTGTGGTTTTTCTGAAACATTATTCTAATTGAGTTCAATTCTTTGTTAAACTGCACACTTCTTTATTATGAGCATATCTAGATCTGTGATTTATCCATGCTGTAATTGTGCTGATGAGCTGTAACGGAGAAGGAAATCTCTTTAGATTTATTTCCATTTTCCTAGTTCATGCATTTTCTATTGATATTCTGATATGGGTAAAATTGTAGCAGTTTAGAATTCTTACTATTTTAAATCATATTTCTTGCTTCATTTTAATTTGCAATTAAAAATAAGTATTATTTATCATTCTACTTATATTTAATGATTAAAAAAATAGAGCAAAGTTAAAAATGTATGTTTAGTACACAACCAGGAGTTCATCTTTAGTCTAATTCCAATCAGTAGTTAATAAGCGATGATACACGTGCTGTTAGAAAAATGAAATATGTATTCAAAACCAGTAAACATGTCCTTATTTTGTTGACTTTTTTTTAACTTCTAAACTACATATAACAGCTCATTCCCAAGTAGTTCTCATTTGTTCTGCTTTTCCATATCTTCCCCTTTTCTCCTCCCTTCTACTGAGACCTTTCTCCTTCCCTGCCTTTGTTCATCACCTTGGAATCTTGTTCTAGTCAATATTTTGCTCTGTCATTAAGCTGAATTGCTCCCAGTGAAACCAGTGGAAAAGCAAAAAAAAGCTCATGAATCCAACTAATGAAATTCAAGCAGAGAGGAGTAGGTAGTAGCAACGATTTAATCAAGGTTTGACCAATTTTGCTCCAGCTAAAGTGTGAAAACATGGCCAGACTGCCTTCACCGCCGCCTTCTTCCTGGTTGCATAGTGAATATTCCTCATGATCTTCTGAGCCAATAATCAAATATTTTAAAAATTGGGATATATATAGCCAAGGCATCATTTGGCCAGGGGAAATCTCATAAAAGGTAGATGGATTTAGACAGTATTAACTCATGTATTCAAAATTATTTAGGCAAGCATTTACACTGAGAGACTGCCAGCTGAGACTATAAATAATGCTAGAACCAGGAACTGACTGAAAGAATCTTTAAGCTGCTACTGCTATTTTCAATAACTCTAGAAATACTGGAATAATTTCAGAAACTGGAAGAAATTTAATGATGTGCCAGTATTTAAAAGGGACAAACAATTCAACCTGCCTGAAGATATTCTCTCAGACTGACCTTGACCCTATAAAAAATAGTAGAGCAGATACATTAAATAATGAAATATTATTAATGCAATTCAAATTAGTCATCTGGAAAATAGGTTCTGTCAAGTCAACATGATTTCAGTTTCTGATGAGATTGACAAAGATAGGAATATTAGTGTACATAACCAAAGCTCAGTCAAATTTTGACTGTGTATTCCAGGAAAATTTGATTGAAAATCTAGAATACTACAAAGTTAACACAATGAATGCTACGTATATTATCCATTAACTAAGTGATGAATGCTAGAGAAATCATCATCAAACAGGTGTGCTTCTAATGTGATCCCATAGGTAATGCTGACATAATGTATTTTAATGAGTTCTTATCAATGACCTGGAAGATAACATAAGAATATCATTAACAAAGTTTGCAGTTATGAGGAAGAATTAGAGATTGGCAAATAATAAAGAAGAAATGTTATTGGGAAAGGGCAGTCTTGATTGCTTGAAAAGCAATAAGTTTGCAAACAGTATGTGCTTTGATTTGAACAAGCAAAAAAAGAGAGAAAGACTAAAAGAATAAAGGATATAAATGATAGTAACAGGAGAGGAGATGCTAACATAGGAAAGAGCAATTCTGGGAAGATCCATGAGATTCTGTGTTTCAAAAGGCTAACAACACCTTGAATTTAGTAAAAATGTAGTACTGAGCAAGCATAAAGAGTCAATAACACTTATACATTTCTCCCAAAGTAAACATTACTAGAATACTCAAGTAAATTCCTTTGCCTACAGTTCAAGAAGGACTGATATTTGGAAAGAGTTCAGAGAAGATTTGTGAGAACAGCTAGATTATAAGAAAACATGACTCATAGCAAAAAAATTCCAGACACTTTATCCTTTGAAGTTATGAGGTGATTTTGGCCTACTTATACCTATGTGAGGAAAAAAAAAAAAATAAAAGCGTTACTCCAAAGGCTAGTCTAATGTCCTGTGTCACAGATCAAGGTAGTTAACCACATTAGTCCATTTTTGAACATAACCTATGACCCGTATAGCATTACTGAGAATCAGAATCATAGAATCAGCTGGATTGTAAGAGACCTCTGAGTTAATCAAGTCCAACCCTTGATCCAACACCACTGTGATTACTATCCAGTCTCATCTTAAAAACCGCCAGGGATGGCGAATCCACCACCTTTCTGGGCAGGCCATTCCAATGCCTGATTACTCTCTCTGTAAAAAATTTCATCCTAATATCTAACCTAAACCTCCCCTGGCAGAGCTTAAGCCCCTGTCTTCCTGTCCTATTGCTGGTTGCCTGGGAGAAGAGACCAGCCCCCATCTGGCTACAACCTCCTTTCAGATAGTTGTAGAGTTGTAGAGAGTGGTCACCCCTGAGCCTCCTCTTCTCCAGGCTAAACAACCCCAGTTCCCTCAGCCACTCCTCATAGCACTTATGCTCAAGTCCTTTCTCCAGCCTTGCTACTCTTCTCTGGACCTGTTCCAACACCTCAATATCTTTCCTGAACTGAGGAGCCCAGAACTGAACACAATAAAAGGTGTTTATTGTGTGTTTATTGAGGTGTGGCCTCACCAGTGATGATTACAGGGGACAAATCTCTTTGCTTGTCCTGCTGGCCACACTATTCCTGATACAGGCCAGGATGCCATTGGCCTTTTTGGCCAGCTGGGCACACTGCTGACTCATGTTCAGTCTGCTGTCAACCCAAACTCCCAGGTCCATTTCTGCCTGACCACTCTCCAGCCACTCTGTCCCCAGCCTGTAGTGCTCCATGGGGTTGTTGTGGCCAGTGTAGGACCTGGCACTTGGCCTTGTTGAACCTCATCCTGTTGGAGTCACCCCATCTCTCCAGCCTGTCCAGGTCCCTCTGCAGAGCCCTCCTGCCTTCCAGCAAACTGACACTGCCCCCCAACTTAGTGTCATCTGCAAATTTGCTAATGATGGACTCAATCCCCTCATCTAAATTGTCAATAAAGATATTAAACAGAACTGGGCCCACCACTGATCCCTGGGGGACAACACTAGTGACCGGCTGCCAGCTTATTTCAAACCAAACAGAATTACGAGCTGAATTTGAATAATTTGAAGTAAGGTTTTATTTTTGACACAGACTTCTGTAAGACATCATATCTTAAAAGGTATGTCTTGACTGGATAAGACCTATCTAGCAGGAATGAAAATCAAAAGTTTTTTTAGACTATAAGAATAATGAGGCTTAGTTAAGATGACGTATCTCAAATATATAGAGAGCAAAAGAGTAACTTTGCTTTAGGAAGCAGAATATCTCTTTAAAAATATAGTAGTTTGTTTCTGTTTTGGTTTTTTGCCCTTTTTTTTTTTTTTAAGTTCTTAATCAAATTGATATTTTTTTCCAGTGGAGGTTCAATGCTTAGTTCTTTGAGGTAATGAGAAAAGCAATTCAGTTAGAATATGAAAAACATCACTGCTGTCCCAGATTCCAATCAAACATGGATGAACATGTGAAGAATGAGGTCAGGACAAAGGGTCACTTAGTCTAAAGAGAACAAGTAATTCATATTCTTAGCTTTGTTCTGAAAAAATGAAGTAAAAATAACAGTCTCATCTGCTGTCTGAAATGCAAGTGCAGCTGCATGTAGATACACAGAGGCAGCTTCAGAGAGAAATGAAGCATCACATCTGCAATGAGAGACAATTGGTTAGTCATATTACTCAATAAGCTGCAATTGTTAACCCAAAGACGATACCTATTAATGTCCAAAATATTTCAGTGCACAAAAGGGAACACAGGAGGAAGGACAATATCACCATCAACTCTTGCTCAGTTATAGGATGTTGCTTAATAACTTGCCTGTCTTAGCATGCTTTGCTTTATGGATAGAAAAGCTAAATTCAGTTCTTTCAATTTTCTGACCTGTGTGGGTGGAGAACCAGAGATGTCTGCAGAAGGAAGTGACACACCCATGAAGAGCTGATGATGAGCCTGGGCTCTAGTTCAGGTGGGGAGAAGAAAAAGGAAGAAGTAACTTATAAACATTCAAACATTTGGATGTCTTATCCAAGCCTCTCTGGTCTGGAAGCAAGACTGGAAACAACTCAAACAGGACTTCTTGAAGGATTTCCAGAAGCACTTGGTTTTGGCTGAGTCAGTAGTACAGCAAGAATAGACTTTCTGGGATGTTTCAGTATTGCTATTTCCCATCTCAGACTCAAACAGAACATCTAGCATTTCCTCTCCTCTCCTCTCCTCTCCTCTCC
>JAWWEE010000040.1:30620360-30710475 GCA_035221455.1 Xenops minutus
CTCTCCTCTCCTCTCCTCTCCTCTCCTCTCCTCTCCTCTCCTCTCCTCTCCTCTCCTCTCCTCTCTTTTAAAATTTCCAAACCATTCAGGCTGTGGTTCAGCTAGAGGTTAGGACAAAAACTTTGCTTTGGTTGAAACACCAAATCACTTTCATGTTTTCCCAAAGAAGATTGATGCACACCAAAGCCCAGGACTCTGCAGGGAAATATGAATATTTAGTGCAGAAAGGAAATGGGAAGCTAATGAATATTATCATTTAGGAAAATATATTTCTCTTCTCCTTAAAATTTTGTATATACAGAAGCAGAAATGTGTACGCACAGAATCAGATTCTATCCCCAGCTATGCACACACTGTTCCCATTGAAGCATGGAAGCCACACACATTTGAGGGCAAAATTGGGACACAACAGCTGGACATTTTAATGTAGACACATTAATTACAGAGCTCAATGACCACTGCTACAACTGAAACTGACCAGACTGAGCAGATCAGCCTTGCAGTGCTGTTCCCAGCTCCTGGACAACAGACAGTGATGTCTGAGGGAAGAGAAACACCACACTTTTGAAAATTCTCAGCTGTTCATTTTCTCCTTGAACAGTAGCATTGGTACCCATCCTTCCTCCACCAAGGCCTGATTGTTACATACATGGCCACACATAAAGCTTGCCTGGCAGACAAAGAGCTCATAAAGTAAGCATTGTAATCTACTTTGCTGGCAGTACTCAGTGCTATGGATGCAACTGGGATAGAGGTGTTGCTGACTTGGAAAGAGTTTCTTTATCTGCTTCTGTCAACATTTCAAGATTTGGCTGCCACAAGCCTTCCCAGATGCCTTCTTTCACTGGCTTGGTTCAAGGGCACGAGTGAATTGAGTGTATATAGACTGGTTTTACTTTGTTCTGGTATGTACATACACACACAAAATTAGCTGCACTTATTGAGTTGAAAGTGGTCTGCTATTGACAATTGAGAAAATGAAAATAAATTTTAAACTTGTGTTAATAGAAAAAAAATCTTAAAATATGAAAGATATATGATATTAAATATTAGGTAAAAAGGATTTAATGAAAAATCTAATACATAAAAATGAATACATAGGAAGAGTTCTCTATTTGTGTGTGTTGTATGAGGCCTTAAGAAATGCTCACCTGAAAAAAAGGAGCGTGTTTTTTTCTCATAGGAAAGAATCTGACATCATACATTGGAGTCTATCCTCTCTTCGAGTGCCTTTGACAAAAAACACGCATCTTGGCCTGAAATTCTCATGAAATTGCAGCAGTGTGATTAATTAACTTCTTGTTTGCCTTTTCCTTTCTTTTAATGCACAACAACAAAAAGGTTGATTCTTTGGGGGAATCTCCTTCTTAAAAATAGAGGAAGTGCTAATTACTCCTTTCCAAGAACCTACACAGCAGCAAAACAGTTACTTTCTACCTGTAGGTCATTAATTTTTGTTTCTTTGCCCAATGTTGAACATACCTTTGAAAAGTTAAAGGCAAAGTGAAAGTGCCTTTAGAATACAAATAATTAGCTTGGCTCCTTTTTTTACAGGCACAGTTCAAACTCAGAAAGACTGACTACATTTTACATTTTACATTTAGGCTGGAAATCCTACCCCACAAAGGGGTAGTACCACTATTAGCATCAAGAGGAATAACACAACATGATAAAGCATCGCTACCACAAAAACTTGCGACATCAGGGGCCACTTGGGGGGGGGGGGAGGAAGAGTAGTTAATTCAGTTGTGGACTACTTGATTTTGATTTTTTTTTTCTCTTCCTGAAACTGTTTTGCAAATATTTGGGTTTTTGGGGTTTGTTTGTTTGTTTGTTTGTTTGTTTGTTTGTTTTTTCTCCTGCATGAGAGATTTGCAACATTTTTGATTTACTGACTCCAAGAAATACTCAGTGAGTGCACAGTTTCCACTACAGGAGATTCTGTGGCCCCAGGTTGAAAATCTTGCTCTATTTTTTAAAATAAAAATAAATTATAGTCTTATAATATGGTGCAAAATTAATAAAACCACACCACAAAACTGGTATTTCTTTAAGGAAAGAAGCAGTGTTCTTCACAGCAAGCAACAGTGCCCAGTGCAATTAAAGTAACAAAGAAAACAGTAAAAGAATGAAGAATGACTACAAACTACATGCAGCTGAGGTATTGCCATTTGCTTGATGTAGACCTTGTTTTCAAGATGCTCATTTAGTCCTTACCCTCAGTCTGTTCTTTTATGGGTGAGATTCATTCATTCCATTTTCTGTTAATGAAAATGTCATCCCTTGAACTTGTCTTTGTATAATCAAGGTTCTGTATCTTCTTTTACCCTCTTAATAGAGCATTCAGCCAGTGATGAGTACATCTAGATTCTTCATTTCTTCACACCTCCTTCACTGTTCTTCAGACAAGGTATTTGTACATGTTGCTTTGAAAAGAGTATGAGAAGAAAAAAGAGAAAAAAGGGAACAGAACCTGCTGACCAAATGAATTTCCTAAATCACCTTCCTTTTGCTGATAAATTTAATAATAAATATAATATAGATTGGTAATATATATTCATATACAAATAACTATAATACAGATTTGCTTAAATAATATTCCTTTTAAAGATACATTTTCTAAATGTTTTCTCAGGTATGACAAAGGACAGACTCATTAAGTAAACATTCCTCAAAATTATATTTTCCAGGATATGGAAACCTTTGTTCTGAGGCTGTAATCTTGAGCATTAAAAGCCTGATAATGAAGTAATGTTTGGTTCCTGACATAGGTCTAAAAAAAAAAAAAAATCATTTTCCAGAATTTTAGCAAAACATTTGTAAATATTTAAATTATAGCTTTTTTTAAGAAAATGGTATTTTGAAATAATTTACAAAGATAAATTGAATGTCCATAGAAATACTGAGAAAATTAAGTTTAAAAGGAACAGCATCAAGTTTTTTATTTTGGTAGAAGAAGTCAGGTTAAAAATAGCCAAAATATTTACAGTTAAATTTTTTTTGTTTGCCCCTTTACCTTACTTTTCTACATGGAATATGTTTGCGTTGCAGTGATTTCACGTGTATGAAAACATCCTCTGCTGTGGCTGGATAAGTCTGCTGAAGACTTGATTAGGTGTGAGGAGGGTGAAGTCATGTAGAAATACCCATGTTAACTTTAAATGAACTATCATAGAGACTTGGGCCAAGAAAGTTTCTTTAGTGGGATCCAACACTATGGGAAAAAATCTGCATGTCTGTCTTCCAGTACACATTTTAGCTCATTTAGGACTGGTTCATATAGCTTAGTTATGCACTGCCTCCTCTGAGTTTTCATTTAGTGAGTTTAATGCTTCAATGGACAACTCTTGAAGGATAATGTCCTATGGCTCAGTCCAAGTCTGCTCTGCTGAATTTCAGTTCAGAATGTGTGAAGTTTGGACTGCATCAAATACTGATGCAGAAGACAGCATGTGCCACTTTTAACAGTACACAAGGGAGGATACTGCCTGCTTTGCAACCTGGTCAAGAAGCTGAAGGAGCAGATGGCAAAGAGATTTGCTGCACTGACTATCTGCTCTAATCTCACCCCTTAACACTGATGGGCTCATATTATACTGCTTTATGATTTCACTACCTCAACTGTTCCCTTTAACCAGAAATTCTGCAGCTAGACAGGCATTAGGGATTTTCAGTTCAAGATTTTTAATATCTTTATTTAAAGTAAGTGATTTTTAATTCAGCCATTGAGATGGTCAGGAGCAGTGTAGCCAACTCCTTGATATTTTTGAGTAATTGCCAAAGTTCTCACCACCTGCTGAGTCAGAGATGCCAGTCTCTGTCTAACACATATACACAGGTGTACACAGATACATTCACTAATAATTTTAACTTCATAATAAAAAATATATTTTTTCTTTTAAGCAACTTTTGTGTATACCATGCTAACTTTATTCTTAATCATTATTGATCCACTTGCTCCCTGTGGATAATGCAAATCATGTCCCTCTTTCCTCTTCTTATGAAAAAAACCCCAAACAACAAACAACCAAACAAACACACAAAACAACCAAAAAAAGCCCCCCAAAACCCACACAATGCAGTTGTATTCCAATATGCAAGAACTAAAGGAGAGAAAACTAAATATAGTGAATTTTGCATAGGAGACATGTTCTATTAAATGTAGAATAAATAACAAGATACACAGATGAATGAATTTTTTGTATCCATTACCCTTCTCTGGTTGTAATATATTGCTTATATAGCATTAACTTGTGATAAGAATGTCTGCTGGCCCAAGTAAACTAGGAGTTGAAAAAGAAAATAATATGATTTGTATTCTCAAGAACAATTGCGAGCCTAAAATGTATTATACCAATAGCCAATGGTATCTAAAATGACTCATGTTAATTCAACAGAAACTCAGTCCAAAGACCTTTGCCTGTATCTTTTCCAAACTGCACTACTAAACCATTCAGAACAAAATAAATAGGAAAATAGATCATAAAGGAATTACAGTCCCAAGGGTAGTTGACTGAGGCTCAGATGCTCTTGGCAGCAGGACAAATTATGTGCATATGATCAGCAAAAGGCATGCAAAAGATGAAAAGGATAATGACATATTTTGCTATTGTGTTTGTTTTTCTTCTATTTTGTTCATTATGCACAAAATTAGAGGTAGAAGCCACAGCCAGAAAGCAACAGCTCAATAAAAAGAGAAAGCATATCCAAATAGCTGACTTAAATAAACTGGAAAAAAATAGAGGAGCAGAAACAACATAGAAAAGAGTTTGTGTCAGGAGAGAAAAAAACCCAGACCCAACAAAAACAACAAATCAAAACAAACAAAGCCTTCATCTTTACATCTTCTCAGTGATGAAAAGATTGAGATAATAAAACAAAAATTAAATCTTAGTTCATGCTTAATTCTCTCATTCTCGTCAAGACAAACTCCTATAAGAAATCTCTGGGAGAATACTGCAGCTTCCCCGGGGACCTTCACTTTGCTTCTTGGCCACCCCTGTGTCATCATCCTCATCACTACCTGCTGAACACAATGAAATTGTTGGGAAAAAGGAATTATATTCCTTAACAACAAACCCAGTATGATTCCTACAAAATTCCTTTCTTTGTTTATGGAAAATATATTTATAAAAGTGGAAAAAATATTAAAAAGTCAGTATTTCTGAGAAAAAAATCTGAAGTTTGTTAAAAGATGTTCTATGCTGAAAAAAAAATACATAAAAATATTCCACCAGTTCCAGCTTACTGATTTCATGATCATTTAAACCTATCTTTACAAGAACATTTTGTAGTCTTTAAATTCACCCCACTTTTTCTGTGCTGTGCAGGAAGACTTAGTAAGTGCAGGAGCTTCATGCAGATATGTTCACGGCAGTAAGCTTTTGTGTTTCTATTCCAAGGAGATATCTTGGTAGCTGTACTTGTGAGCGAGTGTCCCTGAAAACTACCTTTTGCAAAAACTGATTAATAAAGAGAAAATCACACAGTACATTTTGCCTGGTTCTTGTGAATCCCTGCAACCTGACAGTTTCAAGAGCTGTTGAGCTGTTTGCTCACTATTCAGGTGAGCCTGTGAAAGAGACAGCAGGGTAAGCACCTCAAGTACCTTTCACTATCTACCCTTACATTTTGTCTTCTAAGTATCTTTCAAAGCTTCCCTGTGAGAGCCATACAGCAGATTAACAGAGTGTGAAAAGAGTGCAATCATGTTATTTTTTCTTCCTTTTGCATTTTAAAGGATTGGGTTTTATCCATTTTTGTATTCTTCATTCCCTCAACTGAACTAGGTGTCTCTAAAATTTTGTGTTCCCCTCTGGATTCAAATCCAGCCTGGCTATATATCTATATATGTATATGTACACACACACACAAACTCACACATATTTATATATTATTTTTTAAAAATTGGAGAGGGTTGTCTCTAAATTTCCACATGACCTCGAGACCTTGAACAAAGCAGTATACAGTTGGATGATTCAGATTCCTCAGTAGCATAATTTTTAAAGAGTATTTTTCTTTCTCTGATGCATTGACATTACAAGCTGAAATTACATTGTTGCCAGAAGGCCTACCACATGAGCTTGAGAAGCAACCAGAAATGTATGAGAGACTGAATCCCAGTAAAAATCCCTTAAAATAGCATTGGTGGCTACTCCAGTTTAGGAAAGCTTTCACTGCTACTGACCATGACATCCCTGTTGTGCATGTAGGGGGGAAAATTGCTCTCTAGAAACGACAAAGCCACAAGCTATAAATTCACTACAGAAGCAGATAAAATATGAAAATATGTTTCTACTTGCTCTGTGTGGGTTGCACTTGTAGCTTTCATTTATCAGCTCAGCACTCCATACATACATGCAAAATTAAGGTGATTGTTAAAGACATAGGTTAAAACCATAAATAAACTACAGTCCATCAATAGTTATAATGTACCCCATCTTTTATCAGCCAAGAGTGAAACACAGGCAAAGACATTGAACAGTGATTTAATTGAATCACAGTTGCTTAAGTGCTCTCAAGAGGTGATAAATTAAAAAGTGTTTTATCGATGAAAGCAATAGGTTTCTGCAAGCTGAAGAAGCAATATGGCATGAATCCAGTAATAAATTGTTGTGTATCTACTAACATCAAATTGCTACTAATAAAAATTTTCTGTGAGCTTTTTAACACAGATGGAAGAATAAACAGAAGATTCCAACACAGATATGGCTTTGTTTTGCTTTTTTTTTTGGTCAAATTAGTGTCAAGTTAAATGAATAGTTGGTCAAATTATTTCTTGAAAGCAAATATTTCAGATAATCTGAATTATTTTGACTTGAATAAATGTACCCCAGAAGATTGGATGTTAGCTAGTTTTATGTGAGTTTTCCAAATTTTGAAACTATGACCTTTTCTTTTCTGCAAACTCCTTCTTTCCTGAAAAAAATTCTTGTCAATTTTTTAAAAGGTTTTGCAATTCCAAATAATATTGCACTGGCTATGTGAAATCATGGAATAAAGTAAAATATTTACAGGTTTATCTGCAAAAATCTTGTGTATATTTAATTTATTTTTATTTCCTTAAAAGTTCCTACATAAAATCCTGACCTGTCTAAATATAGTTGAATTTAACAAGGGCAAGATGCCATATTCTATGTCTTTTAGTAACTTGCAATGGAATAAAATAGGAAAGGTGCTTAAAAATGTTATGATTTCGGCCTTTTCCTCCTGTACTGGTTTTGGCTAAACCACAGTTAACTTTCTTCGCAGTAGTTTGAATGGGGCAATATGTTTGGTATTTGTAACTGAAACAGTGTTGGTAACACACTGATGATTTAACTATTGCTGAGCAGTGCTTTCACAACATCCAGGGGACACAGCTGGGACAGCCTGTCTTTTTTTCCTCTAGAATCTTTCACAACCCTCTCCCTCCCTTTTCTCATTTCACATTTGAATAGAAGTCTTTGCTATGGAAACAAAGATCACAACCACAACTTTATTAAAAAATAAAGTGCAATCATATACTTTCTTCAGAGGCCTCGTTGAGTAAGTGGAAACAGATAAAAACACCCCAAATAATCCCAAACTGATAGATGCTTAGAGCTATTCGTCCTTCTTCCCTGCCTGCACCTGGGGACTGATAGTGTTATAGTTCCTAATGGGGCTCCGGCTTATGCAGCCAAAGACCTAAATTGCCTTTGTGAGATGCCAGTATTTGTCTTGCACCACAGAGTCATCAGAGCCATCCACACAAGGGCTCAGTGCCTGCTTCTAGATCAAGCGACAATGTGGCTCGTGTGCATGTTGCTCAGGACAAGCTCTGCTACAAAGCCCTAGCAGAAGCTCTTCAGAGTAGGTGTAAACCTGGGTCACCTCCATGCTCTATTTGACACCTCCATGAGATTAAGACATCATTATTTCTAGAGCTTTTTCAAATCAACCTTCCTTCCTTCCTCTTTCTCTCTTCATGGGCATCTGTTGCAAGCCCTGGACCTTGATTTGAAGGCATATGAGAAGGCTCTGCAGGGGGGCCACTGCTAATCCTTCCCCAGTTGACCACTGGGAATAGCCTTGAACAGAATTGTCCCCAGAAACCTATCTGAATGTAACCGCAGAAGAAACTGGTTGATTCACTCCAAAGGAAAAAAAAAAATAAAAAAAGGCTCAAACTGGGAAACTGAGATATTAAGACAATAAAAATATTCTCATCCTTCTGCAGGGTACCAATGTGGAAATTTCATTTTGCTGTGAAAGTTTATGGAAGAAAATCTTTCTGATATGTGAAAGACAGGCTTTTGATTTATCAGAATATCAGATATTTCTGGTCCATCAGGCACACTGATAATGTTCGGGCATTTCTGAAAACTTGAGTATACATCTTGGTAAGCACCTTAAAATTTCACTGTGAGAAACTAAAATGGAAAGATTTAAGCTTAGAACAAAGAAAACAAAATAAAATTACTTTTTTTCAGTCTGCAGCTATGTCACAAAGTCAACAATTTTTTCAGGATTTTATCAATGTGGAACAATATTTTTGTTGGAAAAAAAAATTGTTAATCTCTTTTTCCATTCTGTATCTTAAAAAACACCTTTTGTTTATTTATCTGTCTGGCAATATAAAGTTTTCTGGCAGCAAAATATAATCTTTCTGTTCAAATTTACAAAATAAATATCTACATAGTGGACCATTTTATAACAAAAGAGTAAATTAAATACAACACTGCTTCATGCTCTTTGCCCTCATATCTGAGGATTCATATTGAGATGTAGTATATTAGGTGTCTGGGTGGTGTGTGATAAAAATTGTGCCTGTTTTCACATTTGGATGCTTAAACAGTCTTCATCATTCCACCCAGTTTAATAGTGAAATCCTAGCTGTTAAAACCTCATACATGAATGTGTTTTTGAATATATGTTAGAGATAATGTAGTCTCTTCATCATCTGTAAGAAGAGCAATGCAAAGCAAAAGCCTAGAAGTGATTCCTCCTACCCAAGATGTCTCCCTAGGTCTCTGCCACAAGTACATTTCATTGTCATTACGGAAACACAGGCACTTCCAAAGGCCTGTCTAGACCATGAGTTCAGCTGGTCTCTCCAAGGCATGGATGACGATGCTACCCTTAAAGCACTCTTGCCAAGTGTTTCAGGCATGATAGGATGTCTTAAAAAAATAAAATTCTTAAATTTTCTTTTTAATTTGTACATTTTCTTATCTCTCTAGGTGGTTTTGTGCTCAGCTGATAAGGGGTTTGAACAACCTTTTCCATTAAGGAAGTATTAATGGAGAACTAAGCATTCTATTGTGTGAAAACTAATTCCCTTTAGTCGATGTCGGCTGCATAGTATGTAAGAGCAAAACCCTTCAGTAAATATACAAAAGCAGAAGGCAAAAAAGCAAAAAGTCAGTTAGAAGTAAGCACCTATTGAGCTAAGGCAGATTCATCCTGCAGCTGAGGAGCAAAGCCACCTGCTGTCTTCGTGAAATTGTGAGGAGTGTGAGAAATCACAGAAAAAAAAAAAAAAAAAAGCAGCATCTGGTGTCCAAAACTGGACTTGAGGGGTGAAATAACCTGGAACTGGGGAATGCTCAGCAGACAGCTGTGAGGTTGTGTCTGCTTCCTGAAGGAATGTCCTTTCAAAGAATAACCTGCTTTGACTACTTGGCCTTAGCATCATGTCAGGACACAGACAGAGACATTTCATAAATATCTGAGTATAGCAGCATGGCAATCATTCCCACATAAAGTTTATAATTCAGGAAATTATAGTTTTATAAAAGGCTATGTTTCTTTCATGGTTTATCTCAGTTGAAAACAAAAGGGAGATAAGCAAGAAAAACAAGACCACTAAGTTCTGAAGGGACTGTCAACAATATTGGACACGTAGGTGGTCTGAATATGACTTCGTTTGCTTAGTTACTTTCTCAGGAAAGTTGACGCTTTGCTTTTTTTTTTTATCCTTTCACTGCTTTCTTCTGTCTATTTAATTCAGGTTTAAACTGAGAATGATAAATTGGTACAGTGTAATTAAAACTATTCAAGTACTTCAAACAACTAACATTCAGTGCAATCAGGATGGAGATCAGACAAACTGAAGTGTCAGAATATGTTCTTGCTTTTCATTAAAATACAGGTTTCTGAGAAGTCACACATTTGAATGTTGATTTATTTCAATTAGTTGTACATGCCAATCGATTACTTGCTGCATTAATGAAAGATTAGATCGTTTTAATAGAAAGATCCAAGCCCAGTATTCCCTTTCACTGGAAACAGCCCCTTCAGTAGTCCTATGCTTAACTGCTAGAGCACCAATAAAATCCTAGTTTAAATAGGAATATTACCACTGACTTCAAACAAGGCCAACTTGCACTCAGTGTAACTTGACTTGTTTTAGAACAAGACAGAATCTGCTCAACAAAAATTGATTTCTTCCTTCCTGGAGCACCATTAACTCTTGTAGGTCTGCAGAATTTGTTGCAGCTGTATTATAGATTTGTGGACCCCACAAGGGAGTTTTAATTAAACATGAAGGATATATTTAGATTCACTTTTTTTTTCCCTTCTCTTAGGGGGGAGTCAATATTTAACTCAAAGTTTTGAATAAAATTAATTTTTCAGTGATTGCCATTGTTGATTGATAGTGATCTTTGGTTAGATTTATAAATTTAGATGAAAGAGATGCCCCAAATGGGTACAACTGATTAAGGAAAAGACAAATGATACTCAAAGGAAAGTACAGAAACTTGACTTCTCTAGCTCAGCAAGAGAAAGGCTGAGAAAGAATATGCTTGGTCTTTCTAAAAACATTAGAATCTACATACTGGATACTATTGCATCCACTTTCAGCAACTGAAAGCTGTTATTCCAAAAAGCAAATACCCGTCCTGACTAAACTTGGGCTGAAAATCGGGAAGAGATTCCTACCTTTGTGAGCAAGCAGGTTTTAGCAGACATTTCTAAGTAGACTGAAGGAGGAAACCCAGATGACTTTTACATAGGAACACTTTCTGCAATAAACGATTTATTTACATTATTAATTATTACTATTTTTAATTTATATTGGCAAAATAGACCAAACTCTGACTATGTCTAGTCCTCCTGTCTTCAATTCCTATTATAAGCATTTAAAGTCAGCAGAAAAGTGTATCAGGTTAATGACCTCAATTTAACATCAGATGCATCACAGGATTCTTTTTGTTTGTAGCTTTTATAAACCCTTTGGGGTTTTATAGTCACTTTGGGGCTTTCTGAGGTCAGCTGAACTGTACTTTTTTTTCCTCATGCTTAGTGAGGAATATTTATTGTTATAGCACAAGATTTACTGACCTACTCCTACCTGACCACAAGTGAGGCTTTTAATTTAATCTGGTTGTCTGACGTTGTCAGCAGAGGTGTGGGCAGCCTTGAACAGCAGTGCAGCTCTTCCTTAGACAGGTTTCCAAGACAGGAGAAGCATCTCCATCTCCTGAGACGCTTATCACATATCCACTGAGTCCAGAGGATTGGAGGCTAGAGGCCAAGTCTTCCATCAGCTAAAAGGAATCAGGAAGAAAGCAAGCCCTAACTACCACTTGTATGTGCTTGTATGATTTAAAGCCTCCACTGAAGTCACAAGACTGCACAGCATGGGCTTTCATGGTGCACCTGAAGATGTGTTTTTCAGGGGTGGGGGTTGAGCGGTGCTAATACAAGACAGCAAAAGTATTTTTTGTGATGATCTCTGATAGAACACACTGATTTAACTTTGCTCCAAATAGCTCAAAATGCGCAGAGCTTACCCTCTGTGTGGCAGCAGGACAAATGTCCAACTTTTTCTTCTCTTTCCTCCCTACCCAACCTCCATTCTACAGTGACAGCTGCAGGGAGGAGCCAGTGAGACCCTTTCAGATAATTTGTTTGGACTTCCTTAGAGTTTTTCATGTAGTTATCATCCATGTTCCTCTCAGTCCATGCATACCTACATGGTCCACTCCCACACACACCTCTCCCTAGTTTCTCTCTCTTTTTCTATATTTGTTCCCCCTAAGCTCCTGACAAAACCAAACAAGCCACCCCGCAATGTCACATCCATACTTTAGCCCTTGCCTTTTCTGTGAAAGCTTGAGGTCCAAGGCAGGATTCTCACCACGTGGGAGTTAGTCTTGTGTGGCTTCTCAGCACTGACACAAGAGAGGGACCAGGAACAGCAGCAGTAACAAGAAGCCACCAATTCACCACTTAAGGGAAATTACACTATTTTTGATCACTTTTTGCATGATTTTGTTTTAAGTTATACAGGACCTAGTTTTTAGGTATGCTATTTTGCAACATATAGGGTAATAATAATTTTTTAAAGTAGGCAGATTTTGAAGTCTGTTGAGAATAGAATTATAAATTTTCCCTAAAATCAGGTACTTCGATGGATGAGAGGACATAGGTTTAAACATGAGGGGTTTTGGGAAATGCTGGTATAAATACTAATAAACATAAAAATTTCAATTATGTTTTATTTCATAAACGTTAGATTTTAATAATCCTTGTCTGTTGAAAATGCTGTTGCATTTACTGCATTATATCAGAAATATAAGAAGTGAAAACAAGTTATACATACATGATCAGATTTAGAAAATTGCTTGTTTCCAAGTAGTTAAAGACAGAAAGAACATGAAAACACTGACAAGGCCAAATACTCACTTTTACCTTTAGAAAAACCTGATTTTAAAGTCTGTACTTCTGAAAATAAACATTCTTTCAACACTAGTCTTGTGTGCAGCTCGTTAGTCACTGTGCCCCCACTCTCTAAATATTATGTAGTGTAAGTTCGTTTTAAAATCATGTTTCTGTAGTGATTATTAAAATAATAGCTGAAGAAAGAGGTTTCTATGGTGAGCTTATTATTCGGTTGCTAAGCAGTTACACTTCTTAACATTCATTGTAAGAAGAGGCAATATTTCTAAAATCAGAGTTCTCAGATTTTCTTCCTGGCATTCCACACAGGTACTTCAGCAGAACCAGCTCATTAAATTCTAGGATTCCTCCAAATGTTTTGCCCTCAGCTATTGTGTGACAACTCCTGATCAGTCTCACACTCATGGATTCAAAGGGAACAGTCAGAAACTACTTATTTTGGGGGAAAGGATGGTCTAACTCCTTTCCAGGCTCAGCATGTGTTCAGGTGAAAAGCTAGTTCCCACCAGGGAGGAAGCATGATTGGCACAGACAGGCAGGCTAGATGGGGGCTTCCTTGTCAGCATGGACCATTCAGTAGGATTAGCTGTATTCCTAAATATATCTAAACATCTTGCCTCTCGGAACTGATCACACAAAGAAACAGAAAAGCAAAAGATCACAGAATCAGAGAATCACAGAATATGCTGAGTTGGAAGGGAAGCACAATGATCATGGAGTTCAACCCTTAGCCCTGCCCCAAGAATCATATCATGTACCTGACAGTATCATCCAAATGCTTCTTGAACTCTGTCAGGCTTGGTGCTGTGACCACTTTCCTGGGGAGCCTGTTCCAGTGCCCAACCACCCTCTGGGTGAAGAACATCTTTCTAATATGCAACCTAAACACCCCCTAACACAACCTTAGGTGATTCCCTCGGGTCCTCTCACTGGTCACCACAGGGAAGAGATCAGTGTCTGCCCCTCCTCTTCCCCCCACGAGGAAGTTGTAACTGCAATGAGGTCTCCCCTCAGTCTCCTCTTCTCCGTACTGAACAGAACAAGTGACCTCAGCTGCTCCTCATAGGGCTTTCTCTCAAGGCCCTTCATCATTTTTGTTGCCCTCCTTTGGATACTCTTTAAGAGCTTAATATCTTTCTTATATTGCAGTGCCCAAAACTGCACACAATATTCAAGATAAGGCCACTCCAGTGCAGAGCAGAACAGGACAATCCCCTCCCTCAACTGGCTGGCAATGCTTTGCCTGCGGCACCCTGGGACACGGCTGGCCCTCCTGGCTGCCAGGGCACTGCTGACTCATATTCGGCTTGCCATCCACCAGGACCCCAGGTACCTTTCCATGGCACTGCTTTCCAGCATCTCATTCCCCAGCCTGTACGTACATCCAGGATTGTCCCATACCAGGAGCAGAATCCGGCACTTCCCCTTGTTGAACTTCATCTGGTTGGTGATTGCCCAGTCCTCTGATTTGTCGAGGTCTCTAATTTATCAAGATCTTGGGACAATGCACATTCCCATCCCTGCCCAGCACTGTGAATTATCAGCACAGCGTTTCAGCTCACTGCTGATTTCTCTTGAAGACAAAAAGCAGCTCATCTCTCTCAGAAGCAAAAGCTCATGGTAGGTTCCTGAAATGGCTCTTTCATCATTACCTGAGGGGCTGCTGTGAAGCTTGTCATGGCTTACTAGGGCTGGCTCCTACCTACAGCCGCCACAGCCTCCTTGCTTCAGTTTGTGCACACACATTCTCTCTCTCAAACTTTGTTAGCATCTCTCAAACTTTGTTAGCAAGGTTATTTTGATTTTAATGAGAGTATTTATTTTTTTTTTTTTTTTTTAAATTTGCTTCAGGTAGCTGAATTCAATCATGGAAATGGTGAACCACCTAGGGGACTCTGTAGAAAGAATAAGTACATACATCCCCACCCTCCACACACACATGCACATGTATTATTTATGACTGTGTTTCCACCTGTGCTGACACAGATGGAAATTTACAACTGCAATGAGAAAGTTACAAGCAGTACCTCAGAAATTCCACATTTTACTGAGCTGCGTTATTATGGCACATATGTCAGGCAGCCAAACGCTATGTCAGCCCCAGAATTGATTTATAGCAACATCTGCAAGAATATTTGAGGAATAGGAGGAAACCAATGTCCACTTTTGAGTTCAGTGTTCCAAACAAACTAGTGGTGGTAGCAGACTCACAAACAGAAAACACAGAAATAAACAGCATGTTTAAAGGGTTATGCACTAAATGTTACAAAGGGAGAGGGGAAAATAAGAAACAAAATAAGAAACAAGTTCAGTGCTTTTCAGAGAGGAGAATAACCACAGCCTTTCCAGGCATGTTTTAACTTAGCTATATAAAACACCTGCCCCTAAAAAAATCCGATTTTTTTTTTTCTTTTTTTTCTTTTTTTTTTTGAGGAATATATGAAGCTTGAGCAGGAAGCCCACATTCTTAAAACTCCTTTGTGAAAGACCTCATTAAAAAAAAAAAGAAAAAAAAAAGAAGAAAAAAAAGAATTCCACTACATTTATATAATAGTTACTTTGTAATTGCTATGAACTATATGAACAAATCTCTATTTCTCCATTCAAGAATGTTTTGTGAGGAGAAAAGAGGTCCAACACTAGTAAAAATCTGGAAAGGTTTGGGCAAAGAAAAGAGGTAGGAATACCTTTCCCAGATCCCTCTCCTCAGCCTCTGCACCTACAATAACTTGCTTTGCTGTTAGCTTATGAAATATTTTCTCTGCAAGACAGCAAGACATTGAAAAAAAAACAGGGAAGGTAGCTGATGACATTTGGGAATGCTGAATATGATTTCCATTATCCTGCAACACAGTGTTGTATAAGTTGTTGATTTTTTAAAAAAGACTCCAGGAATTTTTCTCAGCTGCCTTGTTTGAGAGATAACTGTGTGATGTAGCCTTTTATTTGCATTTCAGTTTAACAGGAGAGATGATTTTGGCGTTGTTCACACAGCTGCTTAATCTGAGGTGCTGTTTGAGATCTGATGGAGCAAGGCATCCCTGGCGTGGGTGGGAGTCACCCACAGAGCAAGGCTGCCGATTGCGGCTCCCCCAACAGCTGCACAGCAGCAACGCTCAGAGGCCACCCGGTGCTTGTTCAGAAACCACCTTGGGTTACACAGAAAGTGCAGGGACCAGCTTCCTATAGCTCTCAAAGTGTACAGAGAACAGAAGATTTCTAATCACAGAGAAAAATACAGAGCCTGACTCTTTATGATTATAGAAACTTGTTGAGTCAGTACTTTTAAGAAGAAATCAAGAAGAGAAACATGCTCTGGCAGCAGTGAGAATCCATCCACAGGGACCTGCCAAAGTCAGATCAAATGGACTTGGGAAGAGGGATGTACAGCAGGGAGAGAACAAGCAACAGTTCTACCCACTCCCACTCCAGTTGTGTGCCTGGTCTGTATTGCCCTGATAACCCAAAGGGGTCTGCACTCTTTATTCCAGTTCTGAATGGAAAAGGGAAAATTCAAAAACAAAAACGAAAATAATTTTGTGACAAGTAATTTCAAAGTGCAAATTCAAAGCATTTCTATTTTTCTGAATTTTTTCATGTTCTGATTTAAGCCATTTAGTAAAACAAATTCAGTGACTCAATTTTAGAGTTGCCTTTTGACTTCACCTTCTCCCTTTTTTAAAAAAAGGAAAAAAAAACTACTTTGAATGAAAATGCTGTTTCTGACAAAACTGCCAGTGTTGGTAGGTGAAATAACATAGTTGTTGCAAGCTACAGAGCAATAAACAAACACATTTTTAAAATAAGGCATTTAAGAACCTCTGTTTATGTTAAAGGATAATTTAATTCATTGTTAATGCAGCTTTCTGATTAGTCATATTTTCCATCATCACCACCATTTTACTACTTTACCTACTGTGTGGTCACAGTTGTGTGAAATTTAATTCATTCTAAGTACATTTTTAGATGTGGGTTTTTGTGCTCTTGCCAAAATCTGAGAGCAGATTAACTTTTCCCTGCTAACAGCAAATACCTGTGACGCCCCTGTGAGCACCCCTGACACTTTCCATTCTTTAGCTTACATGGAAGGCTGTGTAAGCTAATTACAATGGAGGCTGTGTTTCCCCTTTCCTAAGGGAAGGTTAATAGAGAAAGAACTTTACACTAATACAGAATCCGATCAGTCTGTGGCAGCAGCCAGGCTACGGGCAGCTGGCTGCTGTAGCACTGATGCTTTCTTAATGCTGCTGGTGTACTGACCCGCAGCAGGTAGCAGTACAAATACAGTTTATTTTAAGCCAGGAGAGTGGCTAGTTTCAGTTGTAAAAGCTGGCTTATTATATATGTCTTCTACCACTTATTCAAATAGTTACTTCTTCATTGCTGTGCTAGTCAGCCATGGCTATTAAAAATCCATAGAACAAAAGCCTCACTCAGAGAAGTGTTAACAATTATTATGTAATACAAGTGGATAAAATACTTTTTTGTGTGAGTTCTCTGGTTAGTCAATAGTCTGCAAAATTTTTCTGTATGCTGTAATGCAGGTCAGGAGGGACCTCCAGATGTCAAATGAAAGACCAAGTCGTTCTGGTTACTTCTAAGAGTCTAGAATCACAGTGATACTGAAAAGCAATTCCAAAATCCCCAATGTACTCTGCAACCTGCAGAAAATGCACAGCTGTCCCATTAAAGGGCTAATAGCGTGGCAGCTCTAGTTCCTTGATAAATTTATTGAACTGTGTTATGAGGAGTAAATGTTAAAAACGGCACAAGTTATTCCCTTGGAACAAGGGGATTATTCAAAACCTCTCTATGGTATTACAGGAACTCCAGCCTTCCTCCTCTTCATTCACCACAGTATCTCTGTAGCTCTGCCTTACAGTAGCTCTGCCTTCTTCCCTAACATATGGCATGCCAGCCTGTTAGCAGCAGGACAAAACTAGATATGGCTGTCCAGTGCTGGCAAATCTATGAAAATCAGGATGAAACCCCACCATTTGATGAACGGAGACCTGAAGCCCCGAATTCTCCATGATATAGCAAAGCAAAACAGAAGCATAAAACCCCCCAAGGACATCAGTGTCAATCCCTTCATTACAGGCTTTTTTTCATTAATTTCTAAAATAAATAGGCTAAATACCAGGAAGAGTGCTAAAGGTAACTTCTTTAACTGCGTAGTAACAGGTGTGGTTTTGCATCATTTTGCCATAAAAGAAGCTGAAGCCTCACTGATAAAGAAGATGCTACGTCAAATGGCTCTATACTCAATATCTGAATTTTGATAATCCAGCAGCAAACCCAAATTATAAATCATAGCTTTGCCATGTATGTCTCAATTATGCATTCATTGCACATTCCTATCAAGATCTTCCTAAAGTTGTGTCTAGCCCATCTCCCCACAATTCCCTACCTCTCTTCTAGCACTCAAACGCTGCTTACTGCCTGCAACTGCACTGTGCTCTGTAAAGTGAATCCATTTGTCCTAGCCTGACACCACAGTGACAGGTCAAGGAGAGAAACTGGAGGCTGACTAGTTTAAGTTACCAGAGAGGGTCCCCTGAGGACATGGGAGCAGTACTGAGCTGAGAGAAAGAGCACCATGGGAAACAGGAGAGGCCACATGTGTCTTTTGGTAAGTTATAGGGTGTGCACATATGTTATTTCAGAGGAATTACTGACCCCTAAAGTATTTCAGCACAACAACCACGAGAAGCAGCTTTTGCCAAAAATTATTGAGCAAAGATACTAATGCTTTTATTCCCTGCTGGAACACTTCCCTGAAATATAATAAAGGAAGGTATCTGGTAAGTTCTTCATTGGAGTAAACGGGTTATGTACAAGAACTGCAACTGCTCTCCTCTCCCCTTATTTTCTTAATAAAATAATTTCACAAGGCTAGTAAACTGGCATCCAACTAGTCAGACACATTCTCTATGACAAATCAAAACGCAAAGTGAGAAAAGGCAGAATACCTAAGAAAGTTTAATTCCCTGAGACGTGTCACATCTGCAACAAGAAGTCTTGCAAGTTGCTAGTAAAATTTCTGCTTATTTTTATATTCAAAAAGCAACACAAACCCCTGTTATGGTCCTGGCTTGTAAGGACACAAATGTTTGCAGTGCAAATCTATGTCTCAATTTTAAGCTTCTACGAAGCAGCTCAAGGAATAAGGCTTAAGTGTTCAAGGATCCCCAAGACTGAAACAAGTAATGTTTGGTGACACTAGTAAGTGCTCGGCTGGAGAAGTGGCAATATTCTTTAGCAGAAACTTTGGGCCTAGCTCTTTGCCATTTGTCAAATAAGATCCATTTATAGTTCAGCAAAGACCTCTAAATTAAAGCATTTGGTGCTGAAATACTGTAGCATTACATAAGGTTCTTTTGTGTTTCAAATAGTAGCAGCCTTCTGCATGCAGGTATCCCCAGAGTGTTATCTCATGCACACAACTTAGGTTACTTACTTCGGAAATGCTTGCTCCAGAGAGATTCTGGTAAATGAGTAACTTCATTTATCTAAAATTACTAAAATTATTATTCAGGGCTTCCAGAAAATATACCTCAGCAATTGCTTGTATGAGTTCAATGGGAAAACATTTTGTTGTGTAAAGCATTAAGAGGATACTGCCTTTAAGAACATTCTACAAGCTTTAAGGGACTCCATGACAAGATCCCAGTTGCTGCTGGTCATGAAACTGCAAAACGCCTGTCATTCAGCAAGACTTGTTTCTCATTCTGTGACTCTGAGATGCAGTGTAAGCTTTATTTAATGTTGGCTGCAATTTATTTTCCCACCACATCAACCAACAATTTAGCTTTCAGCTGTGTAAATATCCAGCTACCAGCTCCCTAGCATCTGGATCTTCAGTCGGGAAAAGGAAAGGGGAAAAAAAAGAGAGAAGGAAGACAAGTGAACTTGCAAGCCTTTAAAACAAATGTTTGATGCCATCAGTCGTCTTTAAAAGTACTAAGATATTGCAACAATCTTGAAATTTAGATTGCCACTGTATTTAATCACAATCACAAAAACTCATGCTGGCAGAAAAGAGGATTTGGGAACTTTCACTTCCATTTCTGGGTCTTTAAGGCATCAAATAAAAGTTTAAGTCATTCGTATCTTTAGGTTGCTAAATGAAACTTGATGGAAAGCATTTAAAATTCAGTCATTGACCCTGAACATTTATTTAGGTACAGAGATCCAAGCCTTTGGAAGATTAGGATCTTTGCAAGGAAGATGAAAAAGGAATAAAATGACATTGCTGCAGTTCTCAACCTTACCCCACTACAGAAAATAAATTTAAGGCTTGTTTTTCATGACAGACCTTTAACATGGAGCTCCTAAGGATAAACATGAAATCTGGAATGAAAGATGTACTTACTGTTTATAACTTTGGTAATTTTTAGTATGTCAAAAGGCAATGTCTGGTTACAAACAGGAGCTATCACAGCCCCCAGCTTTTCGCTCCCTAAAGAAGGGGTCACTGGGGAGGGGAGTGCGAGGGAGAGAAAGGAGAGCCATTGAGTGAATCAAATTTAAGATTTCTTGCCTTACTGACTTAAAGGTTTGTGCTTAACTCATGAAAAATTAATCTCTTTCAAATGTACTTAATTATAATCAAATACCCATATCAACGTCTGTCAGCACATCAGCACAGCTGGCAGTAATGAAGACAAATTAACAGCAAGTCAAAAAATCTGGCAATATGATCAACTAAAAGTATGAGAAATCCATTCTGTATTCTTAGACCACCAGTGACTAGGGATGGATTAACTTCCTGTCTTTAATACCGATGCCTAAATTAAAGGAAAATTGCATTGCAATCTGGGTACCAGGTTTCTGGCTACAAACAACTAGAAGTCCTTAGCTCAGCTACACTAGGAAACAAAATCTTTGCTCTAGCTTTAGCCACGATGCCTGTGATGGCCTACTCTAACAGCTGCTTTTAATTTAGTTTAAAAGATGCTATTTGGCAACCATGTAAGTTTGCACCTTCAAAGCAGGCAGATTTAAAAAGCCAATGTCCTGTAGTATTAACCATTTTGGAATCTCACTATTTTAATGCAGTGATGACAACAGGATTCAGAGCTTTTTAAAATAGTAGCCATCTGTACATAGAAAAACAAGAGTTTTAATTACTATGTTATAACAAGCAATCTTCTTTCTCTGACGTTGTATACTTAAAGATACTGCGTTCATTACTGAAAATATAATCTAGCAGGAATTTACAATTGCTCAACTTGACTGAGCAATTAAATAAAGCACAGATCTCATCTATAACCAGAGAAGGGCAGACAAGTAAGGAACAGAATCGCAAATTAAACCAAAGAAAAAATTATCTTGCACTTGGATTACCTTCTCATGTTGGGCATGGAGTGGTTGCAGAAGCAAAAAAGAGGGAGAAAGGGTATAGGAAAGTAAAGACTCAGTGTTAAGTGTTTGCCAAATATGCAGTTGCATGCCTGAGTCACTCAGAAAAGTGATGTTACCAGACAGATATCCAGTGCCTTTTTTGTTCTTCTACTAGTTTGATATGAATTTATCCATCTATTGTGTACACAGGTGTGGAGAACCTGTTGGTACTATAGCCTTGTGTGCCTGAAAACTGGGAGCATGTGGGCACGTATATGACAGTGGAGATTCACAAAGTGGAACATTTGCATACTTATTTTGGTTCAAGTAGCTTCAAACCACCTTTCCAGCAGCCCATAGGACATCAACATATTTTACACAGTAAATCTAAAGGCACAAGTTTAAGTCCAACAAAGGTGCAAGCATGCATCAGAAAACACCCACATATGAAACACTGTCTACAAACATAATTCACACTTTCCATTCTTCATACACTAATGTGGGTCAGAGACCACACAGCAGCATATTTTATTAAAAATAATGTGCAAATAAGATGCATGATACCTGCAAACAGCATGGAGTTCCCATTTGTAAAAAGGTACAAGTAACAGTACAAAATTAGAATGCTTACTACTCATTTCAATAAAATGAAGTCTGACATAGAAATACATATACTGTATTATTTACACCATTAATTTACAAAAGACATTTGCATTTTTTAAAAGCTATAAAATAATTACAAATACAGTATTTTTATAAGCAATATTTTCCCTGTACAACAAACAGAGCACTTTGGCAATTATGCTTTATTGGAACTAAAATACATTTTTTTCTTCTGAATTCATAGCATCCTGTGGTTTCTTTCTTTCCTTCGTCCCCTCCTTCTTCCCTTTTTAAATAGAATTCCATACTGAGGTAGTAGCATGTCAAAGTATTTCTTTGGTTCCAGGAATCAATGGCAAGTCCAAAAGGAGCTATGTATCCAAATCACAGGACTGGAAAGTAGAAGTCCTAAAGTTTTCAAAGGACTGTTTGCAAGTATAAAAGCTATTTTCTCCTCTAGAAACTGTCCTTTCCTTTCCCTCTTCATCTGCTTCTATGTCAAAGTCCAGTGAGGCATGACGATTATTACAGGAGGTTTTTGGTTGGCAATTTGCTGGTTGTCTACAACTTGAAAAAGAGTCCAGATGAGGCCTCCATAAAGGCTTTCCAAACGTTCCTGAAAGACAGTAAGAGACAATACAGAAATACTGATGCTAACAGCTTTGTGTCTCACCAAGGACTGCATATGGGAATGCAAGCCAAAGACTGACAGCATAAAAAATTCACCAAAGCAAAGTTTTACTTAACTGTTGTTTTACTTAAAAGAAAATTCTTTCTTTTTACTTAAAAGAAAATATTCACGTGATCAAAAGTGTAAGGCAAGACTCTGCCACCTGAGACATTAAAAACATATCAGAAGTAGTTGTATAGCCACCCACAACTTCATTTCTTTTGTTTTCATTACTACTTCCATATGCATTTTTATTCAGGGAGGGTGGTGAGGGGAGAGGTGGGAACACAGACCAAACTGCAAACACATCACAAGACATTTTCTAATGTAAAAGTCAGAGCAGTCTCCCTGTTTTGTTCTTCAGTAAACAAACAGCACGTGCAATCTGCCATACAGTTCGGAAAAAAACCCATAGAAATTTAAAAGAATTTAAACCCCTGACCTATATTAGGACATACTTCATCCCACAGTACTAAAGAAATTTTTCTCTGACTAGCATCTCATTAATAATAAAGGTCCAGCTACCTACATGCTTCATTAACAACTGATCATCTAGCCAGTTGTGGGCAAAGAGAATTCAGCATTTTAGTTCAATCTTTATTAATAATTATCTGGATTCACTAGTCAGAAAATAAGTAGTGTGTCTGTCGCTCTTCACCACGAGCAAGGTGTTAGCACCAACACCTCTGGAAAAAGAGCCTCCTCTTTTTTCACTGACAGTACTGCCATCGGAAGTCAGTGTCTGTAAGCGTCACACAAAGGACTTACTTTTAAAGGACATGGTGCCACAGGCTGATTGTTTTTATTAATGACTTAACACTATAATCTTTAATAAATTTTGAACCCAAAGCCTCATACTTCCCCTTCTGCCTAGTTAATAGAAGCAAGGGTTTCAAGTAAAACTGTCATCTGAGAAGTTACTAAAAATAGAAGTGGATAAAGATCCACATTTGCACCAATGACTTGTAGAGCAATTCTAACTTAATACAACATGAAAGGATGTTGCTCACAGCACCAAAGCTACAAATGAGTCCTACCTTAAAAACAAAAATCCAAGCTATGAACTTTCTGGCTCATGCATCAACAGTTAATGTTAACAGTAATGTCTTCCTCACTGTGATTATACATGCAAAAGGGGAGCTGAATTTGAAGATAATACTGAAAAAGTGAATCCACAATTAAGGACAAGACATCTATAACAACTTCGTCCACAGCCACCACCTTCAAGATCTAGCCACGGGTTCTTTGAGGGAAGAGTGCCAACGATAAGAAAGCATACAAGGCAGTGATGATGCAACTTAAGTGGGGTAGTAGGCTGAGAGAACTGACAAAGAGTAGCGATACATAGATTTTTAGGGCAGAAAGAGGACCACGTGCCCTTGAGGGCAGGGAATACCAACATACAGCTGAACTACTTGCTGCAGGAGATGTGCTAAAGCCCTATCTGCAAAGTCTCACCACAGTAATAGTGGCAGTCAGCCAGGAGGCTGGCCATGTACAGTCGTGGGGCCTCTGCCAGATGTTCTGGCATCTGCAACATTTTACTGTTGAAACATCTGGCTTTTGAAGGGGGAAAACTTCAGAGGTTGTGCCTCCCTCCCTCTCCACCCCCTGAGAACAAAGATCACAGTGATGCACATTCCCCAAGGTCCCCTTACAGAGCCATCTGACCGAGGCCTTGATCAGCCAATGCTCACATGCCAGCTGGGAGACAATCCACAGTACCAGGATTGTGCTTGGTGCTAAGATATCACAAGGATAAAAGCAGTATGTGGTTTTATAAGCATTTTAAACCAACTAGCCAAATCAACATTCAAAATTTAAGGAGCTTCATTCAAAGGTCAAGCAATGCTTTTCTCCTTTCCCCCCACCTCTCCCTGCAATCTGGATTAAAATTGTAAACCTCAACTAAGCTTTGGGAACTCTTTTTGTCGTGAAAACCATGAGGAAAGTACAAAGGAGGGGTAGAGAGAGCATTTTTACATAGTGCCTTACTTTGAAGGGTAAATAGTTTTGGCTCACCATGTTATACAGTATAAACTCATACAAGTTCAAGTCTCCTCACCTGCCCTGAGCCCTCTCAGAATCTTGTGTACCTTTTGCCTGTCAGGCAAAACATCAAGTTACGTATCCTAACATTTATGGAAATCTGCCAGCTATATTAAGACAGAAGATAAGAATCACATCACTGATGAGACTTTCATGTAAGCATGAGCTATTAAGACCTTCTGGTAATTGAAATATGCAGTTTTACTGTAATCACTTTTCTGTTCCTTGGCTTAAAGACATTTGCAAAAGAAAAAGCTCAGAAATCAGTTTTGCTTAGTGTTGTAAGCAGGAAACAAGACAGCAAGGATAACAGCAGCTCAAATCAAAAAACAACAGCTAGAACATACCCATGAAAGTGCTGTTACTCATAATAGATGAGGGTTCCAAACTTCTGTTTAAATCAAATGTGTCTGAGTTCAGACTTTTGCTTTTTAGTCCAGTTCCTTCATTTTGAGTATAAATAGAATTTATCAATGTGCTACTTGTTGCCTGCATCCCCATAATGCCAACACACTGGTTAAAGGGATCATCCAGTGGAGGGGAGTATTGATAGCATTCTTTTTTCCTTAAATATCCAGACTCATAAGGGTCCAAACACGTTGTTCTTTGGTCAGGGCTGCAACCTGAAGAAAAGGAAAAAGTATTTTTATATAGATTCATCATAACACAACACTGAATTAGGACTAAAATTCCGCCCCCCTCCAACTTACTTGTATTGTATGCTTCAAAAGCATCAGAACCATATGTGTTTCCTTTTAAATACAAAGTCCCTGAAGTCCCCAGATAGTGGCATAGGAATGGATCAGCAACACCCTCCAAGTCTGTTTCACTGCTGTTATCTAGATGGCAAATGCCTTAAAAATAAAATTGACATGTCGGCATACAGTTTTTTTCTGAATCTTCAGCTTACAGTTTCTTAAATTTTAAGAACCCCACATATTCAACTACATTTCATAGTGTATTTCAGAGCTTGAGTAGGTTTAACCTCACCTTTTGATGAGAACTGTAATTCTACTGTTTGATTAATTAGCTTGACAGACAATGTGTCACACTTCGCTTGATGATACAACTCCTTAATAACAAAAGAAACCCAATCACACAGGCATCAGAGCCAGGTACTTCCTTCTTCTAAAGCACTGGAAGCCAGGTTCATGCTCTGTCTCATAGCCACCTTTTGGAGCACAGAGCATCAATGAAAAAGTCACTGGCTGCTTGAACAACTGTACAGATTTTCAGTTCAAATGTTCCTGAAAGCTGTGGACATGATCTGTGGTCCTTGATCCATCTTCACTACCATACTCAACACAATGAGAACTCCTCCTCACCACCCCTCCATTCCCACCTGTCCCAGCTTCTGATTGTATTTCAGTCCCGAAAGGTGCCTTTAATGCAGGTATGTATACTGTATTCTCAGTGGCCAGATGTATAAATATCAAGTACTGCAGCTTTTAACTTGCAGTCACCTTAAATCTTTTTTTGAGCTTTTCTAACTTGAAAGTTTACACACTTATACTAAAGTTACACTGGTATTACCACACATGCCTACATTCCATTAAAGAATCCTTTTCAAGCTATGAGGGAGGAAGACATGCTGTTGTTTTGGACACCCTTGTTTTGGAAATGTCACCATCAGTTTAAATTTACCCTAGAGACTAGAGAAAAACTTCATGATTTAATAAAAGTTGTAACGTCATTTGGATGAACAGAACCAAGTTCCTGTTATTACCCTCTTGAAGTAATCCCAAGCAATAAATTTCACATCCTCCATTAAACTTCAGTAAAGATGCTTTTTAGTGTTACTTCTTCTAGTCAGAAAGACAATAGCCAAACTGCAGCTACTCAAGGAACATGGAAAATCTTCTTAGCATTTTATACCTACCATTACTGTCTCTCTGCTGCAAGAAATACCCTCCCACAGAAGACGTGAGGAACTGATGATGACTGCCATTTTCAGATGAACCATATCCGTCTTGCCTTTCAGCCAGTGTCCCCTGGGATGACAGGTAACTTGGAATGTCAGCAGGCAAATTTGTCTCATCTGTGGGGATGCAAAACCCATCAGCATGCTTCAGTTTGTAGAAGCATTTTTAAACTCGCCAGCAAAGCACTGAAAGTAACAAGTAATTCACTTTTCTGAGTCAAAGCACACAAATATTCCTACAATAAAGCCATTGTGAAACAACAACAAACAATTTTTTTTTCCTTTACAAGGCAAACCTTCAGTTTACACACCTGTATTTGTGATGCTGCAATCTTCATTTCTCCTTCTGGTGTGGTAAATGATGACCACCCACACCAAGGAAGTGCCCACCACACAGCAAACCACGGCTATGATCACAATGCCAACTGTGGCCCATCCATCATCATCAAGTGATGGGGCAATGTTTTGAGGAGAATCACAGGTGGGAGTAGGAATTACATTAAGACGAATGTTGCCTCGTTCTGTTCCAAGTGTATTAGACATTTCACACGTGTATTTCCCAGCATCTTCTACAGCTGTATCCACAATAATTAGTAACTGATTCCCTGCAGCAAAGAAATGTCTTTCTGTTACCACGAGAGGGCTGTCATCCTTAGTCCAGTTCAGTCGGGGTGGAGGGCTGCCACCAGCAATACACTGCAAGACTGCAGTTTCCCCTTTTGTTACAGTTCGATCCAGCAAAGGCCGCAAAAATGATGGTGTTTCTGGAAAGAAAGTGCAGGACTTATATCCTAAATGACCTTACAAAGATGAAAACATGTCTCTTTCCTTTAGAGTTCAAGAGGAAAAGCTAAATTACATGCATCAGTAAGGCTTAATGAAGTAAGGCCTTCTGATTCCCAAAAAAATCTCAAGGACCTTGAGCATACAATTTAATTTACTTGTCAATTGATCAGACCTAGATGCTTGATTAGCTCACAAGGCAAAAAGACCAGATCATACATGCTTAGGGCCACAGAGGACTAGAATAAAATTGGTTAACAAAACGTCACAAAATCAAAAGTTAAACAAAATCCACTGTCTCAAAAGAAAAAAAAAAGCCTCTCTTCCCTGCCCCCCACATATCTGAGAAACATAACTAAACTTTTATTTTGCATCACAATAGTGATTACGCCATTAAGGACTGCTAGTATCTTACCTAGTACTGTTAATGTTGCGTTAGCTGAAATGCTTCCAGCAGTGTTTTGAGCTGTACAGCTATAAACACCTGTGTCCTCAATCTTTACATCAACAATAAAGAATACATCATCTTCAGGCATGACATGCATGCGCCTCTTGCGTGCAGCAGGAAAATCTGTTCCACCATCTTTCTGCCAAGCAATCTGTGGGATAGGATGCCCAACTGCAGCACATTCCAAACGTGCCATTGCCCCAGCTCGAATGGTTAAGTCCATGGGGATCTTTGTAAATGAAGGCAGCACTAAAGAAAAGTTAGTGATATCAAAATGAATACATGAAACTTACTTTTTTTGCACAGCATTTTCTTAACACCCTTTGTTGGCCTAAAAAAGCCAGGGAAGCATACAACCTAAATTTATCAGTCTCCAGCAGAGGGCAAGGGAGGAGACTGTGAAGTACATGAGACTCTCTAGATCAAAATCTCATTTCTGTGTACAGCTTCCTACAGGACCTTTCCACAGCACCTTGAAACAAAGTATACACTTTTCTTCTGTGAAGAAAAGATTAATGTTTTTTTTCATCTTGTAACACAGATTTTGTCAGTTTTACTATGAATCAGCTATGTCACTGCTTTTACCTGTACTGTGCTTCAGCACAATGGAACCAGAACTAAAACTGGTTTGATCTTGGAAGCAGATATATTTTTAAGAAATACTCTCAGCATATTAAGGGATCTTCTAAAACACTCAGATGATGAGAATGGAAAAATTACATTTACGTATCTTGATTAAAATCATTCTACTTTTAAGTCAACAAACAAAAAGTAACATACTTACTGTTTACTGTAAGTTTGGCTTTGACAGAGTAGGATGAACCAAAATGATTTGAAATAACACACTGGTATTTCCCTTCATTACTGAATTCAACATTGCGCAGTCGAAGGATGGTAGTGTACTCCATCACTTCACCGCCCTGTGCCCGGAGGTGTGCATAATTCTCCATTTCAGCATCTTGCAGTAATTCATTGTCCTTCTTCCATGCAAAAGTCATCGGGGAATCACTGCTGCTGGCTGCTGAACACACAAAACTCAAATTGGAGCCTTTGATTGCTGACTGGGTTTCTGGCTGGACAGTGATCTGTGGCTTAGGAAAATCATCTACAGAGAAGGGATAAAAAGTAACACACAGGGAGAGGAAAAAAAAAAAAAGGTGAGGCCTGAGGACTTTTCAGAAAGAGTTTGTAAGCCTTGTTTTAGAGGTTTGAGAGATGAGTCAGATAAGTATTTATAAAATAGATACACAATGCTTACATTTCATTAGCCTTAGGGCATTTAAAGATGCTGTATTTATGAGTTTATTGTGCCAAGTCATCCCTTATTGGAGAAAAGCACATTTAAAAGCAGACTGTGTGCATAGTTTAACAGCAGCACTAAAGATGGAAGAACTAGCCCCTGACATCTGCAAGAACTATTCTGAGTATCAATCATGAAGCGTACCCTTCATCTTTACAACACCTGAGGCTGCTGTGAGTTTATCTTTACTGAAAGCAGAGTTCTTCTGCTATCAGAAACCATAAGTTATAGTGGAGGGTTTTACCCAAACTCACTAACAAAAAATCGTGTACAAAAGTCAGTCTTTAGGTGATCTGTGGCTGTTTGACTCAAAGGGGATGAAGATCCCCTAAGCAGGGCAGCACACAAGAACTTCAGATTAGTTCTGAAGGTCCCTTTATTACTGGAAACTTACCTTCAAAGTGCTATGTTGTGAGTTTACAGAATTAGTTGCTTTCTGAATTATTTATTCAATTTCTTGTACAAAAGGAGTGGACAATTAAACGCTGGTCTCTCAAAAGCAAAAGCCTTGGCATATCCCCAACTTTCATATCTCCAATCTCCTGAAGAATTTCACAGGAACTGCAGGAAACGTCCTGAATCCCAAATATTCCTCTCTGCACAGAGTCCATTTTTATCTAGCCCCTTTGTGTCCTTACATCTCATTTGTTTGGGAACAACATATCAAGGTCAAAATGCTATTTCCTTGAAGAACCTTCAAGGAAAGGTTCTTCCTTGTTACAAAAAGAAAGTAAGATGTTACAAAGGAAAGTAAGATGTGCAGAAAGTAACAAAAGAAAGTAAGATGTGCAGATACTCCAACCTTGAGCTGCCAGCAGAACACCTGTAGGTCTGAAGCTGCACTCCAGTGACAGGGCAACATGGATCTGGGACTCTAAGTACAGGCCTTAGGCATCTCCTAGGTCATTAATTTTTCATGCCTCATACCCATGCATTAAGTCCTCCATGATAAACTATATCATTTGCAAATTAAGTTGATATTTTTGAAATAAGTTGATATCCCTTTGCACAGGGATAACTAAGGAAAACAGTGTAAATACTTAAATTAGCCTTGTGAAAGGACAGGAGAACATATTTCAATCTTAATTATTTGACAGGAAGGGGGGATAAAAAGATCACTTATGCATATAGTAGAGAACAGTGAAGAACACATCAGGAGAAGACTGCCATTGTGTTTTGCCAGAACAGAATAATTTGAGAGCATATTTGAATTAATGTATCATAGAGACACACATATATATAAATATAATTTCAGACAAGAGTCAACACACTTCTCTTAAAAATTCTATAAAAGCAAAAGCAGCCATTGTAAACTCATAAGGCAAGATGTGTACACCCAAATGTCTAGTGATGACACACACTTCAACGATTTAAGTGAAACACTTGATTGCATTAAGAGATTTTAGTTACTTCTGCATGACAATTACGTTAACTATTAAATATAACAACTGACTCTTAGTACACTCCTTTTTGCTAATACACCTTAAGGGGTTTGAAATGAGTTAATTAAAAACAGCATTCAGCAGTTAAAAGAAAGATCACAGTTTGTTAAACCCAAGGACATATACTTCATATATACTCCTTTAGCCACAAAGTAATTTGTAGTTTCCTGCACTGCCAACTTCTCCTTTTCAGCAGTAGCTAGCATCTACTCATTATTTATTAAATATTTGACTGCTAATAGAAGGGAGAAAATAACATTTTTGCACCCTATTTTATAGAGTACTTGCTTTCCCACTGAAAATAGGGTATAGGTAGTAACAGTAAAAATTAAGCAGTTATATTTGCTATGAGAGGAAAATTATTGAGAAGGCAGTTACTTTTTTGTCTCCAAACAGTATAAAATTTGAACTTTAAGAAAAACAGAATGTATTCAACAAAAATACATGAATCCAGTTAGCTTTTAATTTTCTGATATTTTTTAAGTTCCCACTTTACATATCAGAGTACTTAAACACATATCTTTACTCTGAATGCTTACTTTCACTTTGCTTTAAATAGATAACACAACATATAGATGATAATGAATGTGACTAAAGACAGAGAAATTTCATTAAGGCAGAAGCTATCAACTCAAATTCTCACATCCTGAAGTAAAAATATTTTACTAGCATATCTGGCAAACGGAAATACAAAATATCAAAAGTGTAACTGTGGTAATCAGATATTTTTAAATTAGTTTACATACAGGCAGTAACTTACTTAGTCCAAATAGTTTTTGAAGTAGATAACAAGTACACTAAAAAAGGTCAGAACTGAGGCCAATATAGCTTTTTTACCTTCAAATATTCTCAGCTCTGGGATAACCTCAAGTCTAATGGAATATGAAAATAATTTACCAAAAAAAAAGAAAACCAAAAATTGCATCTTAATTTTGCCAAATTACATCTCTCTTATAAGTCATAATTATCTAAACAATATCTGTCTTTTAAATTTAGGAGCACATATATTTACCACCACAAACTATTGAGCTTTCACTTGCATGCTCATGCTAAGTACTATGTAAGTAAGCTGTACATGAAATAAAAGCCCAAAGACCACCACTCCCTGTCTTGTAGAAAGCCACAACCTTCGCACATCTACATCACAGAAGAAAACGCTAATACATATCAAATCCTCTCCATTTTATTATAGAAATCAAAACATATCAAAGAAACTGCAACAAAAACTAAGCATATAGCAAAATTTGTTCTATGTAACAAGAAATAAGAGGCTATACTTACCACAGACAAACCCATCCAGGCTGACAGCAAAAATACTTCTCCCTTTTAGCAGCTGAGGATGGGCACAACTGGCATTTACAAAGCTCTGGAAGCTGTTCTCTGACATCCACTGTGGTAGCCATTTTAATTGGCAGTCACACAAGAGACTTGATGTGTTGAAGTGTCTAGGAAAAAGCAATTACATTCAAAGCCAGTCTGCTTGTTTTTTCTATTTGTAATGCAGATCTGTATGAGAACACATTAGTAAAAAAACTAGATTTTTAGAGAAAGATAGCGTTATTATTTAGCTCAGATGTAGTGACACCATTGTCATGAGTCCCACATTCTACAAAGCAGACATGTCATCCTGAACTCCCAGCTTCTGCTACAATTATGAGTTCAGACACACAGGCATGTTTGTAGACTCTCAGATACAAAACTACAGTGAGCAGTAAGAAACAGAATTGGCACTCAGGAGAAGAGTCGAGAAGGCAGGCACTCTGGAAGTCAGCATCTGAGACAGTTTCATCCTCTTATTTATCTTGGCAAAGATATTTAAAAAGGGGAGCGGGGAGACAAAGAATAGTAACGTGTTGAAATAACAAGCACAGAACTGGCTATTAGCTTACCTAACCTATGGGAATGGCTACATTTACAGAGGGGAAAAAAAGAAAAAGAAAAGGAATATTCTGGTAAGCATCTAGAATCAGGAGTTTAAACAAGAGAAGTTCTCAGTTTGGGCTGAAAACTCAAAATCGCCTTTAAAAAAACTTACTAAAAACCCCACATTCAGTAACAAAATACCTTTCTTCAAATCTCATCCATTCTTGAAAGTAAAGTAAAAATAATTTATGGATCCAAGGAGATAAATAGCTTTAAACATGAATGAAGACATAGCAATTCTTGAATTATTTTTTTCTTGAAGAAAGGAAAGTGTCTCCTTGTCCTCTTTTCTCACACTAGCACTGTATAGAAACCTAGGGATGCCAGCTCACCAGTTTACACTGAAACACGTTCTAGGATTATTCTTGTTATTTTTATGAGGCAGAGAAACCACAGATTTTTTATATCCTGATAGAGTGGGTATCTGTCATATTCTCATATTTACTCTCTAGGGACCTCAGAATAACATTACTAGATATGAGTTTATACTAAATAATCTTACTTGTGGGAAAGTACTTTCTACCATCTGTCTGTATCTTCCTCAGACATAATGAATGTCTACCAGGTGTTTCAAGAAAAGTACAGGAAAAACAATGACAACACCTCTTGAATAATTATTTCATTGGAGTATTCAGAGTCGAGTATCTTGCAGCATCTTACAGTCCCTGGAGCAGTGTTAGCCTGTCTTTTTATCGCATTTGATAACTCTTCAAATCATCTATATCAATTTCTAATTGTTAGTGCTGAACTCTCAATTCTCTTGTGCCAAACTAACAACTGTCCTGAAGCTGGCTGAGAGAGTTTAGCAAACTAATCAAGCAATACAACCAGACCCAACTTTAGGAAGATGAAAGGCAAAAAACCCCTGGCTATAGGTAGAAGCATAGCTGCTGTTTTCTAGAGCAGCTGAAGTTACACCACAATACAGGTAACATCAAACTGAACTTCAGATGGACTGAATATTGTCGAGATGCAAGAAAGAAATATTTTACAGTTAGAACAATCATACACTGCAACAACATGTGGTATGGTGGAGTATCCAGCACTGGAGGCTTTCAAGATACAATTGGATATAGTGCCAGATAACCCCATCCTTTTCAAGGAAAGGTTGGACTAGATGACCTTTTGAGGTATCTTCTAACCTTGGCTGATCTCCAAGTTCTACGAAATATGCAAGGTTCTTTGCTACTTTCTCTACAGCACTCAACATGGAGTAATTCTGGAAGATGAAAGAGAGAGCCAGTTGCCAGAATGAGACTTGACAGGAGTCTGGAGAACACAAATGAAAAGCTCCAGACAAGCTTTAAGCTGTTCCTGCTCATAATGAAAGCAGCATCATTTTGTTATTAATTTGTTGACAGGTTATCTACAGGGCAGCTCAGGGCAACAGGTTTGACTAGCAAAGGCTGATAATAACAGAGGAAACACAAGATATATGCAAAAGGAAGAATTAGCTGAGCTCAAAACAAAGGGAAGAGTGGCAGTGTTGTTCTGCATCAATCAACGAAAAAAAAGGGGTAAGAGGACAAGAAGAAAATCCTCACTAGAAGAATACATTTTTCCCAGTAACCGCTTCACAACTTTTCTGCAGATCTGTCCCTTTGCTACAATAGGACAGAAGGACCCAATTACAAGAACTGACAACCAGGTCTTTACAGAAGAATTACAGCAGTGCATTTCACTGGTCCAATAAGCTTTAGTTAGTTATAGCACTGCTGATCTTATACCATATTACATCACAGTCTTCCTTATTTAAAACCTATCAGAGACCAGTCAATTTAAAATAAAGACTTCATATAGACACCAAATGTAGCAGAAAACAAATGCCTCCAATCCCATGCTTTCTTACTTAAATACACCCATCGTATAAAAAATAACCCCGCCACAAAAGACTGACATAACCTTTTTACATGACTTCAGTTTATCACTGTATCAGGCAACACCTTACAAGGCTTTTATTTATAGCTAAGCTAAATATAAATATAAATATCCAGATACACATTATATTTAAGTGAAGTGATGCCTTTTGATAGACACTTACAATTCTTTGAGTTTCTTCATTTGTGAAAATGCATTTCCTTGAACTGACATAATTGCATTGTTACTTAGATCTCTATAAAAAAAAAAAGGAAAAATAACATCAGAGGAAAAGAGCTATTTATTGAACTGAATATACTTAAGACTCAGGGAATAGTTCACTATTTTAGTGATACACAAAGGGATTCTCAAACTCGGAAGTGAACAAGACACAATTAAGGAGTTTTATAGCATGCTTAATATATAACACTTTTAAAATTAATTCCAAAATACTCAGCATAACCCCAAACCTAAAGAACTTTCTGAAGATCACAATAGCAACCATGGTAAGTATATTTCATTCAAAGTCACAGGTAAAGCTTGTTAGTCACACTTTTATTTCAACCTAGTATCAAAATTAATTTTTTCTAATTTTTGGTTAAATGTGAATTTCTACCACTTACAAGTGTTCAAGTGCATCCAAACCAGAAAATGCTTTCTTTGTAATGGATCTAATCCTGTTTCCTTGGAGCATCCTGAAAAATTTAAGCACACGATGCAAAAAAGATGCAATTAAATAGGAGTATTACAGGGCTGAATAACTACATTTTTGGCATTTGTTTCTAAACTGTGACTAATACTCAGCATATGGCCTTCTCCAAGGCACCAAAATGTCTCACATCTAAAAGATATTTATTCCCTTGAATAAATATCTAGATTTTATAATGACTTTAGAATACATTTAAGGTGCACAGTTAAGTGATATGGATTATTCTAAAAGTATACACATAAACATCTTTTATTTCACAGATCTGCATTTGAACATTTCAATGCAATGAAGCCACTTCCATTGGATGCTGCATTACTTTATCAAAGACTATCCCTGACACTCTGCCTTTGTCATAGGATACACTTATTACTTTTTATTATGAGAAAACCTCATTGTTTGATAAATATTTCCATAACTAGTAATAATAATTAAAATAGACTAGTTTGACTTGAAAAATCTGGAATTTCTTTTATAGAAAACGAACACCTTATAGAGAACAAAATGATAAATAAGAAAAGAATATAATCTCAGCTGTGGAAAATATAGCATCATTAACACCATTAAGTGTAGAGCTTGTCCCTTGAAACACATAATCTAAGCTAATTTTTTTAAGGAATGATGAGATACAAATATTGAAAAAATACTCACAGCTTTCTAAGTTTATCTAGTCCAGAGAAAGCACCATTCATATCTTCAATAGTCCATGATATTTCATTGTTTTTCAGATCCCTGTTTAAGAGGGGAGGGGAAATCAAACCACAAAAACTACTAAAAAGAACAACATATATACTTCAGCAGCATATTTTATTTGGAAAAAAGATTCTAAAATAGCTTTCTGGTAGGTTGGGTTTTTGTTTAGTTGGTTTTTGTGGTTTTTTAAAGGAAAACTTTTCCTGATTAACTATATAATTTCAATTTTTACTGAGAGACTGATTCTTCATACTTTTATGACTGATAGTTAAAAAGATCACAAACTCAACATTTTTCAGAATCATTAGCAAACAAACCCCCAGTCCCCTCCAAGACTATTCAGATATAGAACTATCATAAGAGAAGGAGCATCACAGGAACGGAGGGGATCAACTGTTGTGCCCTTGAAACAAAACACTCATATCTTTTTAAGTTCATAATATTAACAAATACAGAATGCCCAGAGAATCATTTTTACATCTCAAAACATCTACAACACTCACTCAATAATCTGTGAAGTATAAAGAGATTAGTGTACAGAGTGGTGTGTCAGCAAAGAATCAACCAGGTAGTACTAGAGGAGAAAGAAAAAGCTACGAGGAAAAGCCTAATGCTTAATTCCTAGACAACTCGCAATTGTCCGACTTCCTCTCTTTATGTTCTACAACTGCTTGAATTTTTTTTATTTTTTTTTTTTTTAAAAAAGGCATACGCCTCCCTGAACTGCATCTGTGCTAGATGCCCAAAATGTGAGTATGTAAGCAAACCCCTGAAATAAAGTGTCAGCACCTTTTTCAAAACCTAGAGGGAAAGGCAATCATTTTGCTCATCTGGCCAACAGATGGGTCAATGGCACGCAATGGGACAATTTTAATGATGCAGAATATATTTACATTAGTTTACTTTGTTCTTCCCCTTCCTTTAAGAAAAGCTATTTCAAAACATGCTCAAATGCTTAGAGCAATTGTCCAGTTCAGCTATCTCCATCAGCACTCATAGCAATACACAGTTTTGTCTTGCTCCTATCATGAGGGAAAATGTTGATTCAGACACACAACTATGGTCCAGATCCCTAAAGCTGTGGATAGCTGCCTTTGAATGGAGATGTGCCTTTCCCATAAAAATGTTACTGGAAGTTTGTGTAATAATTACCACCATCCATCGTGCACAGCCTTAACAAAAGAGGAACTCCTCATTTTCCCAACTATTCTGAAGAGAAATCTTACTGTAAGAAAAACATATGCTAATCAGGGGAAGGTAACAAAAGATTCTTGTATATTTCATAAGGAAAAGAACTAAACTATAAGCACTGAGGGTTTTTCCTTAAGGTTTTTGACCTTACAAATTGAGTTTGTCAACTTACAAAATCTGTAGACTGGAAAGTCCCCTGAAGGCACAATCAGCAATGTAATTTACTTTGTTGTTTCCAATATACAATCCAACCAGCACACTTAAACCAACGAAGCTTGAATCATCTAACCTTGCTAATTGATTGAATGTCAAATCTCTGCAAATTTAAGAGGAAAATAAGCATTTTAATGCTCATGCTGCAGTGCTTATTTAACTCAGTTCAACCCAGGTGAATTTTCAGGGGGAGCACGTTTTTTCCCCTTACAATTATCAAGAAACCTACTATGCTATTTTTGACCACACAGTTTGTGCATTGTTTCAAACAATTCACAAATTACTGCAGAATGGATTTCTTTCATTTGAAAATAACTTTGTTACAGCTTTAGTACAATTGGCACAGTGAAATGAAGCAGTCACAGCTGACTTCAACTTCTTTCCACAAAATTTAACTCTCTCATACAGAAAAGTTGTTTTCACCTTGGAAAATTCTATTTTTAAAATTCACAGATCAGTGGTAAGAAGCTCATGCTATGGCATGTACCTCGCTTTCAAAACTGGAATAGAATAAAGTTACTCACAGCTCACTGAGTTTTTGGCAAAATTCCCAGGCATCAGGACTGATCCTGCTGATGGCATTTTGACTGAGATGCAGTTGCTGCAGCATCAGCAAGCCATAAAGCCAGCCTTTGGTTATCTCTGTTAAATTGTTATGGTCCAGCTGCCTACAAACACACGTAAACAGTAAAAAGACGTTAAGGTTCATAACTCAGCAACGCGCATGCTTTGCTGCACGTCGAAATCTGACTTTGTGACATTGGTTAGATAGCTACCGCCTCTATTTACATCTGAATTTGTATACATGCATTCAGAATATGCTGCCCTACACATTCAATATTGTCTGCTTGCTGCTTTTCAAACCACACCAGAACAATTTAATGCAAAAACACCTGCAAATTTTACCAAGTAATTCTATTAATTTTGTGCAGTTCTACTTAATATGTTATCAGCAGAACCTCCCAGCAAAAGTCTGATACTTACAAGACTTCCATGTTGGTCAATCCCCAGAAAGCACCATCCATGAGCCTCGTAACTCCATTTCTCTGAAGCTTTAGTGATTTCAAAGCTGGAAGTCCTTGGAAAGTAAGCCCATCTATTTTTTTGATTCTGTTGCGATTCAGCTCCCTGCATCAATAAAATTTACAGTTACAGCACAGTAATTTTACCTGCATGTCAACAATCTTTCTTCCCTCCCTGGAAACAGTCTTTATGCCTTTCTTGCACATAAAACAGAGACAAGAAGGAATAAAAGTCCAACCTTTTATTGTAATATGTTACAATTAACCATGTTAATACTATTCTGCCTTTCTGATACTGAGGACAAGTACTCATTAGTTCCTTGATTTTCAGACTTCAAGAATGCCTGTAGACCCAGAATGTTATGGTTAAGCCTGTTCACAAATTCAAAAGTGAAAGCAAGTTCCTGATGTTTATTCAGCAGTAGAGCTGTTAAGGTTAGATTGTAAGTGCAACAAATAATTGGTCAGAAGGAAAAAGTTAATATTTTAGTTGTGATAACTAGGCAAAAATCAATATCCTGGGTGACCCCTCTCATTCTTATCTGGAGCCAAGCATTCATTACACATTTCTCCTTCCTGCTCCATAACTAGTTACACAAAGCACCTTTCCTCTTCTTCAACTGGTCTGGGCACACACCCTTCTGCCACTACACACAGCCTTTGCAGGTCAGAAACTGGGACCAATCCTGTGAGGGTGATAAAAGGCATAACTAGCTGTAGGGCAAGCTGCAATGACAGTAGTACTCAATATTTGCTATTTTCTTGCTGGTCCTTCTTAACTCCAAACCCCGCATCAACCCTCGAGCAGCCTCCTGACTTATGTCAAAGGGAACTCTAGCCTCACGCAGGCAAAAAGAATTATTTTAACTAGTTTTGTAACAGGAATTGTGAAATAACTATAATTTGCTAAACTAACAGTTTATCTGTTAGTAACAACCAATACATAGTATAAAGAGATAAGATCAGACAATACTAAGAAAAGGCCCTCATATAACATGTGATCATTTGCTCCTTCAAGAAAGTCTGAGACCTATCAAACCAAGAAGAATCCTCTCCTTCCAAAACTTACTTCCCCATGCACAGTAAAGGCCTAAATAATTCTCTTCCCATAGTTATACCACCATTATTTTTCAAAGTCTCAGCCCTGTAAGATTTCAGGTCTCCTCTATGGCAGCTTGATACAAAACTGACCTGGTAACAGAGACCTGATAGAGAACCCTCCTCCTCCTCTTGTGTTTAAATGTGAATAAACAGTGAAGAACATTCAGTAAGAACAGGCTTCAGTTCTTTCCCACTCCTCTCTCAATACTTCTTTCAGGTGATAAAACTAGTTTTTAGCCTTCATTGCAGTTAGCTGCCTAACATAACTAGGTCGCATACCAGTTGTGGACAAGTGGAACGTTTTTAGGCAAGAATATCACCAAAATCCAAAATTTCACTTGAATCTGAAGACCAGAAAGTCTGCCAAGATCATCAAAAAAGCCTAAGTTTTAAGACTTGTTCTCATACTCTTTTACTGACGCTTGAGTCAAATTTTTCCTGCAATTGTATACAGAAGACACAGTTTCCAGATGTGTCAAGCATCCTAACACTTCAGTGTTCTTATGACCTTTCACTTTCAAGGTTAACTGAAGAGAGTTTGACGTTTTTAACCCTTGACTATCTGATATGGAAAATAATTATCCAGGATTTGACAAAGCGTTGCCCATCTTTATGTCCATTTCCTGGGCACTTTATAAGCTTTTTAATTAAAAAAAATCCAAAATCTCATATTAAATAACTTTACTATTTATTCAGTAAAACATTTATGGACAGCATTGGATCAGTGAAGCCGAAGGTCTATTTACTCAAGCATATAATTTATTGTCATACCTTCTGAAAGCAAATTAATTCCCTTCATTTCACCACAAAAGCACAAAATAAGTAAATGGCTGCTGCAGAGAACTATAAAAGTTTACTTCACTTACTATTTCCCCATGCTTTTTTACAGGAATATTGCTATTACCCCTTCTCCAGCCTTTTTTTTTAGTTTTAATATGCAAACAATTTTAAACATAAAGACTATTCACATCTCACCAACATATAAAACTAGTTTTGTTCAGTACGACACTACAGTTAGTAAGGATTGCAGTAATATGTTTTCTGTGTCTGTCTCACTCTGCCACTGGTTAAATTAAAGGCTAAAGTTCAAGCACTGCCAGTGCTTTGGAAAACCTGAAACAATTAGTCAATTGTACGTCCCACTTACAGGTGCTGCAGATGGGAAAGTTTAAACATCTTTTGAGGAATTGCTGAAATTTTGTTCCTGTTCAGTTTCAATACTTGAAGTGTGGTAGACAAATTGTCAAAGGTACCAGGCTCCATGGAGGTTATTCGATTATTGTTAATATACCTGTTGAAACAATGTCTAGAAGGTTAAATTTACAGTTCTTTTTAAAATTCTTAATACCAAGTAGCGAAAAACAAAGCTCTTGTGGTTCTTACTCATTTATAAATTGAATTAATTTATCACATCAATTAGAGCTCTTGACAGTTAATATTCTATAGTCAAATACTATTTCACCACCAACATTTTGCTCTAGTCTGCAAGTGTCATAATGGAGGAAGATAATATGTTTCAATCCCATTACTTTATTCTTAACTCAGTATAGCTCTGGCATTGCAATATTCCTGACTAAGGAAGGAAAGTGGGTTCACAAAAAGTCTATTGAACTCCATGTAACTTCAAACTAGCCTATATATAGGGAACTTAAACTTATTTTGTTATATAATGATTTCTCTCAAGATAATAGCCTTAGCTTATTTTATGAACTAAAACATCTCACTGTAACAAGTCATATTCAAGTTAGCATCTTATGTTAAGCTGAACAGGTGAAAGTAGAAATATTTAATGTTGGTCTAATTAAAAAAAGATTTTAGTACCTTAACAAACAGCTGCCAATCTAAGTTTCCCAAAAAGTTTTTTGAAAGTAACCAGAAGGAGAAAAAAATAATACGAAGTTTTACTTACAGATACTTGAGCTGTAATAATGGAAATGATGAAATTTTTAGCTCCGATATGTTGTTGTTGCTCAAGTCCAAAGTTTCTAAATTCTGAAATGGCTTCAGATGTTCAGACAAAATGTTGGCAATCTTGTTACTGCTCCTGCAATTTAAGGGCAGTTGACAAAAGAGTAATTTCCAGAGTAAACACCTGTTAACTATACAATTCTGACAAGAGTTAGTTCTTCATTCCTCTACTTGAAAATAATTTCTCATTATAAAAAACTAATAAAGTATGTTCTCTATATATAACACTAACTTCTAGCCATCTGAAATCACAAATTGGAATACTCCAAATAACTGCTCATTAATGTTTCTTAAAACATAATCCCAGGAAACAATAAGAAATTGCAATATATCCAATAATTGCAATTCACTACTTTTAAAACAAGATGTAAAACTCTACAATCATTGTTTCTGAACTGTAGAAATACCCGGTATTTGTATGGAACAGTACGTCACAGTATCATAATGAAATAAGATTAGAGTTGTTTTCTATTTTAAGCAAATTAATATCCTAGAAGCCAGACATAGTGCTTCTAGTTTTTTGAAAACTCCCCTGGCATGAAAGTCAAACAATTTCCAAAAAAAAGAGCTAGATTAGGAAAGATGGATGACAGCGCACTCCTTCTGAAAAACATTCTATAATTGTGCAATTAGACCTAGTATTTAATTCGATAGATTTTTCTAGTGAGTTGGCAAAGAACAAAATTTTCATTTATTAGAGCTCATTACAGGAGTTTTGGACTGCATGTCAGGTCAAACCTCAGCTAAGCAACACACCCAATTCAACAGCAAGTAGTCTGAAACTGTTTAAAGACGTGGCTATCACAGTCTGCTATAAGGAACACTCCTCTTTCATTTCCAATGGTATGTACTTTTTCCAGCGATCCTACTTCCTATTCATACCCAGCAACCTACCAGTTTTTCCATCTCAGTTGAATAATGTACAAAATCATACACGCACATCAGCAACATTAACAGGGTTATTTGTTTGGGGCTAACTGTACATAGGTGAAAGCAGATCATGACCATGATCCTTGTTACCTTGGGAAGTTCAAGTCATCTCTAGCTATGGTATATCCTGTACCCCGTATGATGAACTATCAAAATTTAGAAGCCTTCCCTAGCTCCTAGAGATTGCAGGCACAAGCACTTTCAGTAAATCAACAAGAATGTTGATTCTGGGAGGTGTTCGCCTTTACTGGAAATACTTGCTCTGGATCAAATAGTAAGCCACACATGAGGGTAGCATGGACAACCCTCATGTATTCAAGGGGTGTGGGGGGACTACTGCTCAAGACAAAAAAGTCTGAACTCAGAAAGTGAACCAGAAGTTAGATTAATGGGCTTTCTGACCACATGTGGGAACAGGTAAGTGATCTTGCAGCCACTCCAACACTGAGCCTGTATCATGTTTCATTCCTCAGGCTGTCTGCAGAGGTACACTGCATTTTTTAACTCTTAGCTGAAAGTATTTATAATAAATGGAAACAAATTACTTTAATAAAAAACAACAAACACCACCACCATGTGTCCAGTTCCACTGGCCAAATAAGACTGTGAGTTAGATAACAGGTCATAGAGCCCTGCCTTTATGCATTAGTTTGTTTATAAGGCAATTACTATCAAGGTATTAAAACTGCCAATTACTTGAGTGACGAAGAAAATTTTCCTTGCAGTAAAAGTGTGCTCCAGCAGAAGCCAGCAATTTCCTGAACTGCACGCCTCCTAAATTGCAGTGTGAAAGTGTTCAGTTATAAGACGGCTTGCACAGTGCTGTCTTTGTGTCAGCACTGCTCCATAAAACAGAAATTCCTCACAACTGGCAGGATAATAGCTCCTGTATTACAAAGTTTAGTTGGACCTAATGGAACCAAATAAAACACTTACACACAGCCTTCAGATTAACACTTACACTAACTGGCAAATTACCTGACACAGACCAGGTTACAACAAAAACAACCAACCAAAAAAAAAAAAAATCCAGCTTGTTTCAGGGAACATCTTTCTTTATCAGAGATGGTAAGGCCACACTGTGCAGAAAAAAACGACTTCTTTTGTTCACTAAAACTGCACTACACATTAAAGTCCTAGTCCATGTAACAATAAAAATTAAACCAGCCTTCACTGCACCTTCCTGCTTACTCATATTTGTAGAAGTTACTCAATTGCAAAGTAGCTTAATGGTTCACTCCCTATTGCTCCAACAGTCTCATCCAGTTTCTCTTCAAAAAAACTTAAGTGTTTTAACTCACACCTGGAAGGAGGTTATTCAGTGTCAATGACATCCAAGTAGTTCTACTTTAAGGCCCAACTTTAGTCAAAATTAGAAACTTCAACTCTAATTTGACTTTTCTTCATAATCATCACTTAAGCAAATCAGATAAAAACAACATATCTTTCACATAACTGCCAAATCACCCTCAAAATTAGTCAAGAAGGACATGTTTGAAAACACTGGCCTATCTATCAATACAGAAACAAACAGTATGTTGGCACAATAATATAAAAGTTTGTTGACTTAGAGGAGGTTGGGGGGAAGAAATCCTAAAAGAAAGTATTTCCAGAGAAATGCTGTTATTGCTGCGCTCAGACAAAAGGAGCCGCACACACCCCACTGGCTTAATTTCACAGACACTGAAGAGGAAATCAAAGAAATAGAGAGCCCTTGCAACACGAGAACCAGCACATCAAGTTCTCCCAGAAGCAGACCTGCAGCAATTTGATAAAAATTTCTTCATATGCAAGGAACAGCAACATGCTGCAGCTTCCTTACAACTTCTGTTACAGCTAGAGCAGCAGGAGCACCAAGCAACCCAGACAAATCTACCAAAAATATTTGCATGAATTTGAACATGCCTTTAGCTATTTGATTGCCCATACCCTGACTTCCAGCAAAAAAAACCCCACAAGCCAATGACCCATGAGTGCATACAGCCTGATTTAATTTCTCTTACATAAGCCTTTGTGAATACCAGCTTAAGAGAGAATATCAGTTTTTCATTATGGATATGAGAAACCCTAGATTTCCCTCTCAGAATTCATGACTTTAACCACACCACAGAGCCAAAACATCTATAAGAGCCCTATCAATCATGATCTCAAGATTCTTTCTATATCAACAACAGCTACAACATATCTGACATATTGACTTGTACTTTCCTTGTCTCTTGGGAAATACAAAGCAGAACAGAAACTTCTGTATCCATTTTGTTGAGGATGCAGTTAGCACAGTTTTTAAAGATCTAAGATAGCATGACTGAGTATCTCTTGATCAAGGTTGTCAGTATGTAATGTTTTCTACCTAAGAGCAATATCCTTGCAAGCTTCATGACTCTGATTCTGTAACATGGAAAACCCAACTCATTAACAGATTAAGACTTAAAGCCCTACCTTTTATTTCTATTTGAAATGCCAGTATAAAAAACACTCTTGCACTTTCACCTCAAGCATAAGTCTTTCTTCCAGACAGATCCTGCTCTGCTGTGTTTTGAAAACCTCTTAGTAATATCCTACCCTATTATCATGACAAGGAGCATCTATAGGAACCTCGAGGTGGAGCAATCTGGTAAAATCAAGTTGTCTAGAAAGGTGGTTTTGGAGAACTGTCTTCACTGCAGCCTGTTCTCCAAGGCTAGATGTTAGATGCAAAGTATATGTTTTAACATCCATGTGTTTCTGGACTAATACAGTACCTCCTGTCCCTGAACTAAGCTTTGAAAGGTAGAATATATTAAATCTGAATCACAAATAAATAAAATCACAGTAGTCCCTTGCTGCTAAGAGGTCATGTAAAGAGAAAAAAACCACCCTGTTAGGGCTAGATTTATCTTTCTGTGTAGTGCTGAAGGCAAGACACTGGGGTTCACAGATGTTTAGTTCAACCATCTTGTGTTTGCATGGCTTCCAGATTAGAGCTGTTTTGGAGGCAGCCTTATCAGAGCACAGGCAAAGCAGACGTGACTGTCCATATCTGAGCATGTTCTGAATGGTCTCCATTACATGCCACTACAACTCACAGCCTGCCTTTAAATTTTTCTGGTTGTTTCACATGTTCTTCCCTCCACTCACCCACTGACATCATATGCCTCCTGGCATATCATCTATCATTTCTTGTATGTCAACTCCTGCCCTCTCAAACTCCTTTGGACTTTGGGCACTCTGGTAAGAAACAATGATGCCAACACACCAAGTGGAAGCAAATTGAAGCAAAAAGAAAAAAAAAATTGGTAATAAAGGTGAAAGATCAACACTATAAAGTGCTGGAAGATATATGCTTTGTGGTTTTTGCATAAGACTGGACAATTTAAGGAGCACATATCAGAAGAGTTTCAGTAACAACTGAAAGAAGAAACAGCAAAAAGGTTATTTTTTTCTTCAATTTCTACTCATTGACGACTAAAACCCGTCAGATTCTAATGAACAATTACGTAATTTAAAATACTGAAATTACGGTTTCAAGCTTAACATTACCCTTAAAAAGACCCTGATACCAAAGAATATTCTGAGTTGGAAGGTACCCACGAGGGTCATCCAGTCCAACTTCTAAGTGAATGACCCATACAGGGGATTGAACTCATGACCTTGGTGTTATCAGCACCAAGTTTTAACCAACTGAGCTAATCTCAAATACCTAACAAGATTACATGCTCTTCTCACCATTAAGACACCTAAGCACATTGAATGAAGAAAATCTGGGGGTTTTAATCTTTTCAACTATGAGACATAGAAATATTTCAAGTTACACTGTTTTTCTCTAAGACAAAGCTGCCAGAAACAGAGCCAGGATTCTGGCTCACTTCCAGTCCTTCTGGTAGGTCTACAATTCTGACGCCTCTTTCACACACAAGCTCCTTGCATTCCTTGCATCAAGCAGTTTTCTTCCTTTTGAAGGTCTCCTTCATTCCATGATCCATGCCTCTCTTTGCTCTTTCAAGGCAGTTGTCAACAAGTCTCTGCTTTTATATTTTGTAGGGTTTATGGAATAAAGGCATAAGGTAGAAAATGAAAACTCAGAACTCTGTAGGCTGATACCTTGTCCAAAACTTGAAATCAAAGGTTTATTGATTCCCAAATCAAACATAAACTGGGAAAAGGGAAAGAGAAGGATGCAGACTGAAACAGCTCTGTGATCAGAGATATTTTCATCATCAAAAATAAGACAGAAGCAAATTCAAACTTTCAAACACATGATACTTCCATAGTACTTCTGACTCCACAGTACCAATATGCAACTAATTAAGCTTTTCTTCCAAACTCTCTTAATACCCTGAAGTCTGCTTCCCATTCAGTTTTCTGGCTTTTCCAAAATAATCACAATTTATTTAGCATGGGATAGGCAAGTGAATTGTTTAAGTTCGTCCCTTTATTTTAACAACTGTAAATAAGCGCAATGCAGGCATAACTATTTTGGCATGAGCTGACAACAGGAATAACAGCCCACTGCAGACTTGGTGTGCTCTGGGACTGTTAGTTAATGCCAAAATATTTGAGAATTTTAAGTACGACCTAGATTAAACTCAGCATATTGTCCTCTGGTATTATAAATCCTCTTTCTAACCTGCTGTGTAGAGTCACTAAGTAAAAACACCTCTCCTTTACTACTACAGAGCTAACCCTGCCTTTTGGAGGATGAAGACGATAGTCTAGGGACTTCAGACTACACACTCTTCTCAATCTACCCCTAACCTCAACTATTAACACAAATTGAGGAATGTTCTCCTATCCACTTCTCTTTCATTCTAGGCACAAGTCATTTCACTACTATATGGAAATCATCACATACCAGTTCTCTAAAATATAATCCAAATATTTATGCCTGAGCTCTTAGCTTCATTCTCACTTCCCTTACTTTCCATACTGTATGCCCTGCAACTTGTACCTCCTCCTTGGTAAAATTCCTACCACTCTTCCATTTTGTCACACCAGAACAAGTGTTCTCTATTTTTCTAGTCCATTATTATTTTTTAATTAATTTTTTCTGATCACATTTTTCACTGTGATCAGAAAGTCATGACAGATTTTTTCACTGCAAATAGCTCATAAAATCTGCATTCTTTTCCATTCTCATTGCAAAAGCATTCATCAAGACTCTCATTCACTACTTTATATTTTTGCTGTCACAAACTCTGGGTTTCTACATACTTATTCCCTTTCCCATTATTGGGCCTAAATTGCTGCCATAAAAATCGAGTTTCCATGTCTATGAGTTTGACTAAGACAGGTTTCTTTTCAAATTCTTTCATTTACTTCCTTTTAAGTCTCCACACCAAATGTCCAAGACTGGAAGAACTAATTCCAGTAAGTTTCTTTGCTCTAGCTTTTTGCTCACAACTTCAGCCCAAGTCACACATGGTTTACCACCACTCTCATTTTTGGGACATTCTCCAAGGAGCCTTATGCCTGAAGCCCAGTCTGGCATTCCTCTATCCTTTCTTTCAATCCTTCTTCAAAACAAACTCTTCTAGGCAGCATCCAAATCTTAATCCTTCCCATAATAAAGTGGTAGCTGAAGAGATGACAAGGATGTAAAATATTTGACCAACGTTTTCTTAATATTGGGAGCCAGACTTCAGTTTAGTATGCTAGCTTTATAAACACACAATACCACTTTCTCTGGCAAGCATAGAAGGGAAAGGCATTCGCTCCTACTGAATGCAAGCTTTCATTTTGAGGAGTTTCATCTAAACATCTCTCTTGCAACTGTAGCTTTCTAAATGCAAACTGAGACAGCGTTCTCCCAGATTTTACACACCGCTTCCACTCCTAGACTACCGCAAGATGACAAAAAGAGGCAGATTTCTCGCACCTACCCCTATTCCAAGCACCTTTGCATACGTGGATTATGAAAAAAACTTCTGTCTTTACAGAAGGCCCTTCACAGGAGTTTGAATTACTCCCACACAGTGCAAACTATTACTCGTATTTCCAAATTGCCAGCTGGGACAAATGCATAATCTATTTTACATGTTTGCTTCAATTAGTTGAATTTCACTTCTCAAAATGACTATCTGAAGCCCGATCTATGATATCCATTATCACGTAACATACATAAATACACTTTTCTGCATTTTAAACAGAAATTTATGCACAATACTGAAAAAAAAAATCCCTTCTAAATAGGATAAGGGACTAATTGCCACTTTTCTTCAGTAACTATGTTTGTGCATGAAGTTAGATATGTAATCAGACTAGTTTTGTAGTGGCTGATCAAAAAGCTACAACAGAAAGCTAAAGCTGGAACAATTTTACTTACTATGAAAACTTGTAACTCCTGCAGTTATCTAGGACTGGCTACTTTACAGGCCTTTTGTCCTGTTTTTTTGCCCCTACCTATCTTTTTTGTTACTAGTTTTTGTTCCTTTACCCTTTTAAACATCCAGGACGCAAGACATATCTTCCCACAATGAATTTAAACTCAGCACATATCAACAGAAAGACACTGTAAAACAAAGGCTGTAGAAAACATTCAGCAAAGTGGCTTGTGGATTCAGTCCATCACCTAACAAACACATGGACGCATTTCAAGAAACTGTCTCAATTCTGGTAGCACTTTTCACTATCTCAGAACTCAAAAGTGAATAGCCACTGCCTTAAAGGTGTCCTGTACAGATGGAGTTAGAGGGTTCTCTCAGCAGAGCAGACAAAAACCTCTGCCATGTTGCAAATCCTCTACTTCTCGTATGATCAGAAGATTTCACATTCTGAAAAAAAAGTGAAGTGGGAACATAATACAAATCACACATTAATGTAAAACTTGAAAAAACATTCCCGAACTGTGAATCATCCATGCTCCCTTTAACTTCCGCATCATCAGTCTTGCATTTTCCACTCTGGCTTTACTAACCGAATATTTGTTTGTGTTCTAGACTAACATGATTGGTCTTTACAACATAAGCCACAAGGGTATTTTCATTTAAATCATCTTCACCGTATGTACTAGTGCCTTTAGATAAAATATTTTCTATTCAATAAAACGTAAAATCACAAGTTTATTTAGAACATCTCATTGGTGAAAACTAGTTTAATGTTAGAATTTCCCTATGCACACCAAAGACTTGGCTGTGAATAGCTTTTCTAGTCCTTACAGAAAGCAAGATGATTACTGCATAACATATCCTGGACATGGGTAATAAGAAACATGTTTTTTTAATATTAGTTCTACACATACATTTTGATTAGAACAGTAAAATCTAGTTAGAGAGGCAGGATACTTTAATACTCAGAGTTGCTCTGCCCCTTCAAAGTCACGGCTGCCTTCCATTTACCCCAGTACTTAAGGATATAGAGCACTGATGATGATGGATGGTACCTATAATTACATATATTTATAAAGATTCTGCAAGTAAAAGCAGTATGGGTTTCTTATTTAAACTGTATATCCTTTAAATATATAACCTTAAACAGCATTGCACCATTTGCAAATCAACATCCTTCTCCTTACAAAGCACTAAAAACACTAGAAGTTGTTAAAGTTTTCAGAAGAACTTTAAAGTAAAACACCTATGCAAAAGGTAGTTGTTAGTCAAACACAAGCAGGCCTTCTATACAAGGCTATTGTATCTGTATTACTTGGTTTCAATCTACTTCTGGATTCAACCTAGTACAATCCTACAACTGTGACAGACCTAAAAGACAATACTAGTTTTTTTCTCAGTATCAGCATCACTAATTCAAGCAGATAAATACAACAGGACTGGTGTATCTTGGATAGGGAATGTCATTAGCATGGAATCCAAATTCAGAACCTTTGCTTGTTCTCCTGCAATGAAGGCATTAGTGCCCATTTTTATACCTAACAAAAAAAGCAATCCAACTACCTTGAAATGGTAAAAAATAAATTGCTTTTTCTCCCAGAAATGAAGAATTTTCTACTACAACCATTTAAAGTAATTCTACATTAATTTGTTTTTACATGCACTTCAGGAATGCAAATTAGAAAACGTCTAACATATTTTCCTTCTAGGGATAGATAAATATACCTACATTACTGTGTGTGGTGTCTGCTCATCTGTGGTAATCAGTTGTTAAATCCAGTATTCTCCCCAAAAGCTCACGCTGTGCAGCACTTGGAGGACCTGGCCTTTTGGCCAAAGCTACTGTGCTGACTGGAGAGATGACAATCTCTGGCAAGTAGCTGAACTTCCCTCTTTCTGCCTTAATATACTGCTCTCTTCCTGACTTCTCTCAAGGAAGATAGTGGCTGAGCAATTTAATTTTCAAATAATTGACTTAAATGGCTGAACATGCTGCATGCAACATCACCGTAAGTCACACATGCCCAAGTGGTTGGACATTTAAAAAAGAATCTAAATTTAGACACCTAAAAGTTAGTTTAAAATCTAGATGGGATTCAGCAGGAAGTCATCTGAATTATCTTAGGAAAGAAAAATCACTTCAGAGAAAGCCTTTTCTTCTCCATTTATCCTTAAGAGAATCTACAGAGAGTGATTCATACTTACAATGCCAAACCTTCAAGCAATTAGAATAGGGAATACTAATCCTACTCTTTGCTCTGACTGGAACATTTTATATCTGTTCTGTCAGGCAGGCCAACACAGTTTAACAACCAACAGCCTCCTGACGAGATTTAGCCCGAAGTACCAGCCATATAACTCACAGTAGTTTCCAGATTCCCAGGAGGCTCATAAGCTTTCCTATGCCATGTGACAAGATACATATTCATCACATTAAAAAAATCATAGATGCATCTCCAGCAATATAATGAGCTGGAGAGTGTGCCTGAATATGCTTGTATACTCCCTCGCACTGACGTAAGGTCTTCCCAGGGTGGTGGGGGGTGTGTGCCTGCCTGATACTTTTCTCTCCCATGATGTTCAACCCTCAGCTGGCATCCATAAAAACAAAATGCCGGCATTGTTGTTTCCTGTTACAGACAGATTGGGACCATGAGACTGGGAACATCTGTTTCTCTGGGTATGTTTATCCTGAATAATTCATTTCTATGTAAATGTCTCCATTAGATAAATATGAATTAGATAACTAGAAATGAAGTAGCTCTAGAAATGGAAACTACACTAACATGATAATCCACCCATGCTTGTTTATATTGGTCCAAGAATATAGATATACACTGTTCTGTGGAGATACCTGCACTATTATGTAAACATACCAGCAGTGCAATTTCCTCTGCAGGGCAAGAATATTCTTGCAGAACAGGTAAAATTCTAAGGCTCCACAGCTGAATGACCATTATTAAGAAGTGGAAAAAACCCTCTTGCAAGAAACCTTCTTCAAAAATAAAGATACTGACAAAAAAAGAGGGCACCCCTTCCACAGCATTCTTTGAAGGTTCCTCAAAGAAAAAACAACTGGTTTTTCAACTGACAGTAACGAACCAACATATATGTATCTCATAAGAAATGTAATCAAATCAAGTTTCAGAAGACTAGCACTTTCTCTTCTGCTATTATTTGAAAGTCAGAACAAAGATACAACAAGGAAGCAGTAGTTTGTTTTGGAAAGGCTCCACAAGCTCCTTTCATATAGAAGTTTAAAATCCTGCAGAAAGTCATTAGATGTTTCTTTGAAGAGCGGTTCTAAAAATTATATTCAAATTGTTCCATTCGTGTTCTCTTCACATGACTTAGATATATTAACTCAGTTTGATTCAACCCCCTTCAAATAACATTCACAGAAAAAATAAATGTATTTTTTCACTTAAAAGAAAAGGTATCATTACATTGAATATTTGTCCATCTATGCTACCATTATCTTCTGTGAAATGAGATTTAATATTTTTACATAAATAACATTCAACCAGTAAGAACAGGAGGCTCACAGGAGATCTTACTGCTCTCTACAACTACCTGAAAGGAGGTTGTAGCGCGGTAGGGGTCAGTCTCTTCTCTGAAGTAAGAAGTGATAGGACCAGAGGAAATGGCTTCAAGTTGTGCCCAGGAAGGTTTAGAATTTCATCATGGTAAGCGTTGTCAAGCATTATAACAGGCTGTCTAGGGAAGGGGTTAAGTCACCATCCCTAGAGGTATTCAGAAGATGTGAAGATGTGGCATTTACGGGCATGGTTTAGTGGTGGACTTGGCTGCACTGGATTAATAGTTGGACTCAGTGATCTTAAAGGCCTTCTTCAACTTAAATGATTCTATGATTCTACTCCACATTTCAAAGAAAACCTTTGCAAACCAAACAAGATGCTTTGTATTTGGATAATACCACTCTAAATTTATGTTTTATGTTCATCTGTTTTGATACAGAAATAATTACGTTAACTATTGTGCACTGACATTCCTAAGTTAACATAAAACATTTACATACTTAATTATTTCTACCACATGAATCTCAAGGAATCTCTGCTATAGTCATAGAATAGGTATTAAATCTCAGCTGTAGCAGAGCTGTATTCAGTAATCTCTTTCTCCACACACAGAATTAGAATGAAGGTAACACCCAACCAGAGCAACTTTAACTGAATTGGTAGTGTGGTAACAGTTTCAGAAATAGGTTTTTTTCCTCTTTTAAGTGTCAGCATATACAGTACAGAGCAGAACTAATGAAGGTTTCTCCATGTTTAACCATCTGAGTAAATGAACCAAACCTAAGGATATGAAACAACCAAATCACCAGTGCCTGATAATCATTTATTCTGTCACAGGAATACAAAAATTTTTGCACAGCTGCAGAAGGATGATTTTAGGTTCATCTAAACTGGGTACGTTTCCATGAGAAATACTAAAGGAGATGTTAAGACAAATTTTCATCAGAAAATTGTATTCATCAGAAGTAAAACAGGAGAATACAAACCACTTTATTATGTTAATATTCCTAGTGCTGTAGCAAAAAGAACCTTAGCAAGGTGGTAAAAAAAAAAGTACATATTCTTTAGATCAATTACATGCTTAAACTACAGAATTCTACGCCAGTGTAAAAATAACATCAATGGTACTGCAAAATAAAAGATGTTCTTAAATGCAACATTTATTTATCAGACACTGTCCACTTTTTCTTTCATTCTTTTTGAGTTTGATCTGTAAGAAGCAACATCAGTATCAAATGTCACTTAGTTCTTACTCAAACAGAGCAGTCCAGACAGAGTGGCTGCACCAGCTGACTTAGCTGACCTGGGCCTAGAGTAAAAACAAACCCCTATAAATCACCAGATGTAAGCAATTGAATAGTGATCAATTTAATTAACTGAACAGCTTTCCAAAATTTACTGTATTGTTTTAACCCTTCAGGCTTCTTCAAGAAAGGCAACTTGTATTCAAGGATAGGATTTGGCCAGAGGCTACATATTAATAGCTTTAGACACTTTAGATTTCCATTGATAAAACACAAATCACACACATGAAAAACACATCTTTTTATCTAATTAACAGTCTGATAGTAAGTATTTTTCTACTTGTTCATTCAACAGTTTATTGAAATGAGACCACAGGCAAAAACCCCCAATTGCTTTCCAATGAAAACTTAAGGATTAAGATTTCCTTTAAAATCAACTTTTTTTGTTACGGGCCCCTTATACCTTTTGCAACTTTATGCTTGTATTACAAATGTTACTACATCAAGTAACCTATCAATTTCTTTCAAACGAAAGAATGAACATGGACACAATCCTGTGTCACAATTACATGTATTAATTGCAGCCGTAAAAAAATATGCCACACATTAAAATGGGCTCAGAAAGACATTTTCAAGACATTGGCACATCTTCTAACCTAGATACTTATCCTGAAGTTGTGTCTTGAGGGGATTTACCCACGTTGACCACTGAACTTAATGGAATTCTGCCATGATTTAACACATCAGGATCTCAGCCAAGATGCATAATGATAGAGGGAAACTCTTGCTTTAAGGACTGCATTGTACAAGTTTGTATAATGATTACTGATGTTTGTGTAGTGCCTAGCGCAACAGGAGTGAGGCTTCTGGGCGCTACCACAACATAAATTAATTCTAATGCAGAATGAATTAATTGCAGTATGCAAGGGAAGCACAAAAACTACAAGGATTAAGCTCAATTATACACATTTTAAACAACCTGCTAAATCATATGACAATTAACTTCCTAACCACAAGCGGCTCTATTTCCAATTATTTCACTTTAATTTCTGTAATGCATGCGTTTCCATGAACCTTGCAGAGTTACTTCCACTAACAGGTACAAAAGTAAGATCTACTTACAAAGAGAGAAGAGTTATATTCACAGAGACTGGTCCCAGATCTGGAATGATCTCCAGTTCATTGTTGTTCAACTTCCTATTAATATTACAAAAGGGAGAGTTAGCTTTGATGTTAATCAGAAGATTACAGTGGACTTGCTAAATTGCTGAACTGTGTCATGTCAAAATTAAAAATAATTCCAGTTTCACTTAATGTAAAATAAAGAAGAGTAAACATCTTTGTTGTTCAACCAACTATCCTGAGAGCAATAGCTATACAATTAGCATACACAAACACAGGTTTGGTATTTTTGGTTGGGGTTTTTTAGTTTGGTTTGGTCTTTAATTAGGACAAATTAACTTACACTTCCTGAAGACTATGAAGGTGATCCAAGAGACTGGTCTCGATTGAAGATAATTTGTTGTGACTTAAGTCCCTGTGAGGTTACAAAAATAAACAGCCTATCAGTTTTGCCATACAGTATCAGGTAAAGTAATACAATTTAAATCCAAATTACGTTATCATTTGTCTACAAGTACGTAATAAGACTTTTTTTTTAGTAAAATTAGAATAGAAACTCATTTGAGTATACATGGTATAAGTAAGTGCAAATCACTGCCAGCAGTGTCAAAGAAATTTCTCTATCTCTGAACAATTTAGAACTGTTCACTGGAACGTGTGCAAGACCCATGAAAAACATGGTAAGATTTTGACTCATATACACACCAACAATCCCTGTCCTGTATCCCTTCACAACAAGAGATCTGGATAAAACAACCTCTTGGTTGTTTTAAACAACGAAAATTCATAAAACAATAGTCATTGCAGTTTCATTCCTTGGGTTAATCGTAACATGTGTACCATTTACTCTTCTCACTCCCTTCTCTACAACAGACAGGTCACAAATACATAATGAGGACTGTCCATAAACCTCAATTGTATTTTCATGCTTTCACACAATTCAGGACACCATTCCTACATAACCAAATTTAATGGAGATCTTCAGTAGTATCAAAAGAAAACAGACATAGGAAGGGCTAATTCTATTACAAGTTTTAAGATGTCTATATTAATACCACACTTAACTACACTTGAACAAGTAGCTCGATCACTTAGCTTGCACCACTTTATATTGAAGATCCCAAATATCTATTGATGCAATTTCTAAGAAATCTTGTTATCACTTTTGTAATGTTTGCTACAAAACAGATCAGGTACTAAAAATGCAATACTTTTTGTTTGACCATTGCCAAGAAAATGTTTTTCCTTACATTACCATGCGTCTTTGCCATATGTCCTCTCAAACATTTGATACCATACAATAGAGACCTAAAAAATTTTACCTGCAGCCTCAGAAGCACTGCAAACATCAAAGAAATAAGACTGATCATACAGTAAAAGGCAGAGAAGCTAATTACAGAAACTCAAACTTGCACATCTATAAACACCTGCACAAGCAGTACAGATTCACAACTGACCTTGTAACCATGACTAGCTCTGTTGAAGGCCTTCCCTTTCTTAGTCACTTACCCACCAAAACAAACGCTTTCCTGCTCCCCTACTACAGCCTGTCACTACCTCACCTCCATCAATCCAGCCATTTGCAAGCATTTTGTTGTATGTAAAAATACTGCATTTATCCAAGCTGACAAAAAAACTCCAAAATGTTATTTTTAATGCGTTCTTAAACTCACTCCATTGAGTGTTGCAATGCAGACATATGAAGAAATGAATCAGCATACCTCAGAAGTGAGCAGCTCTAGTACGAGGTAAAAGATGCTTTAAAAAACACCCTTTTTCAAAAGCAAATTCTCACACTTTATGACACTTTTGCCCATGCTAATTAAGCACTAAACAGTCATCCAACATGCCTGGGGTCCTCATCAAGCACACAGGCATGAACATATTTCAAGTTGAATCTATGAGTAAATTACAAGATTTCTTACTTTTTCTGGGTAAGATGACTCAGTACAGTCATCTGTACTGAGCATGCCAAATGCAGGCCTGACTGCCATGGATCTGTCTACTCTCCATCTGCAGTTCTGGAAATGAAGAAACCTGATGAACAGCATATCCTTGCTGCACACAGACCTAGCTTTAAATGAAGCCAAGTGCAGTGTCTATGCTAGGTGTTCTGCTCTGTGAATAAGCCCTGAAAAACTGCAGACCCAGGAAACTCCAGTTTCTCTGCACCCACCACTGCATACCCCTGGATACAGGTGTGATGCAACCCAGCCAGGCACCTAGGTTTCCTCAGCAGCACACATGGATGGTATGTCTGTGTTTCAGTCTCCCCAAACTGACTGTTTCATCACTTTTGTTCTCTTCTGCAGTTGGTGGTTAAGGAAAAATGATAGTAACAAAATTCAAATATAAAAAATAATCCCAGGCACGTAGGGGTATTACAAGGGGTACCGCCAGTACTCAGTTACGAGGTGTGCTCTGAGCCAGCCAACTGGACCAGGCCCAGTGGGCTGCTGAGCTGTGGCACCAGCACCTGGCTCAGGGCCATGGGCAGAGAAAAAAAACACGCTACATTTCCCAAGCCAGGACTGCACAGGAGTGTGCGCAGGGCAGACCCACAGGTGTCAATGGCACTTTCCATCACAAAAAAAATGGGTTGAGGACTGGGGGAGAGCCACCTAGAGAAAGGGAACACCCACCACCTTCAGGTGGTCACAGAATGGATATTTTTTGAGACTCAGCTCTGGACTCAAGCACCTAATAACACAAATCTGTGCCTTCTTCCAGGTGTCTAAACACCTACAGACCTTCCTCTTAATGATGGAAAACCAATACACTGTCAACATTTGCAAAACCCACAAATGTTAGCTTCACCATTATGATTTTGAGTTCTCCCATAAATTAGGTTAACCACACTTAAGTTAGGGGACTGCATCTTTCACTGCTTAAAAGTCTAGTGTAAACATTCTCCTGGCCATAGACTGGAGAAAAATCCCTTTTTTTAACATCTGAAGGCATTAGCTACACAGATTGGAAATTCTCATACAGTATTCTTAAGCGCAAATACTGAAAAAAATATGGTGTTATAGAGATCTAGATGGGACTCTAACTTGGTCCTTTGAGGCAGCATAGAGACAACTTTTACCCTTAAACTTAATGCAATATTTGGCTTTAATCTGTAGGGATTATAAGAGCTACGCAAATAAACAGGCAAAATTCAGTTAAGTTACGGCTGTTAATGCCTAATACGTTACTGTTCTTCATGTTTCAGACAAGACTTAGAAATCAGTAATTATTTCAACAAAGAGCTTTCAACATTAGTGCTAAAAACCTGCATTTCTTCATTTCATCTAAAAACCCTGCAAAAGCTTTATTTAAAGCATGTTTGCCTAAACGACCTACCAGACAGTAACAGACGTGAGTAGATTTGTTCTGCTGGAGTTATAACATGCTGAAAAAAAAAACAAAAAACCTGGCAGAGTCCTGAAACTATAAAAATCCTGCAATTACAACCACTGCTGTGCATGATCACCACACTGGAGCCAGACACTTTCACTCACAGCTTAAGCTCACATCCATCTGGAGTCTATCAAGGCAACCATGAGCATAACTTACACTAAGTTTCAAACTACTTTTTCGGTGTTTGTTTTTTAACACTAAAGACACATTCACATTTTCCAAGTAGCACCTACTTTAAAAAATACATACATACAAATTCCTTATACTTGGTTTACTTGCAGCAGGTTGTCAAATACAAGTTGCAAAAAAACACCCCCAAAGCAAAAGAACAACAAAAAAATCCCCAACCCTCCAGACAATACTGAATTGCCTGTTTCATACAACTGTATACATGCTTGTCTACCAATAGTTGGACAGAATATGAACTATAAATATTTCATTAAACATTATTTCAGTACTACTGGCACGCGACACTTCAGAAAAAAAAAAGCCTTGCAAGTTACATTTTAAGTCAAATCAGAGTGGTTGGAAGTGAACCAAGAGTTAAAATATTTGCCTTTTACCAACATTCTAAGCGAAGCTTAAGCCTGTAGAAGGTTCTCAGAAACTTATAAGCACTGGATTAGAGACATTTTTTAAATATAAAAATCTATCATCTCTGTTGCAAAACTACAAGTATATTTCAGTCTAATGCATTTCTCAACGTATCTTAAAACAAGTATGAAGAAAAAGTTGGAAAACTAAGCAGTATTCTTCCTCCACAGGAATGGAACTCACAATGTTGAAATATTATTACTACGTGTTTTCTATTTCTGAATTTTCCTTGTCTGTTAAAACCACATTATAAGTGGGGAGAGAATTTCCTCTGTGATTACTTTTGCTACAAGAATTTCAGAAGTCATTAATGATGTAACAGAATGCACTCTGAAAATTCAAAAAACAGATTTATATTAAGAAATTCTTTATACCAATAGTAAGCATATATACCTGTTCTTCAGTTTGAATTTCTAATAAAAGTGATTGGGCATTTAAGCAAAATTGCCTCTACTTGAAAAGCAGTCATAGTTTTTGAGGCCCTTTAAGAACCTGTTCAAAGAAAGAGACTACTTTCTGGGTTCTATTACGTTTGTATGACCATCTTTTCTAACTCACAAGTCTCAGCATTAGCTGAAACCTAACTTTGAACCACAAAGTTTGTGTGATGAAAAACTGAAAGGCCTACTGCAAAAAGGGAGAGAGCAAGTGCTTCTTCACACATTTTATAGATATAACTTTTAGACTCTAACTTAATTTACAACACTTAGCCACAATTATCATCTTCTTCCTTAGAGAACTCAGAAACTTGAGCCCCAAGTCAAATTTTAAAATGCAAATCCAGCAACAGCTCCTTAATCAGTCCCACTGGGGCCTATAGAGCTGCTAATTCAGCAGAAATCAGCAGAGCTGAAAAACAAAAAGCCAGGCTGTAGCTGTTTTAAGACACTGATCCAAAGTGACTCATAAATCAGCCTGCTATGTTCAAGTTTTAGTCTGGAAAATATTGAAAAACAGCTGTGAAAACCATACGGCCTTTTTTCTGGCAATTCTGGTAGAGAGCTAGAGGACGTATAAAATGTAAATACTAAAGATGTAATACAAACACAAGTGAAAACCATCTTCGAGACTTTACCTCCTGCCCCACCAACAATTCTTGCATTCCTGGCAAAGGCTACAGCAATGCCAGCAGGAGTTTGCACACACAGAGGACACTGGCCAATGCTCAACACTCTTCCTCCCTCCAATCCTCCTCCTCCAGCTCTGCTATACCAGCTGTAAAAAACCCACATTCTTACAATCCTGGGACACACATCCTGGAATTAAACAGAAATCTAACTTCAAAACTATTTGTACACAAAGCCGTTATAAATGTGTATCAGTTTTCAGCAGACCTATCTCCCATGAAAGCAGGGTAACAGAAGATGGTATGAAACAAGAGTTTCAAAAACCTCCTCACCATCTGGGCAAGTAGACAGATGGGCAAAGGAAAGTGTAAAGCCTAACGCAGGCCTAGCCCTTCTCATGCACAAGAGATTTCACTCTACTGCTTGAGAGATCTTGTCTACATATATTGAGAACATGGGGTAATGGTGTTTTCTCAAGAGGATTGGAAAGCCTGCAATTAAACTACTCGCCTTTGGCTATACCCACTATGGACTTCCATGGAAAATACGCTAAACATATAGCAATAAAATTCATAAACAGTTTTTTACAATTTGTAATGTGCAGTTTGTTGCAACAATAATCCAAACTAGTCAAACCATTTTTGCATATGTAAAGCTGAACGCATTAATAACCTTACAGATTGCACAATCCCAGCTCGAAGTACTGGGGGTAGCTGGAGGTTACAGACAACGGCACACTCTTCCTTGTTCTCCAATTAAGAGGAGAAGGAGGAAAGAGCTGGGCACTTCTAAGGCATTTGACACAAACAAAAGAAATATTTACACAAAAGCGGTCAGACCACATGGTTTGGTGACACCTACAAAGATCTACTCCTGTGAGTTTAAAAGCAAGTGACACAGCTGTCCAATGAGTAATCACAGCAGGGTTTCTTACAACAGACCAAAGCTTATTTATACAAGCGGAACTTATTTTCTCACACTTTTAAAGGAATGTGAACTTACATAAGGACAATTTACACTACCAAGGGAATTCTAATTAGAAAAATCTCCCTTGTGCTAACAAAAAAGCCCTGCAATGTGTTTTATTGTCTCTCGGAAACGTAAGTGGAAAAGACAAGTTTGGATTACTGCTAATGCAAAACGTTTTTCAAGGCAACTCTAAAAAACGAAAGTTCTGCTACTCTTCCTCTTGTTTTTTTATCACACTTGAATTTTAATTTAAGAGCACTAAAGTAAACTAAAAACTAAGAAACTCAACTATGAAGTTTAGCTTAGTATCAAAACTTTTATCAGAAAACTTGTGAGCATACTGAAATAGTTCAAAAGAACCGGAGGGATGAAATATAATAAAAAGCAGTTGTTGAACGTAAAGCAGATCCAGTATTTGATCAATATATTTCAATCACATAGGGAAAAGAGAGAAAAAAAAAAGTTTCTTTCCCCTCACACTTTCCTATACCAGTCCTGGAAACATTCAACTCCCAGAGCCATGCCTGTGTTCAGTTCCATATGGTGTCAATACAGCCATCCACATTTCATGAGTAAAGCAGCATGACCTCCAGACGAGGCAATTGAACAGAATTAGCCACAACTAATTGAAAGTCTTCCTGTTTACTTTAAAGCCCTTATCTCAATCTGCTTTGAAAACGTAATCGAAAATTAATACGACTAATATATAAGATCTTTCAGTGACAAGCGATTGAAAACAAATGTGAGAAGTCCCCCAGCTATATTCAGGCTTTTAGAAAGCTGACATAATATATGCTTTTCCCATAAAAGTTAGTCACCGAAGCACACTCCAGCGGCCGGCACCTGGGCCGGCACTGCCGCGCTTCGCGCCCCGCTGGAGCCGGACCGGGCAGCGCTCGGCGCGCCGCGGGGCGCTCCCGACACACAGCCCAGCGCAGCCCGCTGACCACTGAGCGCTCTCCGAGCAAGTCAGCAGAACTTCTTCCCTCGCTCTCTCGGGCCCTGAGCAGCGCTCCCGGGCCCGATTTCCCCGGGCTCGCACCGCCGTCCCGCCGACAGCCCCAGCCCCTCCCGCGCCCCTCGGAGCCCGCAGGCGGGCGGCACCGCGGCCCGGGGGCAGAAGATGGCGGGCGGGCGGGGGGACGGGCGGCTGGAGCCCCGTGCGCTGCCCGCCGCCCCGATACTCACAGCTGCACCGCCCCCCGCGGCAGCCGCTCGGGCAGCCGGCTCCGCTCCAGGCGGCTGCAAGCGACGAGGCGCCCGGCGCAGCGGCAGGACACGGGGCAGCGGGCGGCGGCGGCGCGGCCGCCCAGCAGCAGCAGCAGCAGCAGCAGCGGCGGCAGCAGCAGCGCCGGGAGGGCGGCGGGCGCCCGGCGGGACATGGCGGGCTCGGAGCCGCTGCCTGCGCTCCCGTCCCTGGCGTTCCCCCACTGACAGAGCCGGGCGCGGCGTGACCTCCTGCTTCTCAGCGCGGGTGGCGGCTCCCGCTCATGCCCCGGAGCGGCCACCGAGGGGGGAAGGCGGCGGGAGGGGGTGAGGGGGGTGTGTGTAGAGAAAAGTAAAGACAGAAAGCGGGAGGGGACCGCAGCGCCGCCACCGCCGCCAGCCACTCCGCAAACTTTCCGCCGCCTCAGCCCGCCTCCGCACGGCCGGGGGAGCCCCGAGCGCCGCCCGCCCCGACGCAGCCCCCTCCCCCGGCCATGTGAGAGGCGCAGCCCCCGCCCGCCCCGCCGCGCCCGGCCTGTGCGGGGCCGGGGCCGGGGGTGCGGGGCCGGGGGCGCGGGCTGCGGGGCCGGGGGCCCGGCCCAGTGGCCTCCTGGCCCGGCCCGGGCGGCAGCGCAAGGCCGGCCCCGCAGCAGAGCGGGCGCTGCTGTGGGCCCTTGCCGCGGGCTCCCCGTGGGCGGGCGGCGGGCTGTGCGTGCCCGGAGCGGCACCCACCGCGCTCGGGCCCCGGTCAGAAGGCACGGGCACCGCGGCCTTGTTCGTGCGGGATTTCCCTTTGCCGTCGCACCAATTAGCGCTTGTCATGGCAATCCAGAAGCTGGTCCAGAGGCCCCAAAGGGTTCCCAGCCAAGCCTGGGGTCACTGGCATGTAAAAGGTGAGGTGGGGTTAACTCCTGCCTTCCGGGTCCTACATGGCTAGTCCAGACACCGTAATTAAGCCCATTATGTTCCCCGCAGGATCCCAGCTCCAAAAGTTCAGGGGAGTGGGCAGGGCATACAGATTCCACATCTCTGAGGTAATCTATGTAATTTAAGTAAATACCTATTGTTCAAGTTCCATATGTAGGCCCGGGACCCTGCAATGGATTCAATTATTGCAGGATTCAAACATCCTTACTCCCTAACAGCTGCCATCAAACTCCTCAGGAACACTGTGCATCCCACCTTAATACTTCACCTGAAAGACTGTGGACATCTTAGGCACTGAACCTGGAACCTCCAAAGTCTGACAGCTGCACTATCAAGATCTGTAAGGCTGAAACTTTATCCCTGTTTTTATTGTTTCCTTGTGTATCTCAAAACACGGGGATTTTGTTAAACAAAACTGCTTTTTAGTCAAGAGTCATGAATTTGCAAGCCAAGCAGGTGAGTCCTGACCAACTGAACATTCACATGCCCTTGTCAACACGACTGTTCAGGTACATAGGCTGTGCAGAGCTGTGTAGTGTTTTGTCAGCTTGTGCTCCATTGACCACTGGTGCTCCTTAAGGAAATTACTGTGGGAAAACAAACACTGTAGGAGTGCACACTTTTTTCCCCCTATAAAAGCAAGCAAGTAAAGAAAGAAAATTTTCTGTTGTGAATGAAAACTGTCCTGGCAGCATTGGCATGTCAATATTTCAGCTTCTTTTCCAGCCTTCTTCCTTTGGAAAATGTTAGGGTGACATTAAATCAACAAAGCCTGTGAAACACTGTTCTAAACAGCCAGTGGGACAATGCCAAATGCAGATTTTTGAAGCTATCCGTCATTAGTCTGTACCTGTTCCCATCAAAGACAGTGGGAAAGCTTCCTTCTCTTTCTCGAGTGCTGGCATTTGTTCTAGCTGTCCAGTTGTTTCACACCTTTACTCCAAAATAGAGAGACACTTGAACATGTGTTCGTATTTAGGTAAGATATGTGATACTTGCTACTTTTGCAAAGTGATCAAAAATTCAAGAGGAAGGTCTTTGTGTTTATGTTGCTCCAGGCAATTATTGAACAATCTACTAAAATTAAAATGGATCTGGAGTAACTAAGCCTTGTACTACAGTTCCCAGAGTACACAGCAAAGGGCCTCAATTATCTGGGAAAAGTGAGCTTGTCTTATCTTGAGCGTTGGCAAGGGCGGTGATTCACTAGTAGGTGGCAACAGTCATTAAGCTGCCAGTTTAAACATACAAAAAAAAAAAATTAGAAACAAAGGATTTTGAACTTATTTTATCATAGCAGTCAATAATAAATACAGTGCATATGTGAACTATGAAACGAGGGAATCTGAGAAACAAAGGCAGAAAAAAAAAAGATGAAATGGGCAGGAACTTCTCATTTTGTGATTTTGAAAACCACTCATGCAGTCAGGGAATACCGTGCCTTTGAAAAACATAATGCATATTTAATGCTAGTAATATATGAGGCTGTTTTAAATTAAGCAAAATAAATCAATTCATAAAATTAATCCATTTGTGTTTGGAGCTTCTTTTATCAAAATGCTCAATAAAACGTTTTTAAATTGATTATATTATGAATCCTAAAATGCTTATACGCTGCACTTTAAAATCCATGACAGAAAGTCCTTGTTCCCACAGGGAGATTTGCTTTCTTCAGAAGTCTCAGGGACTGATTCTGTATCTCGTATGAACACTGCAAGTGCTGTCAGCCCCTGATCCCAGAGGTCTCTTCAGAGAGTGCATTATGACTGTACATAAGCCCTCCTTCACAGGTTTGGCTAGACTATATCTGTCATAAGTAAGCTTATATCAAAATAAGAGGTGTCCCACTCCTCTACCCTGTTATCTCCACATGTATCAAGGGACTTCTGCCGACCCTTGTTTGGCATTAGCATTAGTGTAAATGTACATTCAGCAGAATTAGGGGACTGATTGGACTGAAACCCCTTAAAAAGGAGTAACACCACACACACACTTTAATTCCGAGTTGGAATAATTTCCTTGTCCAGTTTTCCATATAGCTGCACAAGGAAGGTGGTTATGTAAAGGCAGGCCCTTTCCCTGGCAGCTTGGATATAGGTCAGCCTGAGGGGATGGTGTTGAGGAAGGGGAAGCATGGCTGCAGAGAAAATTCTTGTAAAACTAGACCCTCAAGCTCTCTCTTTGGCTAATGAGATTAGTTTCCTCCACAAAACTACCAAGCATAGTACTCTGGGTGAGTTGGGAGTGGAGGAAAGGAGGCTGTGTAGAGATCTGCAGACCATTCTTTGGGATGTTACGGCTTGATTCTAATGGTGTCATTTTCAGTCTCTGATTATTTTAAATCAGATAAACACAGGTTTACAGATTCAAGTCCAAACATATGTTGTTTAAAATATGTATTCACTTCAGGCAAAAGACACACCCAGAAGCTGTCTAAGTATGAGATTTTTTTTTTTTTGCATATTATTAACACACTGAAATATGGCTGCTTTCAAGTAACCTACCCCAGAAAAGGTCAGCCCTAAATCAGACTGGGTCTGGTAGATTATTTAAAATAATTTACCTATTGCTAAGTTAAGCAAAACCAAATTAAGATACTGTATATTTTCTGTTCTGAGTTCAAATTAAAATATCTTTTATAACATAAGAGTTTGATTAATCTAAATACAGTTTTTTGTTCAGTTTTCAAAGGAGTCTCAAGCCACTAAATCAGACAAATACATATAGTTGTATGTAGTTACTTATACTTAAATCTGCCGAATTTATATCAGAATGTCGAAAGGAGTGAACAGTTGCATTTACTAAATGATTTTGTCCATTAAGGTCACATCAGGAATTAAAATCCCTTTGTACTCCTGGATCACCTTGTATTCCAGATCTGTGTCCAGTATTCATTTCGGATTTTCCACTTTTTATGGGTAAATAAAGTGATTTGTGTAGTATTCAGCAGCAAAAAGTAGAAGCAAAGGAGAACAACATTGCTTATACTTTGACATATCTCAGTTCTGATAGAGTGATACAGAAACTAGTGGCCCACCTATGTACTTTCCTATCAGTAAATGACCCTATAGGAAAATTGGCAGAATTAATGTCCTGTCTAGTTGTAACTAAACTTTCACAGTTTCATTTTATTTCCACTCAAAGAAGATGTTTGTCTGGGAGAAGGAAATGAAGAGTTCATCCTCTGAAGATCATTACTCCCTATTGCAAGTTCTACAATTTATCCTTTTTTTTTTTTTTAAGGCTAACAAAAATTCTTACTAAAGCCACAGCTGGAGGGAGAGATAAGCTAGTGAGACCCATCCTGCTTAAAAACAAAAGGGGAGCAGGACATGCTTTTTGTGGAGGTTACTTGCATATGTGAAATAACTTGCAATAGGCGAGAGAAAGTTTTGCCTCAGGCACCTGTCTGGAAGTTACTAGAGAGTCCCATAAAAACTCCCTATTGGATGCAGAAGACCCTTTTCACTTATTTGCTTTGTGTGTAATCAAGAATCCCATACAATATTGTGGAATATTTTTCATGGAAATTACTATAAATGCAGAGCTTTTCCACATTCCTTCTGTCCATTTGGTATAGCAATTGGTATTTAGTTTATAGTAGCACTGAGGCTTGATGACCATTTATTTCTATCCTTGTGATTAACCATTGCAATTTCACTTGCATTTGACAAAAGTAATTGTGAATCTCCTACCAGTGTGTCATAAGTCTGTGGTGAATATTCCAAGGTGCATACAGAAATTTATTTTTGGTAGTAATTATACTTGACTTTATGTGATCCAACAGTGAAACCATGAAAACCAAATTATGCATAATTGAATGCACTGATTACAACCAGAAAAACCATATGAACTCTTTCTGAAAACTTTGCCTAGGGCAGAAAATGTTCAGCTTTTATAGAATTCATCCAAACAGTGAGTGTTTGCCTCCATTACAAATAAACTTAAAACATCCTAAGGCAGTCCACATTAGTGACGATTGATAATGTCTTCAAGTCACGTCCTGCATGGGGCTAAGTGGGAAGTTAAGTACATGATTGGAAGGACAATTAAACAATCAACATCTACAATGCAGTAGCTTCAAAGAGGAAAAAAGAAGACTTAGTTTTATGTCATTAAGGAACACTCAAGGTGAAATGCTGTCAATTTGAATAAAAATAAGTAGATGTAATTTCATGATGGTGCTACTGTAATAAAACACTTGCCAGGTCTGTAATACCCGTTGTTTTAGTTTGTTGGGGGGTTTTAAATAAGTAAACGTTTTGTGGTAAGAAAGATCAAGAAGTGGCCAAAAAGGGAATCTAAAAGAGGTGCTCTGTCAAACCTAGTAGTGGCTCTCACAGACAGTAATTTCTTCAGCATTTTCCTGCTCCCCTTCCTTGGGGTTGGGGCTTACGGTGCTTGAAGTTCAAACATACACTTTTTGAAACAGGGAGAAAGAAAACTTTCTGCCAGAAGAGAAAGTGCTTGAAAGCTGTTATTTGCATAGTCAGAGGCCGATTTGGTAAGATTTTTGTCAATGTGGTGCAGCCCCCAGTGCAGACCCCGTGTTAAGTGTTCACCACGTTTAGATGTGTAACTGTCATTGAAGTAAACTTCTTAAGAATCTAACGGTGAGAAATCAATGGGAGTTAGGTCTTAAATCTTCGAAGAATTTGTGTCTGATTGTCTGTTCCAAGGGGAGAACAAGCTGCAGCTGGGACTCATCTTGTGTAATTTTAGCAATTTGGAAGTTTGCTATCTATTCTAAAGCAGTTGTATTGTCTTCTTCTCTAGTCAGTGGGGGAAGACACATCCAGGGCATGATTACTACCTTTCTGAAATAGGCAATCAAAGCATTTAGAATGAATCAGTCTCTGGATGATTTTCTCTTTCTCGATTGACTAGAAAAAGCCTTATGACTAGTTTAGGCTAGACCCTGGATTGTCAGATGATTCCCAGTCTGAGGGTTCAAACATACACATTAAATAACTAAATAGAAAAATATAGAAGCATATTTCTCAAACTTTTTTCCTATTATAGGTGCCTTAAATATGATTATAAATTTTATCACAAATGTGAATTGTGTTTTTTTATTATAACCCTGTTAGAGTTTGTTTTCTGCTGATGTAACAAGTTTATTAACAGTTTATTAGTAGGTGAAATCTTACAAGATTTAGTAAAACAAAGAGGAAGTGTGAGTGCTATGAGTAAGTGAAATATTACGTACAATTACAAAATGAGGACTGTGTGGAGAAAGATCTAGTAGTTCATCACAAACTAAATAAGTACTTGTAAACAATGAAACATCATAAAAGGCATTTTGGAGTATACCAGTTGGAGTTTTCTGTGTGAGAGAAAGAAGTAATATTCTGGTGAGGGCTGAGATGAAATATTGCATCCCATTTGGGGGTCAGATATAATAGAGGAGTGGAGAGGACTACGGAAGGCTGTTAGCAAGCTCAGGAAGACAGTTTCCAGGTCTCTCAAAATGAACACCCAGTGTCACATTGCAGCAAACAGCACTTGAGATTTTGCACAAAGTTATCCCATTGCCATCATTGGGAAATCAGTGAGTCATAGCAGACTGTAGTGTCGTCTGGACTTGCTCCCCCCCTTCTGCTGTCTGCTGCCTCTTGCTTTCCCAATTATTATATAAAACAAAATAAGCAAGCACTATCCCAGTAAGAAGTTGGCCTAACACACATTGCACCACTTCCATAGCTGCTCAAGTGGTTACTTGCAATAGCTGTGTCTGCCAATAAAGTCTAACTTTCTGAGCCGGAGCATCAAAGAACAGGCTGGATCTGACAGCAGCAGCAAACACAGCCTGCAGATCTGGATGGGCTGGGTGCCAGTTACAACCTAGGAGGAGTTGCAACCAACACCAGCCCTGTGCACCGGTTGGCCAGATTGGTGAACAATGGTCTGCAACATGCTCTTTGCTTTGATCTTGTTAATATAGAATCAGGAGAAACTTCAAGGGATACTGGTATGAATCCTGTTTGTGGCTCTGACGTTTTTGGAGAACCTACAAGCAAAACTTTCTATGGCCTCTTTTACATCTCTGACATTCAGGCAACATGGTATGGGAAGTATCTGAAAGGCAGATGTTACCTTCCAAATAGCCCTTTTAGCTGCCGGTGAACTCTGAAAAGCTGAGGTTTGTCCCTTTCCTAATGGTCATGGCACTTCTTTTGACCCTTAGTACCTTTGTCAAATTCGTTTTCTGCCAGAGTAAGTGAAGAGAACCATTAGCATACATTTCCACAATCTTGTCAGTTGTGAAGTTTCTCATTTTTTGTTTTACCTCCCAGGTTTGAAGCCTAGTCTTCTCTTAGTAATTTCTCCCTTTCACTGGCCTCTCTGATCTAACAAAGGAAATAGCAGTGCAGAGTTGCACATGTTGACTGTTGACATACTTTCCTTGTTGTGTGCTGTCATGTCCAAACCAGAAGCTTTTGGTTCAGGGACTCTCCTTGCAATTGTATTCTCTATTGCTGCTTAGCTTATGAAGATCAAATAAATAGGATAAAAGGTTGCAATACATTAGCATTGCTACAAGGCAAATAGTTTAGTGTACAGTTCTCTTCTGACTGTACTGAGCTCAGCATCAGAAAAAGTAACCTTCTTGAGAGACAACAACAGTTATCAGCACCCTATCACATCCTCGGTGGATAAGGAGACACAGTGCCACAGTGTGGGGTGTTATATATCTTGGCCCACATGTACAGTGTCAAAATCAAAGCAGTACTACCACACACACGATCAGGCTGGGCACAAGTCTGGCAGTGGTGATTAAGAAACCATGGCTTCCACTGAATTGCAGACACTCAATAATTGAATTATCTTTTGAACGATTTATAATAAACAAAGTCTCCATAAGGTTGGCTAAGATACTGCTACAGTATGAATTTCCCAATTTTGTTACAGGGAGGAAAAAAAAGAAGCTAGAAACTAAAGTAAACAGGAAGAGCTTTGCTGATCATTTTAAAATTTGGGAAAATGACATCTTATTTTAATTGTAATGAAAAAAAAAAATCCACCACAAATCCACCAACAAATACACCACATTATCCACACTGATATTTTTTGTTCTGATTTTTTGTTAGGAAAAAGCTGCTAATGATAAACACAAAGTTACTTTTCTAGAATTTTGATAAAACCATACATGCCTTTACCGAGTACCACATGTGAGTAATATTTCAGTTATTCCATTGATGTCACTGAGATGGAATTAAAAGTGCTGAAATTTTCAGTGATGGATATTTCACTGCAGCTGTGAGCAATGTGTGCCTCAGAGACAATGTGTGCCTGTAATTCTCCCAGGGCAATGTTAAACCCCTGGACTTGCATCTTATTAGTTAAATAATACTATTTAAAAATCGTATCAAAAGAGATCTAGCAAAAAAGATTAGCCTCGTGTGTATTTCAGTTCATATATAATTTAATCTCATAAATTGTAAATAAATGTGCTTTTTACACACATATGACTGCATGTCACATAAAATACAGCATGAAGTATGTTAAAATAAGATCAACAAGAAGAGAGCAGAGTTAAAACTAAAACCATAGTCTCCTACATGACTTTTGAAAATATGACAATGTCTAAAAAATGGCCAGTTAAATATGAAGTAGTAGATTTTTAAATTTTTAAGTATAACTGCCTGACTTCTTTGGCATCTCTTAAACCTACTCTAATGCTTTCCAAATATTTAATTCTCTAATTTAATTTTTCTAAACAGATGTTTTAAAATTAAGTGTATAATTAATTATAAAATATGTAAACACAGTTAACAGAAATGAATAATTCTACTGAAGAAGCTAGTATTGACTACTTTGCAAATGCAAACCATCCTTCATTGTTGTCATCTTTATTTAGTAGCATACTCTGATTTCCAGAGCTGAAACGGACTATTATAAAATGACCTGATTCAGAAGAGCACTTGAGCATGTATTTAAGAAGGAGGTTTGGGCACACAGCAGAAAGCCCAGAAGGATGGATGGTGAGAACCCTTTCTGACCAGAATCCCTTCGTGAGCCAATATCTGACTGTCTGACTTGTGACAGAGCCAACCTGACTCCAGCTGATGGGGGAAGTCATTATACTAGCAAGCATTTTGAGTGTGTTTCCCTGAGCTGTCTCTAGCACTACTCCTTCAGCAGATCAGGTGTGCCTGAATAGCCTTTTGATTGTGGCTTGAGGACCTCTTCGTACTCATGGACAACTTTTCAAGTGGGGAGGATGAGACAGTGTAGAGCAAAAAGAGCATCTCTGTGAATGGTTCCTCACACCATTTTCTCAAGCAGCCGTGGCTTCAGATTCTCCCACCCAGCACAGTGCCTGCTCAGACCTGCCCCAACCACCCTTTCCACAGTGTGAGTACAGTTGCTTGTGGTGCCTTAGAGGAAGCCAGATCATTACTTTTTTTGTTGGAGTTATCTTTAACCTGGCTCTGTTAATTTCTTTGGTTTGTCCTTTGGCCTCACAAAGGATGCCAGGTGACTCGATATGAACCAGGGAACAAGTGGCAAGGCATTAAGGGTCCTGAGTGCACTTCAAGTGGTTGTTACCACTGAAAAGAGCATTTCAAATACACTGTCACCTAAAGAATATCATTTCATTTGGTGGTAAATCCAGTCTTTTGGCACCGAGTCTGAGTCTAGAAACGTCACAGTCCCTTGAACTTAAAAAAAACTCAGTCTGCCTCTTCAAATATTTTTTCCATAGGCATCTTTGACTTTGAAGCTTTGCTGTCTCAAATGTTGTCTTCCCTGGTTTCATTTTATGCAGCATCAGAATAGATCTACCTGTATCTCAAACAAAGCTAGTGTAAGGTCCTAAAGATAGCATTAAACATCATACTGTCCAGTTTGTCAGAATACAATCGTGTATTCACACCTGATCTGTCTCTGGTGTGCACTTCCATTTACTCCAGTAATGCACAGGCCTGGTATTAATGATTATGGAACCCACAGTACAAGAAAAACAAGCTCATTTTCATAAGCCTGGCAGACATTCATAATGCCAGTAAGTAATGTATAGGGGCTCAAAAACTGAAAAATACTTGCAAGCAAACCCGACAGTATGCATCACTTTAAGTTCTTCCATTTCTAGTGCTATATAAAGCTAGTCTGAAGCCACAAAGTTTGCATGCATGCTACAGTTCTTTAATGCACAATTTTGTCCTGGTTTCTTTGTTTGAATGCTATGCAGTTAGTGCTCAGACCCCCATTTTTATATTGCACCTGTAAATGAATATATACACATAAGTGTATTTCATATGTACTTTAACTCTCTCTGCACATGTACTGCATGTGTTTTTGTCAGAAGTACAATGGGTTCCAAGCACAGCTAGTGCAGCCTTCAACAGAGACTATCTCTGTCAGCCTCAGGCTCAACAGCCTGGCAGGAAAACCTGCAAATCCTGCTGCACCCCACAGATTTCTGTGATTTGCAGTGTTGATAGAAACATCCTCTTTGCTAAGGCGTTAGAAGTTCCCAGATGAGGAACCTTTGCTTCTCTCTTTCAAACTCACCAAATTGTTTTACAGTGGCAACTTTGAGTCTCTTTGATGCTAAACTTGGAATATGTGTTATTGCCACACATACAGTAAAAAACACCCATCAAGTAAGAAGGATAACACTGAAGCTAATGGATGTTTTATTGCATGGTTTTAAAGAGGCTGGCATTTCTCCACATGAAAGAAAAGGTTAGGCATTTCTCTGCCATCAGAAAGATACTGTTCTATTCCACAGTTAATAGTAGTGTTACCTCATATTGTCTATCACTGACCTTAAGAGAGTCCTACAGTTGCTATGCATTTGGTGAATTATTTTAATTATTTTGGGAACATATTTGGTCCCTTCTGGGAAATTAAATAAAGTGCTCAATACACTACTGGAAACTTCAGGAAAGAGAAAGACAGACACTGGAGAAAAATGTCCTGTAGGATCATAAAATCGTAGAATATCCTGAATTGGAAGGGACCCACAAGGATCATCAAAGTTCAGCTCCTGATATCAAGGCTTGTATTCCTTGTTTTTATTTATGACCTTAAAGAATGGGCAAAAAAAGTGGTTTGTGTATATTTATAATTGATAAAGACTGTAAACACAACAGAGGACAGCAAGCCATATATAAAACTTGTAGATATTAGAAACAGAGGTGAGGTAATTTAAGCCTCTGTTCTGCGAACAGTTGTAGACCTGTTTAATTTCAGGAGCATGAGTGGTCTTTTAATTCCAGCAGACTACTCCCATATCTAAAGTCACAAAAGACACGAGTGTGCTGTTTCCTGAAGATTTATCATATCAAACATATATATGTAGTGAAGTGTACTTTTCTAGTTAGATTGCAATGAAGGAGACTACTCAGAATTCAAGAAAATTCAGACAAAAGTAGGTGTGCAAGTGGCAGACCGGGGAAGTACACTGGTTAGCTGACACACTGCACAAAGGTTTGATCCCATTTCACCTAATATGTTGCACATTTGACATTTTGCTTTCATTAACTTCCTACGAAGGCGTGGGTGTGACAAAACACTGAAGTCTTCGCAAATTATTAGGTTTGCTTTTTAAAAAGAGGCAGAGCATTCCTATGTTACACTGAATAATAATTCCAACTGGGCTTGTAAAAGGGGCTACTTACTTGCTTTTTGAGGTTGCCTTCAGTTGAGAGGTCAGAAGAAGCTTTCAGGAGCTATTTCCTAATCAGAGCTGAAAGAGGAGGCCGATTAGCACTTACATGCCTGTCGTGGGGCCACTGCGGTGCCCCGGGCATTGCAGGGTAAGCGCGGTTTCGCGGGACCTGGCCTGTGCACAGAGCCATGCCACGATACCTGAGGTGTCGTCGGGGGCTGAAAGAGTCCTGTCGTGTTCTCATTGGAGTCCATGGGATGTCTGTTGCCCATTCCTGGCAGGATTAGAAACCCCCTAAAAGAAGTGTACAGCCAGACAGAATAGGTAGTCAATGAAGGTATTACTAAGTACTTTTTCCTTTCTGAAAAGATTCTGTTTGTATAATTAAACACACTTCAGGTATTAACTACTTTTGATTTTACAAATTTACTGTTTTAAAGCTGATTAATCAGCATATTAAAGGACACTAATCCTTCTAGAAAGCCTCTTGGTAATTACTTTTTAAGAGCATCATTGGCAAATTCAAGTCTGTTTCTTCCTCTGAGTTCAGCACAGCAAAAAGCTTTTAATATGGCAGAATACTTGCATCTTGCCTGAAAGGAGTAATAAAGATGGGTTTGAATGAAACAAATGAGAGACCTGTTGTGAAGTCTCAAGATGTTTATTACCTAAGAAAGGAGGAGAGGGAACCCTTTTAACACTTTTTGCATGTTACCTCATATTAAAACTAAGATGACTACAAAATATCAAAAGAAAATAGAATGAGGAATTTAGATACAAAAATTTTGAACACAATGGGATGATTATTGCTGTTAAGATTTTTAAAAGCTGTAAACTTGTAATTCTCTTTTTCCTTGAGGAATATGGTAAAATGTAATTAAAGCAATGACATTTTTGTATTGAAGTAAGCATGGTAAAACCAATTGCTCTTGAGGACTGCAAGGGCTCAGCCCTGATAGGTTTAAAGGGAACTTCTGGTAAGAGTTATTGAGGGTAAAGATTATTATGAAAAACAATCCTATCTCTGGTTATGCTAGTGGGAAATTGCCAAGGAATATATTAATGAAATATTTTGCTTTCTACCACTCTAACACTAAAAAGGGAGGACTTTATTTAGGGGAACAAGGTTTTGCATTTAAATAACGAAAAAAAGAGCACACAAACTTGGGGTAAGAGACTAGTTTATACAAAACCAAACCAACACAAATCCACCTAAACAAACAAACAAACAAACAAACATAAATCCAAACCCTATAATTCGAATGCAACAATGGGTACCAGTAAGGAACTTGCAGTGCTTCACTTCTAACAAGTTAATTTCCTTGTTTTATGACCAAATATTCTATCCATCAGACAGTGGACAAATAGAAAACAGATCCTAAACTCCTGAGCCTGAAGGATGACCTGTGAAAAATAGGCAGATGCCCATTTACTTCATGCAAGTTTTGTGACTACTCAGATTTGAAAGGATGGATGTCATGGCAGGACTAAGACTTTTGTCAAAACTGGACAAAACATATATTTTGACTTCCTAATGAAACAAGTGAGAAAAGTAACTTCCTTTGCTATTTTTGAGTGGAAATTCAGTAACTGAAATGCTAGGACATATTATTTCAAACTAAACAAGGCTCATTCCCTATTGCCTGCAGAATAAATGTGGTAATTTTCAAGCCAAGACAAGTGAAAGGTATAAAACAGCTTAAAAAAGAGCTTGGTAATGGTTGCAAACCTAATTGCAGATAGTCTATTGCTGCTCCAAAGTAAATACACAATAAAATAATAAGTAATAAATAGGGTAATTACGTCATACCTGTGTATAATAAATCAGGTCTTTCAGAGCAGTGACGTAGAGCTCTCTGGGAATCACATTGCCTGTGGAAGTGTGAGTTCATTTTTGAAATAATGTTGTCAAACTTCAATAACAATAGAAGGTTGTGCTTTGTGTCTAGACACAGGGAGGTATTTTGTGATTCTTTGATTCACAGGAATGAGGAAAGCTAGTGTCCATTTTAGACCCTAGTTTTAGACCCAGGCTGCCACATGCTAAGAAGGCCAGCAGCTCTGGTTTGCAGCCAGGTAGAGTGAAAGCAAAGTTATCTGTGTCTCCTACTTTGAAGCACACATTAACTCTTTTTTGGGTTTCTAATTGGAAATATTAGGGGTCATAAGGAAAGCTCTTGTGACTCTTGAAAGCAGATGGACTCCCTCTCCTTCTGCTTTCCATCTCCAAAAGTTTGTGTTATCCAAAGGTAGAAGCTTCCACAGAGTGAAGACATAAGGTCATGGAAAGACTATAGATGTCTGTAGCCAAATCCAATAAGTTTCGGTTTTCTCCCTAACATAAGGAGAAAGGACTGTCTTAGCATCAGGCAAAATGGATTATAGAAGTTGATCAAAATTTTGTGTACAGAAAAGTAATATTTGGAAAGTGTTATTTGGAAAGGGAACTACTGATGTCTTCCCCTTCCTCCCCTCCTCCCTCCTTCTCTCTCCCCTCCTCCCCCCCAAAAAAAACCCAAAAAAAGCACATACTTAAAAGTAATGTATAGAATGAAGTCACTCTCAGAAAAAGAAAAAAAAAAGACAAAGAGAGTTTATCTCTGCTTTGAGATAATCAAGACAATCAAGTTCCACGTATATTTTCTAGATTATTGACCTGGGAAGTTCAGCTTCCATTTACTCACAGAAGGATAGCCTCAGCATAGAAATCTAGCATATAAGTCAAAACTCGATTTCCACTGTCTTCAAATACACCATTCACTAAGTGACTTAGGCCCACAGAAGTGGTCAGGTACCTTAAGTTGTTCCTAATCCCAAGACTACTGTTATCAAAATCCTGCCTGGGTTTTGATTGATGGAGAACCCTAGTGCACACTGCCAGGAGCAGCATGCTAAGAACATTACTTATTTTGTAAGGAGTTAATTCACCAAGCAAGGATTCAGAGATTCTTAAAGAATATAGTTACTTGTAGACAAACATTTGCACCCACCATTTGAAAAATTTGTGATGACTTTCTTAGCCATCTCCCTATATCTGTCAGCACTCCTTTCATTGATTTCCTCATTTGGTTACTGTCAATCTGCTTCAGTGTAAAGAAAGCTCTAACACATATATAATAGCTTATTCTGTTTTAATAAGGGATAGTTTAGTGGCTTTCATGCTAGTTGTTTTCACCTCTGGATGAAGAAAAAAAAGTGCTAGCTGCCCTCAACATGACCATCAGAACTGTCTTGTGGTTTCATGGACAGACCCAGGGAAAACCCTCTCTTAGCACTAAACACAAAGTTTGGATTGGAGGTGTTTTTAGGATGCTGTTTTTGCAGAATGCAAAACTTAATATATTTATCAGAGAAAATACAAACAGTCTTCATTGCATATTGTTTGTAACTTATCTCCACTGACTTAATACAAGCTCAGCACATACTTAATGAATACCTTTGCTGTAAGGGAACTTCTTTTCACAGTTTAAGATGTAACTCATGAACAGTTCCAGGCCATATCCCTCCATTTGAGCTGTATGTACAAGGTTCCTTTAGTAACTATTGTATGTTCTCTGTGAAAGCCTTTCCTGACTTGCTGGGGCCAAACTTCAGCAGTGCGCAGATATTCCAGGAAGCCATCCTTTCCCTTCATGTCATCATGATTGTACTAGTCCTTTCTTTGTGATTGTTTGGGTTCTGTTTAATGTAATCTCTGGATTCCTGCTGATGTTTATTGTTATCTGATGTTGTTTGCAAATGTTGAAATAAAATCAGAAACATTGGGTGTCACTGATCATTGAGATTCTTGTTAAAGTCCTGGCCTCTACGTAACTGCATATGACAAGGTCACTGATAGCTCTTCACTGCTTGTTATGCTCACTTCAGGGCAGTCTGCCATGTGTTGCCCATGCACTTTTTCCCAGTGAAGCTCAGGTTTTTGCATTCTTCCTCTTCCTGAGGGCTGTACCCAGATCTGCTGACCTGAGTACATGAGCTTTGGATCTTTGGATCATTATCATCCAAAGATAATTTACTGCTTTTTTTGTTCTGTCACTCATTCTTCTGCTAGTGTGAAACAAAACCATTGTTCTTTGATGCATCCTTTTATGAGGTCTTTCCTTGTATGACTGATAACTACTGTGACACTCTAGGATGTCTTGCAACTCTGTCTTCATTTGCTTTCAAAGCAACTATTAGATGATAATTTGTGTTTAAGTTCCCAACTGGCACTGACTGATTTGTGTTCTACCATGGGGCATGGAGGCCTGTTGTCTTAACAAGTCAGGTTTCCTACACATCTTTTGAAGATCAAAAGACCCTGAATTTGTAAAATGCGAATCAGTGCACAGAAGTAGAAAATATGATAGAAAAGTGCAAAGAAGCAATAAGAACCTCTTGGTTAGCATAGTGTTAGGTCTCAGACAGAGCAACCAGTTAAAGGCTTTATAAACAATGCAGACATTTTTTCTATAACCTTAGTTTTGCCCCCCATTCAGCACACTTCATAGAAAATGGAGTACTAATCTGCTGCTATCTTGTAATTTCTGTAACTGTTAGTAACTAAAAGATCTGTTGTAGATCTCCTGGTTCTGTTGATTGCTTGACTACGAATAATTTTTCATATATCTGTGAATGCTACTGCTATAGCATTTCTGCTTGTAATGTGGCCTCAGCTCATCGGAAATGTATCTCTCCATATGTGGTTCAAGCTTTTGTGCCAACTTGCAAATCCTCTGGAGCTACTGCTTTATCCTGTCTTTTTAAACACAACTCCATCTTGTGGTTTTGTCCATAATAGAGACTAACTTCCTGAGGCATTTGCTCCTGAGATATGGCTGTTTCTGCAGTACAAACTTTTCTAGTCTCTGCCATTCTCAACACTCTCTAAAGATAAACAGAAGTATTTTGTTTTGAGGATATTTTTTCTTTTATAGAGCTGTAAGAATTTTTTTTCTCCAGAAGGCATGCTTTGGTGTGTATCTCTGTCCTTAGTAATGCTGTTAGAGAGTTTTTCTTTATCCTTGCAGTGTAATTCTAACATCTCAGCAATGTGAGTTGCAGCATCTGGTGTTTTCTTTGTGATGGATACTGATGATGAGATCATGCATCCCACTAACTCATCCCTTTCCAGAGAACATGAACATGGGTTTTCATGTGGTGTTAATGTTGCTCCAGAAAGTGCAGTTCTAGCTGTCCTGAACATTGGGAAGTTTTCATTAAAACTCTTAAGAAAGATCCAAAATTGTATTCTGTTTTCTGATAATCATCTAAAAATCCTAAAGACCTAAAAATCCTGGAGTAAGCCTATCAGTGTCCTCATCACTGTATGCTTTGCTGCTTTCTAAGTTCTTAATACGACATTAAGATATAGTGGAGTTCTGGTTTTCATGTTTTTAATATAGTTTTTTTTCTATCTTTGTTTTTCATTCAGCAGTATGGTGTTGTACCATCCTAGCCAAGGCACTTGCAGTCAGTCTCTGTCTTCAGTTCCTTTATCCTTGCTTCTTCTCTAGGAATAACTTCAAATTGGAGTTTGAGGAAGGAAAATTGGGTCCTTGATTGAAACAATTTGTGTTATTTTCTTAGAGAGATCAAAAAATCATTATCATTTGAGAGCAGTAATATATGCTAATGTCATCACTTCCAGACTGGTCCATACTACTCTATTCTTACCTAAATGATGTATTTATAAGAAATACGTTATAATCTAGAATATGAGCTGATTCTGACAGAAGGTCAGAGAAACGAAATGCAGTGAAACTTTTGAATCATGCAGTAAAATATTTTCTAGAGGAAGGCGGCAGAAGTTCCATTACCAAGTTATATGAAACTGTAATATACAACAGTAATAATTCCATTTTTCCACACAGGGTATGCTTCCTGGACTTTATTCTGTGTGGTCTCTCTCTGGTGCTAGCTGTAGCTACCAAATGGAACTGAGTTTTTTTTGTCTTTTTTGTTTGTTTGTTTGGTTTTGGTTTTGGATCTTTTTTGTTTTGTTTTGTTTTTTAGTTTTTATGGGTTTTTTATATATTTTTCTGGTTTTGTTGTTTCACTTAAGGTAAAATAACTTGTTTCAGAAAAGAAAGTATTTTCTCTCTTGCTCTGTGAAAAACATAGCAGTTCACGTTTTCTTTAAGTTTGGAAACACTGAGCACTGAGCTGTTATTTGAACTTGTTTAATAAAGGGGAATTTCTGGTACTGGCAGAGAATAACTCCATGGAAATATCTTTCTCTCTTCAGTAATCTTTAAAGATTTAAATTGCCCAAGATAGTCAACATTTTCAAAGTAACATTAGCATTCCATTTTTTGGATTTCCATTTGTACTAATATGAGAAAATGAAGGAATGCCATTTTCTGGTTTATTCCTTTGCAGAATTTCAATGCCTCCTGGCTTCAGCTTGTTCTTTTAGCTCTGTTTGCCCATGTAACTTAAAACTAAAATGGAAGTGAATGGTTTGAAAGAAAGATATTTGCTTAACAGCTAGTGGCTCCAGCTAAAAAATCTGCAGCATCCCATTGCTCTCACACACTGAGTGGGGCAGCCTGAGGTTTGACTGCAAAGCTTATGAAGTATCGCATATTTCTTATTTTAAGTAGACACCTCTTTGAGTCTTCTGCTGTGATTTTGGTGCTTTATTCTACATTTTTCTAAGGATGTGAAGTTTAGAGGATTGAGCAGTTATTCTGTATTTTTGTGTGTCACATCATCAAGGATAAAGTTAGTCCTGTGCAGGGCCAGGAGTTGGACTTAATGATCTTTGTGGGTCCCTTCCAAGTCAGGACATTCTATGACCATATCCTATCATTTTGAACCTACTATCAGTTTTAACTGAGACCGCGACATTTAGTCCACAGAATCCATCCAGAAGTAGTGCAAAATAAAGTATGTACAGCATCAGTTTTCATCTATTCATCCATAATACTTGCTCATGTAGCATGAACATAGAAAACAAATTTTTCTTTAATAAATTACTTCAAAGATATCTTTTTTTGGGTTAACTTTGTGGCTAAATCCAGTCAATTTTTGAGCAATGTGTAATAGTGTTCTGCTGTATTCCTTCTATCTAGCATCAGGCAAACAAACTGTAGTTGAACTCTCAGTATTGGGGTATTTTACCATTTTCTACTGCTTTGCTGTAGTTGCTATAGCAACAGAGGGTATGTTAATGTAGTCCAATTAAAAACATTATAACCACTTGCTTTTTTCTAAATGAATTTTATGGTAATAAATGTCACATTCATTTATTATAACTCTTCCACTATTGCTTCCATAACAGAATAAACCTGAATTATTCTAGTGTCAACAGTCTTTGGTTATGTTATGGAAGAGACCTTTCCACCATAAAAAGTCTGAGATTTGTTTTTTTTTTTTTTTTTTTTATCCAAAAAGAGATCCCCAGGGGGATTGTAGAGCAGATTTTTGATGGAAGCTTGGGTGTGATTCAAAGCTACACATTGAAAGTAAAAGCCCAAATTTGTTACAGTTAATGTAACATCTTTAAAAAGTTACTCAAATCACTTATATTAGTCTCCATTCTCATACAAGGAACATATAATGGAGAAGGACTGTCTGGATCATAAAGTCCATTCACTTGAAGGCAGCTTAACATAGATTTTCTCAGTCCCTAGTTTCTGACTCCTCAGACTTTCATGGAGTTGAATGTTTAGATTTGAGAAATTGGTGACCTGAAATTTCTCTTCTTTCTACAAGAGTTGTAGATGCATAGTTGTTTATGTATATATCCACACTTCTTGAGTAATCTGAGCATGGATAATCAAAGCATTTCTCCTTAGTGACTGCCACTTGCAGCATGGTGTCATGGCACATCACACACGGAAGTGGCAGCTCTGCATGCTGCGCCTGCACCAATGCTGACTTCAGCATGTGTGATCATATTCATACAACAGCTTTGTTTGTGCTGTACAGTGGGAAAACCCCTACTTCCAGGCTTTCTGGTGCAAATTTATGTTGACTTTGCACATTTCAAAAGAGGAAAATAGTTGCCCATTCACTTTAGAGCAAAATATTATTCTTTGCCCCTGGAGTAATAACAGAATGGCTTGTGTTTATAAACTGTTGTTTGTAAAAGTCTGTTCCTTTAAAGATTTAGTTACATACAGTATGAATAATGTTCTGCTTATACCAAATTGCCCTGTTGGCTAGTTAAGGAAAACTATTCAGCAATTCAAGGAACACATTATTTTGATGTAGAAGATTCACTGGTAGGAATGAAAAAGAGGTTATTAGGTACCCAAATAATTTATTTAATCATGGACTTTTTACGTTTCTCCTAAATAAAATGGGAAGAGTTAAATCATTGGCCTTGAAAAGTAATTAAAGTGTAGAATTATAAGGAATGTAGGGAAAAATGGTGAAATTATTTCTATTATCTGTTCTGAAATCTTCATATATTTCTCTGTTATTTTCCAGTTTTCATTGCTACTTTTTCCTGGAATATTTTCACTTGGCTGTATACCTCTTAGGAGCCTATATTTTCCTCACTGGTATAATAACAGATCAGAAATATTGGAGACCAAATTCATCATTCACTCGCCCAGCCCATTTATGTGGCAATCTCAACACATTGTGTGGTTACAGGTAAACAAACAAGCTCCTCTCTAGGTAAAAACATATGTTCAACTAAGCTTGCATTTCAATATAAATCATATGTAAATCTTTTTATAGTTCCTTAACTTCCTGTGGGTTTAGTTTGTTAATAACTTCAATAGCACAAAAGAGCTAAATATATGTGGCAAAACTGGTTAACATGAAGTCATGAAAACTTCTGGAAGGTGGCTTTGGAAATATGGAGTATGCTGTGTCACTCACATCTCTCTGAAAATGAAACCTTAAAAAAACCTCAAAGCAGAGTAGTCCTCCTCCCTGAATAAAAATTCATCTCTGAACATCTTCTGTTTGGTATAACCCTGAATAATGGTCTGTGAAGCTAGTCCTGTGTTCTTCATCTCAAGAGCAATACAGTTGTGGTGAGATACAGCCAACTCTGTCATTGAAACTGTTTCTGGACTCTCTGCATTGTGACTGGAGTAAAGGACTTAAACACTGAAAAAAATGCTGAGCTCGTAAAATAAGGAAACCTCTCCTCATATTCTGTATTGATTTTCCATCTTAATTTCTAGTCTGTAATCTACCATATTTTTTCTGCCCTTGTTTTTCCTAAACTCCATCTCCCTGTGTCAGTATGACACTATCTTCCGGCATGACATTATTGTGCTTCTTTACTTATCTGCTATCAAGAAAAAACCATTGTGATTAGTTTCTGAATGGTAGTATCTTTTAAGAGATGCATTTCATTTGGGACGTTGCTTATGGGCTCCCCTGCATTCTTTTTGATTTCAAGTACTGCACTGTTTTCTTTCAGAATATTGTAAGATAATGTCTGAGTGCAGCCCTCTTCACTCAGGGAAAAATTTTCGTTTGTGTAGTTCCTTAGCTATTCCAGGTCTAATGCCAGAGAAACACTGAAGTCACAAACTTTTCTAGACCAAACTTACAGGTAGATAATGGAAGAAGAAGTGAGAGCAAAACAAGTTGGATATATCCTTTTGATTAGTGTGCACTGACCATCGACTGGACTGAAAGATCGTTCACTTTATCAAATGGATTTTCACATCTATCACTTCTCATTACAGTGTGTACAGAAGTCCTTGGATTTTTAAGGTTTTCTTACATGTAAAAGACCTTACTGTCAATAAGGAGAGTGGGTAGGAACTGAAGTATTTTGATAACTTCCTTTCAGAGCCTTAAGATTTTGAAAACCTGAATTCAAATACTCCAGTAAAGTATGTTTGTCTACTTGGCTATTAGTTGATATCCTTGTAAACTGGCAAAAATATTTTAAATGTTATTTGTGGTATTTTGAAGGGAAATAGGATGTGTAAACCATTGTTTCAATGTTCAGTGTTTTTAGTATCTGACATTATTTTCATGACCAAAAAGGCATACTTAGAGGTGCTACCATAGGTTCATATCTGAGCCTAAACTCCATGTCAAATATTCGAGTACTTTAAGAATGTTTAAAAGACTGTCTTGTTCTTTGTAGTAATATAGATTTGCATTTCTTTCCCATGCAATGCAACAGTGGTATTTTAAAGGAAGATTCACTAATATTCAAAATGAACATGAAATAAGAACTGACAAAGTCTGTTAAACAGATGATAGAGCAACCATATATTTTACTTAAATACTGTATGTACTAGACTCCTGTGTTTGATTCATGGAAACATTAATTACTGTGCTAAACCTATCCTGGCAGGCAAAGTATAACCAGTCTTCAAATAATAAGACACACCTAATTTAGTCTTAACTCCTTTTCTATAAACAAATGCATGAGTGTGTCTCCAGAAGTACACAATCTCATCTACATGGAAACCTAAATATTTAAAATTAGAATCGCTATTGGATGGGGTTTACCATGAAGGGAATTGATCTACAGCTGCTTTTTAATACCAGCCAACTTAAATCTCGTGCCAGAAATGTCTAGTGTTTGTTTTCTTTTGTGAAAAAGCAGATGATTGTCCAGATGATATCCAGATGATTAAAAGGAAGCTGAATCTGTATCCTATCAAAGACCCTCTGAAGCTCATCCATAATTTCTCCTTTCTCCCACTGTATGTCCTTCTTTCATGTGCAAAAAGTTTCAGAGCTATTCATTAAGCAAAAAGAATAAAGGAGTGTACCGAAATTGCTTTTCTGCAGTATATTGCTAGGCGATCATTATCCAATACAGTAAATATCTTTCTTGCAATGACAATTATCCTATGTTCTATCCTGCTTCATAAATTACCCCAGAAACAGCAGTTTATATAAAAACCTTTGTGATCTAGGCTAATGTGTAGTATTTCCATGTGAGCCAAATAATAGCGCATTTGTAGTAAATTTGTTTGCCACAGAAATATTTTTATGAGGTCTGTTTTAAAAGACTGAAACTTCCAAATCTTGTTATGTTGGAGACATGAGATTTCTGCAGTTGAGAACAGATTTTTTTAAAAAATAATGTGATTGTGGTTGTTAGGGACCATAATATTAATTTAGCATCTTAGAATATCCCTTGCACACCTTCTGTGCAGAATAAGCAAAATGATTGTATTTATATTTTATGTTGTAACAAATTCTACTTTAGAGTCTATGTAACTTACAGGAGACACTAATTTTGTTCAAGTTTATTCTCCTTCAGTGTAAATAACTGCACTATGGCTCCTCTACTGAAGCAGGGAATTTTAAAGTGTAGTTTATCTCACCAGTTTTAGTTTCTTAAAGATGAATCACTCCTTTAGGTTCTATTGATTATATACACAAGATTTCATATTATTATAAAGAGTGACACTTCAGTATAATCAAATTATAGATTCTAATGTATATTGCATCCTGTCTTCTATCACATTATCTCACAGGAGAAGGAATATATAGTTTTCCTCAAAGAATGTTATGAGCCTCTTGCATATGGATAAAGGCCAAGAGAGCTTGGACTGTTCAGCCGGGAGAAGAGAGGCTCAGGGGGCTCTTGTCAATGTGTACAAATATCTGAAGGGAATGTACAAAGAAGGAGTCTGCTTCTTTTCAGTGGTGCTGAAGACAGAAGCAGAAGCGATGGACACAAACTGAAACACAGGGGGTTCCCTCTTAACTTCAAGAAACACTTTTTACTGTGAGGGTGACAGAGCACTGGCAGAAGTTGCCCAGGTAAGTTGTGGAGGCTCTGACCTTGGAGACTTGGTCCTGTGAAAACAGCTCTAGGTGGCCCTGCCAGAACAGAAGAGTTGGACCAGGTGACCTTCATAGGTCGCTTTTAACCTCAACTATTCTGTGATTCTGTGATATTACTTCTGTATTCCATTAATGATATTTACATAATGGTGTAATTGATTGCAGACTATTTAAATAATATGTAGGATTTTTAAGGGTGCAATTTTGCTTAACAGAAGGGCCGGTTACCTCTCAGCTTTTGTTCCTTCTATTCCTCTTTCATAAGAGGGGCAGCACACTTCCTCTTATAATAACTGGTGTTTTGGTTGACTTCAGTGAGTTGCTTGACACTTGAATGAACTGGTTCATCTTTCTAGGTCAGCAGCATGCTAAACTTGTGGGGGGAAAAAATTTTTTTCTTGTTTAGCTTTTTGAACGCACTCACTGCATCATGTAAGTGTCAGGGGTATAAGGAAATTCACAGCCAATGGCAAAAAGTAGTTTTCCCTTCATTTTGCCATTGTCTGCGATCTCAAACTTCATCCTAAGAGAAGGAACAGCTTAAGGAGCAGCCGTTTCATTTTTTTATTGTGCCCATGTGTAAAAGACCTTGAGGTACTTCTGATCAGTACAGTCTTGGCTTAATTCAGTCTTGGCCCTATGTACTCCAAATCCCAGCCCAGGCTGGCTGGAATCTTCTTAGAAACCTCATTTGGGTAACTTCATTCACTACCTGCTCTAAAGATAAGATGTCTGATTTTGCGTGATTTCAGAGGAAACCAAGTGAAACTCAGTGGTTGGGATTTCATTTTGCTTAGACCTCCTGGGTGCATGTAGATCTGTAAGGGGAAGCTGGGGCATGGAGCCCCACAGAGCAGAGCAGGACCGAATAGAGCAAACAAATGAACCAAATAGGCAACTCCAGTCTTGCAAAGAGAAACTGCAACTTCACAGGCAATTTAGTGGGTACAATTTATTCTAATTTATTACAGTAAACTACATATTAGCAAACGTTAACAGATCAGGGTAGATTTATGACAGGGAAGGCTACTGTGCTAATGAGTGGCTCCCTCATTAGCATTGCCTGGAGCAGCACATGCTCTCTGTCAGCCTTTCCTTACCACATTTTCCCATTACCATCACAGCAAAAGCAAGCCTTTCATATCCTGTAATCTTTGACTGGGAGGAACTTTGTTTGGAAGCTAAAGAAGGGAACTGACAGATGGCTTTTTAAATGAACTACAATTCCGGTTGTTTTTATTTGGGCATTTACTTGAAGAAGTACAGGAGTAACTGGGCACCTCTCAAAATCCATATCCAAGTTGTGGTTACTGATAGAGCAGTTGTAGCTTTTGCATGTTGCATTGCTGCTGACTGTGACTATCAGCTTTTCTACTGCTTTATTTCTCTGTGTACACAATAGGATTCCTAACACTTAACTGTCACAGCAAAAGATTTTTTTCATTATTTTTTCTTTTTTCATTACTATGTACAAAGTATTTGCATTTTCAGCATTATTTTATCTGGCTTAAGGAGGGGGAAATATTCTGTCGGTTTTGCTGATTAACTACAGTAAAGCGTTTGAGATCTTGGATTGGCAGGTGCTGTCAAAGCATAAAATATCAGCATACCTTTAAATCAGTGAAAGACCCAGAGTATCACTATTCATAAAGCAAACAAGCCTAATTGTTTACTCTGCATTCTGCTGCAGTCTGTAAGTGAAGACTCAAAATTAATGTAGTATAGCTTAGACACTCAGCTAAAATGAGCAAACATCCATATAAAATGACCTCCAAATTCCTTAATGCAAGATTGTACTAGTTTAAGAAAACTCTTTTCGTGGTACTTTTTTTCTTTGAAATGTTTCATCTTTTATTAAATACATACTGATTTGACAGGATTGGAGTGACAAGTTCATAGTCTAGTTGTTGATAAAACTACTCCTAAATATCTCTAATGGTAGACTCTGCATTTCCCCCGCCCTCTTCCCAGACACCTCCAAAGAAAGTTTTCAGTACCAAGTATTAGCAAACTGTCTGAAGACAAGACTGGGCTTTTGTTTTTGTTTGTTTTTTCTTTGTAACCTCTAAGTATATGATTATATCCTGGTTTGTAACAATCATTTAACTTATTGTTGGTTCTTCTGTCAGACAGTCTGGATTTCACTCTACAGACATGTGCAAGTTTCCTAATTTTTTTTTTTCCTCTGTTTGAGGCAATTTACATTTGCCATATAACACCTCATTGAAGACAAGGAAAAGGAGAGAAGTGCAGATGCCCAGATTTTCCAAAGTGCTCTGGCTGCTTCAAATCACCCTATAAAACTTACAGATCTCTTTCCTTGGAGAAAAGTGCAAGTGCAAGCTGTAGTGGGTTGCAGGAGGTGCTCCGAAGCTAAGCTCCTGCTGGCCACCAGCAGATAGGGTGCAAGAGGAGGGAGAAGGTGTTGCTGGGACTGTGGGTGTCTGGCTGCTGCCTGCCAGCCACTGCCCTGTGTGGGTCTTGGCAGCTGGTGAGAGACAGGGCTGTTCAGAGTGGGGCTTGGGGAAAACAACCAGGGCCTGCTGGAGTGGAGACCTTCAGTTCTCCTTGAACTACTCTATCATTTTCAAAACTGAGGAACTCCTGAGAAAAACAGAGAGAGAAGAAGGTGGTAGGAAGAGGACTAGAAAATCAGTGAAATCCCTGATCATCATTCATTCACTAGTGAAACAGATGGGAAAAGGGAAAAGACAGGACTGCAAAGTTTTAAAAAGTTGAAGTTTTGGTATTTCCAGTTTGGAAAACCTTGAATTATCTGAAAAGTTGTTGAGATTTGCTTTACAATTTTCTTGTTAAAATAATAACTAGAAAAATAATTACTATTTCTTGTACACTCCACTGATTCTCTCAAGATGGATAAAGCTTTGTGAGGGTAATTTTTTTCCCCCTATACATAAACTAATTTATTTTAAACCAGAAGGCACTGTTCACTGACGTGAAGGCAACTCATTTGCTGTATACTGATTCCTACTTCAAGACTGATTGGACTGCAGCATATCACAGAGAAATCTTCCCACTTCAAACCGTTGTCCCCTTGTTTCATGTCAATGAGCTCTATTATCCTTTTTTAGTAACAACAATCACTTTGGGAAGTCTAAGTTACTAGGGACTCAGATTCAGTAGAAACCCCCTCCTCTTGGTCCCCCTCCTTCAGTCCTAGGAGAACAGTCATTAGTCTTCCTGATTAAGTACATTATTTTAGTTTTGATCATGACAAAAGTCATATCATTACCTAAGCAAATAAAATAAAACAATGCCAGCAAAACAGCATTTCTTTCTCACTCTTCCTCTCACATTAGTGCCAAAAGCAAACTGAGGTGCTATCTGGGTTGTTTGGGTTTTGTTCAGTTGGTTTTTTCATTATTTAATTAGTTAATTAAAAAAACAATTAAAATTAGGGTCAAAGACTAGCCCTGTGGGACTTTACTCAAAATTTACTTCATATTTATAGCTGCATTTCAAGACCTGCTGGTTTCTAACCTCTTTATTGTGTGCACTGTTGACTTTACAGCATTCTAGTTTATTGTTCATAACTTTGTATGGTGTCCTGTCAAATAATATTTCATTTATTTGCAGTTACCTTTATCAAAGCCATAATTTCACTTTCTATTAAATACTTAATTGCCATTGCAGACAAATTGTCTCTTGATGTTTTTCTTCCGTAGAGAAAAGGTAAAGCAGAGGTGAACAGCCTGGAGCTGTGACAAGGCAAGGACTTGGGAAGTAAACAAAGGAAGAGATCTGACTGAGGTCAGTATGGGCGATGAAGGGCTGTAACAGGAACAGTTTAAACAAGGCTCCAGGGTAACAGCCCGACTCCCTGAGAGGCACAAGGCATGTGAAGGCAGCAACTCCATCTGATGGTCAGGGTTAAACACCTCAGACGTTGGTATCTGTGAGTAATTTCTGTGAATGTAGAAGAGATATCCTCATGACTCCTCATCTTTCCTCTTCTGTGTTCAGTCTGTCCTCTTCTAATAACACCATAATAAATGTTTTAGAGTAGAATCATAAGATTTCTCCAGTTTCATATTTCCTGTATGTTATCACGTCTGCCATGGGCTGGTTGGTTATTTTCTACATGTACAGGATATTCATGTCATAGACTGAATTTGTGCTCCTGAAAGAGTATATGTATCTGTTTCTCCAGTACTGCGTTCCTCTTCTAGCCTAGAGAAAATGTAAGAAATCAGGGATGACAGTTATGTTGCATCACAATCAACAACTACTTTAATTAACTTTTGATAATAGTGTCAATAAGATAGTTTGCTGCTTTGTTGAAAATTACATCTTGCAAAATTCTTGCTAAGAGTAACTAATCAGAGATCATCCACACAAATGCTTTCATTAAGTGAAAACTGATATAAACCTGTATTTAACCACTAACCTTAAACGAATACAGAACACTGGAATTTTTTTTTTTGAATTTTTTTTTTTTTTTTTTTTTTTTTTTTTTTTTTTTTGTGGTGGCTTACTTTTGCTGGCCTTACTAATGCCTCCAATATTTATTCTCTGCTCAGTTTGCCAACAAATGACTTTTAGTAGAGATTTGTTTGGTTGAGGTTGTTTTGTTTCTTTGGTTTTTTTGTTTGTTTCATTTTGTTTGGTTTTTTGGTGTTTTTTCCTTGAGAGTACAGGGGTGATCAGAAGCCACCGTTGCAGGGCACTGAAGTTTGTTTCACTTTGATTTGCTTCATCTAGAATGCAGCAGATCCAGTAGTGTGCCAGCCTAAGGCACTTTCCAAGTTGTGCACGTTAGAAACTACAGCAGAGCACTGGAGTGATGCATTGACTCCCCTAATCAGAAGAAACACCCCAGGATGTGCTTGGGAGAGAAAGAGAAGGAAGAAGTTGAAGGAGATGAGATACTGTCCTACAACTGTGAGAAAATAAAGGGATTTTCTGAACAAATAGACCAAGACTCCAAAGCATTTGAAAAAAGCCAGCTGCATAGAATATGGAAAAAACACATTCATTCTACCAGTTCACAGTCACTATTAAGAGGTTTATAACTATGAAAATGCGGTTTGTTTGGGTTTTTCCCCCACTCCTTTTAGCCCCCTTTTTCAAAGAAAGGAAGAGGGTATTGTTCTTCCAAGCTGGAGTTAGTGAAATAGCACTTGTCTCTACACATACAGGCAAATATGATGGGCAAATCATGCAGGTATTTCACATGGTGCTCTCCAAGTGAAAACCCTTGGAGGCAAAGGCTTTTCTGAGAAGATCCTCAGAGTGAGCATGTGGTTGGTCCAGTGCCAGACATGCTGTGTCAAGCAGTCAGGATAACCTCACATGGCAAGATCAATTCTTTGGATCTTCTCTGCCTGTAGGCAGTTGCTGTGAGTGTATGGACCTGGTGTATATTAATTGCAGTGATGGGATCCCACACGAAATTTGGAAGCATGGAAACCAAGCACTCCATGCTAAGTCTCATGAGCTCATTGTGTGTTGCTGGGAACAAGGCGAACTGCCATCAGATTTCCGTGATGCAGTCGTCATCACCCTGTACAAGAAGAAAGGAGAAAAATCAGACTGCTCCAATTACCGAGGTATCACTTTGCTCTCCATTGCT
>JAWWEE010000040.1:30710575-30726039 GCA_035221455.1 Xenops minutus
GCCACCAGCATGCTTGTAGCAAGCGTGGGTAGAGCCCTTGTAAATCTTCGTTCGCGAAGCCTAGCCATGATGATGATTGAGTGTACACATTTTCATAAAAGATGTTGCTGACATCCTTAAGCTCCTGTAGGTTTTATAAATAAATTCTATTTTGTTTACACTCTATTGTATTTCTTTTTCATTCCCTTGCTGGATAAATAAGAGTTTGCTTTCATGATAACTCTTACAGAGCCTCTGCTGTACTAGGTGACCCAGCAGTACAAATAGGATAGGGATTAGAGATGGGCAAATGATCACATCTATGGTGAATTACTGAAAGCACACAACAAACAAAGTATGTTGACTTTATGCTTCTATGCTGACTTTCTGGCGTTTGCAGGTGCTGCAAAATGCTACCTGATTTGGCACAAAGGTAGAGTGGAGTGACAGACAGTATCAAATACTGCATAAAACCTGACAGCATAACAAGAACTCCAGGGGGTTTTTTGTTTTGTTTTTAACAAATTTGCAGTGTATTGAGTTTGGGCTATGCTAAAGGGTTTTTTTCTTCTGTAAAGCCAAGATATTTTTAGAACAAGGTACTAAAATCCATAATCTGGATTTACTATAGCATCAAACAACATCCTGAATTTAATTGGAAGAGGGGTTGTTGAGGCAATATATTCCAAGTCTATAGAGCAAAGTCACTTGGAAGACATGATTTTCTTATTGTTTTTTTTCTGTTCTGACTAGTGACTCTTAAGAGTCAGCTGAAAGAGCAGAAAATTGTTGGTTCTGGTATTCTGAGTCAAAAAACAGTTTACTATTTATCCAGCATTATTTAAATCTACCTGTTTTTAGTATATGCTGTTCACAAATGTGTCCCAACTATGACTCTGTACCTACAAATCATTGAGTCTGTGGCACATTCTACTTCCTTGAATTGACATCTGCATTGGAGGACATTACTTGGAAAATGGCACTGACAATTCATGTCATCTGGCTTTATCTTCTCCCTCCCTATCTCTCACAAAATGAGAGTGGCAAACTACTTCATGTTAATTGCCATGAATTAAATCTTATCTCTGTCTTGATTCTCTAAAATACCTGTTTCAAGCACTGAGCTTGATATACACTAAACGAGGACAACGCTCAGTTGAAGAAAGTAGGTAGTTATTTGTAAATGAGGCACCACAGCACTTCACTATTTTGAGTCCAAAGTTTAGAATGAAATTCAAAAGCTTCAGTTAATTTCCCCTGAGAGGCCTGGTGTAACAGATACTTCACATGGAATCCCAAATCCTTATACTGTGCAGAGACCTGCTCAGGGTCACTAGAGAAGGCATATATATGTATGTATATATAAAGCTGATAGACTGTGGGGTGCTCAATGCATGTCTATCAAAAAGTGCTTCTGTCTATTTAAAATCTGTCCCTTGCGCCCCTTCCCCCTGCAGTGGAAACCTGAAACCATTCCCTTAAGTAATTGAGCATGGTTCAGCTTTTCTTCTGAAAGCTATTGACTGGACCAAGACGTTTTTACATAACAGCCTGGGGATTATAGCAGTTGCAAAGGAAGCCCTTAATTAATTTTGCTCCTCACCCTGAAAGAATTCATATGCATATCTGCCTCCTCCCTCTCAGGGAAATGTGAAGCCCACAAGCCACATGCTGGCAGAAAATGAAGAGCACAGCAGCAAGAAGGCGCACAAACTCTTCTGTTGGAGCTGAAGTGTGCAATTTCACAAGTCAGTGAGCCATGCAAACCTGGCTTTAGAGTCTGGTGGTTAGTCACTCATATGGAAAAGAGGTATCCTGGGTTTAAACTCATCTATTTTATACTAAATAACAAGATTTAGACTGTCTGTATGAGGATTTGTGCATTCACCCCTACATCCCCACTTTCCAGCCATGGTGCTGATGACTAAGATGTTTGCAGGTCAGTTCCAGCTGCAGCTTCATTTCAACTGCAGGTATATGCTTATTTCGTGGAGTCTTTCATCAACACAGGAGCCATGACTTTGCAGATAGACTTATGCTTCCCTGGACCTTCAAGGGCCCTCAGAGATACCCAGATGCAAAACATTTTCATCTGGAGTATCACATTCTTACTTTCCCCCCATGCTGTGATCAAGGATACTTGTGTTGTGAATGTTCTCCTTCAAGTACAGCAATCAGACTTCTATAGAGGATGCTGCTGGAGCAGGTTCTGGAAACCAGAACCTTGGATTTACAGACTCTCACCACACATTTTATGTGCTCGAATCCAGGTCTGAAAAACATTCTCTATGAAATTCAGTGCTATTACTGAGTGTAGGATTATTCATATTTATATTAAATAGAAAATATAAAAGCAGGTAAGAGAATTCCATCTAATCTTTTGCCATTTACATAGCACAGAAGGTGCCTGTGAAACAGTACAAAAAATCAAAATTATGCTGCTCTCTATGTAGGGAGACATCTAAATGTCATACAAACCTTACATTATTGAGAGAATATGGCTCCAGTCTGTGATAGGTAAAACAAAAGAAATGGGATTCTGATTGCATTGGTGTTTGGCACTTTGCTAAGCATCCTGCCCATGTTTCAGGCGTGTGGCTTGGACCAAATTCAGAAAGTATTTTTTAGACACTTTAGAAATATGACTGTAATGGTCCCAGTTGTTCTGTGTTATTTTTATTGATCACAGCTTTGTGCAAGCAGAGTTATGTTTCAGAAGTATGACTGGTTTGTCCGTGTGTAAATCCTTCCAACAGTTCCTCTATTCTAATCTCACTTTTGCCATTGACTTATGTTGTGGATCTGAGTTCATAATTTGATTGCTGATCTCACTGAAATTGGAGCTCTGCCAAAAAATTCAGTGGACATAACTTAGGCCTTTATCCATTTCATCTCCTTGTTTCCATATTAACAAGAACAGATGAAAAATTATTGTGCTGGGTGCTAAAACAGTGGTCAGGTCAGAACAGGTATTGTGGAGCTGAATCTTGAAATGTGTAGATGTTTTATATTAAACTGTCACTTTTTAGTAAACAAAAGTGGCATTGGAAGCCAAGGCTAGAAGCCCAGCCCAGCCCCTCCAAAGTGAGGGAGCAGTTTCAAACACGGGCTGCAGCAGGGACACCTCCAATCTGCTCTTCTTCTAGCCTTGGCACTCTTGCCTGCATATCCCAGGGGATGTGATCTTCAAGTTATCCTTTTACTGGCTACCTTGACACATTTTCTCCCTTGGGATAATTAAGAGCTAAATGTCAGTTCTCTCAATTCCTGGGTGAAAATTCTAGAAACTAAACAATTATGCATTCGATGATACCATAGCATCCAATGTGGTTAGTTGTAGACCTGGCCACAACTAACATTTGAGTCTTCTCCAGGGACTTTTAACTGAATTCAAGTACCAACCCAACTGACCCATTAAATGAGAGGAGTAGGTAAGAGATAGATATCCGTTTTTCCACTTCTGAGTACGCGTGAGAGACTAAAGGTAAATACCTTGGAAGTTTTTAAGCTAAGAAGAGCATCACCTAATGAATTTATGTAGTTTACACAAGACAACCCTGGAAATTATAACAGACTGTACTTCTTTCTGACACTGTGGCAAAATCTGGACATCCATTTCACATCTTAGATAGAACTTCTTCTGACTGAATATATCTAAGAGAATCAATGAAAAAAATGATGATATTATAGTTTTCTGCCCAAGATTTACAAATGTATGTTACCTGTAATAACATGATATCTTAATATTGTTGCATCTTCAGATTTCTGCTGTATTTTAAATCTTCATACAACTACAGGTTTAGTCACCTGGCATCCCTTGCTTCCTCACAAAAGAGCACCTAGTAACGGGTAGTGAGGCAGGAACTTTCATCCAATTCTTCTCAGCCTTTAAGTGTTTCTATTAAATATTAAATAGTAATAACTTGTTCCAGATGGGAGCCCTTGGAAATCTGGAAACTTCATAAACTATTATACTGAGATGTCTTAGATGTTAGAATATCAGCAAGTGCTAAAAACCCCAAAACCCAACACTTCACCCTCCCCCACTTCCAAAAAAAAAAGAAAAAGAATTCTCCTTCCAGTGCTGTTCTATATATTATATTCCCAGATCACTGGGATGAGAGTTTAATTTACCAGACAGGTAAACAAGTCTGGGAAAGCATCACCCTCTGGGAAAGTTGCCCTAGTTCACAAAGTAAGATAAACGCAGAATTTTTTTAAGTAAGTAAGCTGGAGACAGGACCCCAGGCTGAAGCAGAATGGAGAGAACAGGCAAAGAGGCAAACTAGAGTAGTTTAATGAATTTGTGTTTACAGCTAGTGGCACACCTAACAGTAAGCTGAAGATGTGTGCAGATCATTGACTGTCTCATGGCTTGTTTCCTCTGTGTCTCCTTATCCTAAAGTAAGAGATACTCTCCAGCATGAAAGCGGCATGGTGGCCAATCCACTATGGCAACATCCCTGGGAAAGAACATGAATAATTTTGCTGAACTTGGTCAGACCTACTAGATTATGAACACAAAGAGTGGGAATCTGGTCTGAACAGAAACAGCCATTTTGTCATGCAGCAGAGGAGTGTAGAGGACTGATGGGAGCCACAATTTAACCAGCTGCATTAAGAACTGATAGAAGTTGTTGATCAGCCCCTGATAGAAGTCCACCTTTTCTCTGGTTGGCCTTCTGTAATTCATGTGGATTTTGATTACCTGCTAGTTTATATAATATTCACAGTGTGGCCCATCTGCAGGAAAAATATTTGAAAAATCCTAATCTGAATTACCCATTACTTTTTCCAAATGTTAGCTACTTCCTTAGCTGAGCATTCCTCAGTCTTCTAAATCACTGTGCTTTTTTATAATATGCAGGATTGAGTACTTTTTAAACAGCTTTACTTTTAATAAGATGCTACAATGAAGGAATTTTGATGAATTAGGTTTCTTTTCTAGGATCATATTTTCCTACCTAGTTTGGAATGCATTTTGTTTCTTATGATGCATTCAGTTGAAACATTGCTATATCTTTCAAGAAATATTGTAAAGTTATAAGGTAGTGGTTACATTCACTATGCAGTAATATTAGCTGCTCCCATCCAATTCACATGGAGTTTAAAATTTTATATAGGATAATTTTCTCTCTTATGTCAAAGACCTAAGTAAAGTCCATGGTATCTAAAACCACTGCTCAGTATAGTGCAGTGTTAGTATATCTTCCTTACCATGTGAATATAAATTGTCAGAAGGAATACTGTTTTCAGACAGTCATTTTTTTTTTTTAAATGGGACATAGATGACTTTACAAGATAACAAATATTTTCCAAAATCCTTACAAAATTTCTTGTGCGAACTCAGAGGATCAGCTTTTTCAACACTGCTCATGAAGTTCTTGGTGAAGAGACACCATTTACCCTTACTGATTTCAGCTGATTCAGATGTTGCATAGTAGTGGTGGTCTCATGGAGTGCTAGGAAAAGTTTAGCCCACTGTGGGCACTCCGTCAGAGAGCTTGGATACAAGACTAGGTTGAGATTTTTCTCCACAGCTGTCGACATTAAAGTTAGTAGCCTGTCCCAGAGAGTAAGAAGCTGTCACTCAAATGATAGGAAAGGAAGTTTCATTTCCCGTGATTACTCTTTGATTTTCAGTCTTGGCTAGGCAGGTAGTAGAATAGAGGTTATTTAGTATAAGCTGTTCAATCTGATTCTCATAGCTTAAACCTAACATTGAGATACTGTAATCTCCTCACCTATACAGATTTCATGAGAACACATCCATATGGTGTGGCCTCTTCACAGATCTGATAAATCTATTGGCATGACTGAAGCAATAATTCTAGCAAACCTCCTACCTTAAATGTTACTCCTTTGTTAATAAGAGCAGTGTACAGAACGTCCTTAGTGGAGTAATCAGCTCAGGAACCTGTGGCAAAGCTACTTGATAAGAAAAAGAGCAATGCTAATTTTTTGTGAGAAAGCATCATACCGTTTGAGGCACTCTGTAGTTCTGACCACACTTAGTAAAGAGATAGCAATGTAGTAGCAATAAAAAAGATAGCAATGCTGTGATAATTTCTCAGAACTAGCAATGTAGTATAAACATGTGCATATTGTAATTCCCTGTCTTTAAATCAATTGTCAAAAAGCCCACCCTCCTAATGAGTTAATGTTCAGACCCACAGCAATCAATGAGAATTTTGTCTTTGAGTCTAAAAGGCTCCAGGGAGGGTCTTCTCTGTTCAGTATTATTTAAAGTATTGTGGACCTATCTGTGATAAAAATGCTAAAGGGAGAATTACGACATCTACATTGGAATCACTAGAAATATTCCAGCTGCCTTCAGTGAAATTTGTCTAATGTGGCCCAAAGAAGAAGTTCAAGAAAAAGTGTTCAGAACTGGGACATTTCTTGTGATATCAATGTTTGGTTATTGTCAGGAGGAAATAATTTTTTAATGTGATTCCCACAGAAGGTCAGATATTTGGCATGACACAATTAAGCACATAGTGTAAGAACAACCAGTAGTGGATCAACATGAAGCACTTTGCCTTTCCCTGAGGAGAGGAGTGGATATCTTGGAAGAAGACACCATGATGTGATACTTCACCGTCCTTTTCTTCTAGCCTTCTGCAGTCCACAGATTTCCTGAACTCACAGTTGTACCTTTTTAATTTAAGGTCATTAATCTATTATTTTACTATTTTTTTAATATTGCTTTTTAACAAATTCATATTTTGGCTTGTCTACCATTCTTTACAGTGGATTCTATGACTTAAGCAGTTAGACACAGTGCCTGCACACCTCTTTCCTTTTGCTTCCACACTAGTGTGTAATAACTTCATTTGTTGCCCTTTAGTTTTCTCTATAAATATCTGAATAATTACATCCTGTTCATCTTCTCCAACTCACAGTCATCATCAATGACTTCTAGGATAACACAGTCTTCTCATTTTCCAACTTACAAGTTCTAGTCTACCTAAACTTGCTGATACTGAAGAAAACTTATACTTTTGATTATAATTGTTGCCTCTGTACCTCTATTCTTTTGACATGAATAGCAAATAAAAATCAAAATGGCAACCTATCAGATTTATAATAATTGCATAATAATGATTTTGCTTTTGTTCTCTATTCTAAGACTTCCTCTATTTACCTTTGTTGCCGGTACTGAGCATCGATCAGATTTTTACAAACTTACTAACTCCAAGATCTCTTTCTATAGTGGTAACATTTAGTTTACAGCCTGCCACTGCATAGTCTCATTTAGGCAGGTTTTGTTTGTGATCTTGCATTTATAAGCATTACATTTCCTCTGACAGTTCATTACCCAGACAGCATGTAATATGAATATACATTTTTAAACCCCCAAATTAACAGGAATTTCCTTAAATCACCTTCCTTTTCTAAATCATTTATTATTACACTGAACAATGTGAGCCTTAGCACAGATTCTGGGTATCTCCTTTTCTTGTAAAATAAGCTGGTTTTTCTCTGCCCTTTGTTTCGATACTTGGATCAGATCTGAATTTCTGAGAGGATCTTCCATGCTATGATTTTAACTTTGTTTCTTGGAGATGAATGCTGTAAAACTGTTTTAAAATCTACACTCTATAATCTGTATTTCCCACAACTGCCTACATTTGAGTACCTTTCAAAACCATTGGTAAATTTGTGATGTAAGGCTTCCTTGTGCAAAAGTACTGTCCATTTTCCTTATTATAAAATGTTTATAATTTTTTGATTGATGATGGGATGGTTTATAAATGCACCTACAGTTTTTCTAATATGAATGTAGGATTTCCTAATTTGCAGTTCTTTATTCCCTTTTGTAGGTTTTTAAAAATCATTGTCACATTGATTAATTCTCGTTACTCTGTTGCTGAGACCATTTCAAACATTAGCTCTTCCTATTTGATAATGAAATTCCAACTCCTTTTGCAAACCCATGGATTCATCATTAAATATGCTATGCAATTGAAAACATAATGCAGATTTCTAGATCTTCTCTGTGTAGCAAAAACAATCATGAAATTCTGCTTTATTTAGAACAGTTATCGTGTCCCACTGAACAGCCTCTAAGCAGTTTTCCCTTCACAAATAAAACCACCAGGTATTAGTAAGGCAGTTAGTCATTACAGTCACATCCTTGCAATGTGAGAACTCAACTGAATCGATGACTTCACCTCTGTTTACTTCAGTGGAGAGAAATGAAAGACTCACTTAATTGTGCTAGGAGTTGGATACCTGCACACTCACAGAATGTGCAGAGAAGGATTGAAGTTTGCCAAAATAAATCTCCAGTCTTCAGGGAGGAAAGATTTTTATTTGCTATATTCATTGCCACTGATTTCTGTTTCATATCTGAGTAAGACCTGAAGAGGTTTGGTTTACTGATTTTTGTGAAAAGCAAACCAATTTCAGGGTCACAGTGTTCGGATTAGGATTTTTATTTGTAGGACCTGAAGCCTTGAGTCTCTTTGTCCAAAATTCTATGTATGTCTACAGCTTGGTGTTTTTGTGTCTCTGCTTTTAAGTTTGGCAGTTTCCCACCACATTGTTTTGACTTTAGAAAGCACTAGTCCCCATGGCCACTAATCTTGTGCCTTATTAAAGTGTGTATGCTCCCATCAACTTAGGAAAATTTAGCTTGGTAAATAGATTTCTCAGCTCAGAAAATCTACAGCATTGAGCACTTCCATCAGGAAAACAGTGTTTGGAACTGAAAAAGTGTTTGCTGGGCTGATGGAAACTTGGCATACTGTAGAATAACTTAATGAATGCTAGTGGAAAACAGGCCCCAAACTCCTGGCAGCAGAAAGTAAACCAGAACTGGAGGTTTAGTAAACAAGCTGCTTATGCACAACCCCAGCCCCAAAGGGTGGGATTACTGTTGATCACTGCAACTTCAAGTGCTGGCTGTGAAAAGGCAAAGGACCGAGGCAGAGAGGAGCTGGGCAGTCAGTACTCCCGCAGAATGGACTGCACCAGTGAGGTCTCCCAGATCTCTCCTTACCCCAACCCTCCCTGAAACCATGTGCCAGAGGGTACCTGTCATACAACCTCTGAGGTGGTGCGACCATGCTTTAAGCCAGAAGCTGATTTTTGGATTTTATTATTGAGATGATACAAAATAGATTCATGTATTTGAGTGCCTTTCAAGTTTGTGAATTCTAAAATACATAGTCTCAAAGAGCCTCCTTGGCTGTCACTTCACTCTGCAGAGTTGATTATTATAAGGACTGAGGTTTCTAACAGTTAAATTTCTTCCATGTCTAAGTGTTTGCAACTGTTCATACCCTGGAGCTGCCAAAACAGCATCACGTGACCCTCTTTAGCTTAGGTTTCAAACATATTTGAGGTATATAAACCAGACATCGCTCTGCCTGCCTGGCTGGTACAGCCTAATCCAGTCAGCAGACTCAGATCAAATCTTAATTTCTGCTTTTCATTTAAAGTGAGACCAGATGACATAATACCCCTTTGACTTTTGCGGTTGCAGCATTACAGCATTATCCTGCAGTTAATTCCCTTCTCTGCTTGAGTGCTTATCTCAGCAAGTGTATGATGAGGTTCTTGTTCTGATAGAGAGCTGTTTCAATCAACTGCTGTCTGTGGCATATTTTGGGACAGTAGGAAGAGTCTTCTGTTCAAGTTAAATACAACAGTGAGTGGTCACTGGAGAGGTGGGGGGAGCCTGGACTCTTGATCTTTCCCATTCTGGTTGAACATGCCAAGCTCTAGATGAAAAGAATTTCACTAGATGATAGTAAGAGTTTCTGTATCCTGCTTTAGATTTTATTGCAGAGGGAAAGACTAAGTACTCTGCTCTGAAATGCTCAGTAATCTGAAAAATGGACATCCAAAGCATGCAGATGCACATTACCCTCTGCAGGAAAAGCATTAAAACTCTGTCTCCCCAGTCTGAGCTGAGGGATTTAATCATAATGCTGTAGAATAAGAGAGGGGTAATACATCATTTACTCAAGAGTTGTGTGTCCCTTCCAACTCAGAATATTCTGTGATTCCTTCTTCTGTGTTTAGTGAGAAGGAGGTTGATTTACAGACCTGCAATCAAGGATGAATGCTTTCTGCTGGGTCCAGGGGTGCCAATTCTGGCTCATAGCAGCTGCTCATCTGTTCATTTCTTAAGGCTGTCAACACAAACATACTAATCTGCTTCAGGCACAACAAAGAAGTGCAGATTGTTGGCATCAACTTGACTGAATTTCCTTGTGGTGAGGTAGGGAGTTGCCCCAAAGATCGAGTCAGTCACAGGTGGCCTGGGGCAAGAATCTCCAGCTGGGGAAAAGAGAAATCATCTGCTCCCATCCTCACTTTAGGAGGGAGTTAAAAACTAGAAATAACTCAGGCAGGAGGTCCATCCTTTTCTTCAAGAACTCATTGCTGAAACCACTGGCAGAATGGCTTTAAAGCCTATGGATGCACCTAAACCACTCTTTGTAACCATCCACTACTTCATGTCTTTCTTCAATTATGCCCTGTTTGTCACTCACTTCGAGTCCAGTTCTGGTCTCATTGAAACTATTGCCAAGATGCCCCTGAGTGTGGCAAGAACAAGATTAGGGAATGCAAGGACAGGTACTCTGCAGCCTGTCACCTCTGTTTCCCTGATTGCTTCCAGGCAGACTGTTCCTAGAATCTGGTTTCCTCCTTAAACATCATATCCTTTCCTTCCTATTTCTTCATGATAACTTTTCCTTGTCACCTCCCTTTTACCAGACCTGATCCTTGGCTGATCCTGCACTGGGCTGTTTTCTGCATATTTAAGATCCTCCACAAATTCTGTCAGGACCAGAGGAGTCTGGGGAAGGGATAATAGAGGAATTGGGATGAGTTGGTGTGTATCAAGAGTGCAGCATCTAGCCCAGATTCATTGTCACAACTGCTTGTGCAATTGCTTCTTAACTTAGTTCAGTCAGACAGACATCAGTTTCATCAGATTAAATGCCACATAACTTAGATTTTTTGACCACACAGGGTTAGAAATGAATTACATTTGCACTTTATCTTGGTGGATCTGAAGAGTGTAATGGAGGGAGAAGGTGGAGCTTGGAGTAAAATGAGAAATAGTTGTCTATAAAATTATGATGGGTTCTAACTTTGGCTAGAAGGGGAAGTGTAGCATCAGTTCTGTGTGCCAGCAAGGTTATTGCTGATGTGAGACTGAATCTCACTAGTATTAAGCAATTCAGAAGAAGATATCATCCTGGAGTAGATTCATAGGATGCATTTTTGGGTTTTTAACTTCCAGCTTACAGACTTCTTGATAAAAATTTTTAATATGTTTACTAAGGTGTCACCCAATATATATTTCTTTTGTAGAGATAAAGCAACTTTTCTGGATTCCTACAGTTGTTTTAGCTTTCGTATATTTTTCTTTACTTTGTGCTAAGAAGGAAAAGGATTAGTAATATGAATGGTCTAAAAGTCAGAGGAAGAGAGAAAAAAGAAAATTATTCACAAAATTTTCTCTTAGTTGCCAACAATAGGAAAGTAGGAGTGGAGTTTTTTATGTGGTCTGATAGAGTCACAGATTGTGATTTTCCCAGATAGTAAAATTAACATCTGTATTGCTAGAACAAAGCTCCAGATTATCTCTGTTAAGAAGACAAAGGGAAAGGTAAATAGGAGCTTTAAATATGGGTATGCTTATTTCTTTTCAGACTTGAGTCATCAAAAGAAATTTAAATTAATTTCATTTGAGAGGTTAGACCAATTACTATGTGGCAGAAGATAATGCTAATATTTGATGGAAAGTGGCTATAAAATGGTGTGGACAGTTTTAAATCATTTAATGTCTTTTGTATACTGAATAAGTGGAAGTTGGCAAAACGACAACTTCCCTTTTCATATCAGCAGCAGAAATAAAAATGTATTTATCATATCAGTGGAGTTAATTTCTTTAGATTTAAAGAAGACAGTATTGCATGTCTACCTTTTAAAGCTTTTTGGTAGGGTACAGATAGCAGTAATTCCCAAATTAAAGAAATAATCTTACTGATAAGCCCATCAAAATTTGTTTAGCTTTGTATTTTTTGAACATTAGTTGGATGAACCTTGTTTAAATCAGGATTGAATGTAAATCTTACAATATTATACATCAAATGTATTGTAGCTTAAAATATATATTACTTAAGAATACCACAGTGAAGTTTAAGTTAGGTTTTGCCTTGCATCTCTGTAACAAAGAATTAAAATAGCTGTTATTTTCCTTTATAACTTTATAATCAATTCTCTGCTAAGAATAAAGCAGGCTACACATAATTTAAAGTTGTCTTTTATTCTAATTATTTACAATACTATTTTTTGTAGAGGTAAATTTGTATTCCAATAATCATCCTCAGCATTATATCATAAGCCTCTGACATGCAGTATTGTTAATCTGCTGTATCCCTTAGTTTGCCACAGTTCATTGGCACTATCATTGATATTGATGGCTTTATTTTTTCTGGACACTAAATGAGCAATTCATCAAGAAAACAAAAAAGGCTGGAATAGAAAGATAAAACATCCAGGTCAGTAACCCATTGAACATCTCACATCCGAAACTGCTGGAACATACAAAAACCATGTACTGATTTGATATGTGGACATGCCAAGATGGGTAACAGTGGGAGTGTCAGTGTGTATAAGGGTGCAGGTGCTGGCTGTGAGCCCAAATGCTCATGTTATTATATATTTCATATGTATATAAATATAATATATTTATAGAAAAGACCTGCTGGCAAAGAACTGAGGAATCAAAAAAGAAAAATAAAAGATCTGTAAACCAACAATAAATGGTTTCCAAATTCACTTTTATGTTATACATTTCTAAATACATTTACAGATTTGCAAACCAGCATGCAGAGACTAAGAAGTATTTCACCGTCTAAAGATGCAGACAACCACTAACAGTGACTTACAGAGCTAACTTCGGCCCAGACTTCTCAGCATGTTTACATCAGACAATGTTCTTGAAACTAGTTCAGGCCTTTTTAAAAAGTAGAAGCCTATCAAGATTGGATAAGGTGTCCAAACTCATGATATGGTTAGCTAGACCACAGAAATCTCTCTTTCCATTGGCTATAAAATGCCCCTATATGCATTTTTAGTGTCCACTTACTGGAGCAAGCTGATGGGGAAAGGGTTTAGCATTGAAAATCCCATTATGTATGCTCACCTCATGCTTTTCAATTACTAAATCCATATGTAAGTCCACTTCTAAGTACAGTACTGCTGGTTTTATGACTGAAAATTTTTTTACTAAAAATGCTGCTCTTCCAATACGACAATCAAGAATGGGAATGAAGTTGGAGCTCTTTCAAAGGCTTCTATGCACAAGGAAACAACCATGCTTTACCTTAGTTAACATAACTGGCAATCAGATGAAACAATCATGAAATCAGGGGGTAATATTTTGTTCATGTTTGAGATAAAAGGATGAATATCTGGCATGCTATTTTGTTCATGATTATTAATAATCAGCAGTGCTATTACATTCAACTAGCCAGGAGCCAAGTCACTTCCCAGAAGCATGAAAATGCAAACCCTAAACTAATTTCTAGGCTGTATTTTATGTATTTTCCCTTTTATATCTTTAAACATGAAACCTTAGTTATCAGTTTTCCCCATTATCAGCTACATTTGAACTGCTAAGTGAGAGTATTAGTGAAGCAAGTTTGAACTCACTTTCTGCTTTTCCACTTCTTTCCTTTATAGTCTTTAAGCATGTCCTATTACTGTGATGTCAATATTATCTCTTAAAAACATAAATTCAAGCCACTAGGTAGGACAGGAAAAAGATATGTCCTTATTTTAGCATTTTGCCACATTAACAACGCTTTCCTCGATGTAATTGCATGTCCGTTTTACTGCATGTCATGATATTTTCAACTTCTCCCTCAAATCCTCCATTTTAAACAACATAAGCAATGCTTGTGATGGGTTTCATTCCTTTTCAGGTCAGGCCAGTGTAGCAGTAGCCAGGCCAGGGATTGTGAATTGCAAATATTCTCTAAGAAAGTTTTCCTCATTACTAAGTTGTCAGTTAGGAGTTTGGCTGATTTTATTGTTTTTTGTTTTTGTTTTTTTTTTTTTTTTTGTTTGTTTGTTTTTTTGGTTTTTTTTGTGTTTTTTTTCCAGAGGAAATTTGGCTTACTGAAAACATACATTCCCAGAGGGATATGTTCTGCCCTTGGATGGATGTATGCAACTGTCAGATTTTTTTTTTTTTTTTCCCTGCAAGAAGCTTTAAATTTTGCTTAATCATTTTAACAAAAGAAGAATATTTTGGTTTTTTTTTCTGTAGCAATATCAGATGCATAAAAAGCCAATGAAACAAAAGACAAACAAAACACTAAAAAAAAGAAACCCAAACCCAAAAAAACCCAATAAAAACTCTGAAGATATTTGTTTCATTTGAACCTAAAAATATAACTTTCACTATCTGTGTGCCTGATTGGGGACCCTTGAACTTGAATCACTTGGGAAAGCCTAATTGTCCTTGGAAAAAAAAGTGTGGACTGTTCCACCTAGTGATTGAATTGCTTTGGAAAAAAACCCTGAATAAATACGCATGAGTTAAGGCTTTGAGGAAAAGAGAATTTACTGTTTTGAACTAATTTCATTTCAAGTTTCAGATGGCTCACAAGGCTTGTGTTATGTACTAAAATAAATACAATAGCAGAGCAGTATTTCAGAATGGAATGTTGCATCTTGTAGTCATGAGTATCACTTATTTTTTTAGTTATGAGTCTGTAACTTATCTGCTTGCTGCTTTATTCTCTGTTGTTATTTTCTTTTTTTTTTTTTAACACACCAACCCCAACTGTTTTTAAGATGTTAGTTTCCTTGCTGTAGTCCAAATTTGTCTGACTACACTCATATCGTTTATCCCTTTTTTGCCTTCTCAGTGTATTTATAATTAGGGTGCTGGTTGAAAAGCCTATTCTTGCTTATGAAAGTCATGGGCTAAATTCCATTTTGGGAACTCTGTGCCAGCACATGACAGAGACAACACTGGTTATTGCTTGACCACATGTGCTTTTCCACAGTTTACTTTCCCAATGTACTTCACAGCCTCTGCCAAAATGATCCACGTTGTCTAGAAGTCCCTTTACAAGCTGCTGATACTAACCTATCTCTTTTTGACTGGAGTGGTGTAAAAATGAGGGATAGAAAGAGTGGGTGTACAGGAAGCTCCTGCAGTAAGGCAGGAATAGTTATGAGCAGCTGAAAAGAGACAGACAGAGGCAGAAATCAGAGAACCTACCATCAAGGTCTTTTGATCCTGTGGTCCAAAGTTCAATGTCTGCCTGCAATAAAAATCTGCATTGAGTGCTGCTTGTCCTTATGTCCTGGGATCAGGTCAGTTCTGGGACTGATGGCCTTATTTGTTTATTCAGAATGATACCTAAAATCCTGGAAGATAGGCACTCAGACAAAGCATTAATGGAGAAAGATAGACAATACCTTTATTGGGAGATCGG
>JAWWEE010000040.1:30726139-30736827 GCA_035221455.1 Xenops minutus
TAGTAACTTCTAACACCACTTAATATGTGAGCAAGAAAACCTATACTTCTAAAACTCTAAAAATCTACAAAATACACTCCAAACCTAAAAAATACACACCAAACCTTTAGGCATCAAGCATATCTGCTGGCAATGTGTTGCCAGGACTTAACTGTTTTGTATTTGTTCATAAGGCAAAGCAAAGTATCATCTTGTCCTTCAAAACTCCTTTGCTTTAGAGCAATGAGCAGACTAGAGCCAGGCTGCTCTGGAAGAAAGTATGGTTCCCCCAGTGATGCTTTTTTTATTGACAGAAGGTGATTTAAAAGTGATCAGGGATGCAACTTAAACTCTAAAACATGATTTGCTGCTACTTTAGCATTTACAGCAGGGAGAAAGGGGCATTTTTTGTATTTTAGCATGGCAGCCAAGTGAACCCATCTTCTGGAATAATGAGCTACACCATATGGAGTTACTCCATCTCTGATGTCAAAGACCTAAAGAGCCTGTAATTACCAGAATGCCTAAATTGTGATTACTTTTCACAAGCAGTTTATTCCTTATGTATTAGATAGTAAATAAAAGTCTCATTCTTTTCTAACATACTGATTGTTCTTTTCCTTAAAATACACACTGTTGACAACTAGACTGCCCTCAGTCTGAAATATACCATTCTACAATTTCCTTTCAGAGTGTTGTGCATTTCTGGTATAAAAATAGTAACAAAATAGCAAATAATGCATACAGAATATCAACAGAAAATCAAACAGCAGCATAAAAGCAAACAAGTAAATGATCAATTTGTGTGTGCTGGTATATCAGGACACTTTTTGTGTCTATGTGCCTATACACAGATACCCACAGTGTGGGTGATTGACAGTTCTACCAAACACCTTCAGATGATTTCTTCTCTTTTTTGGGTATGATGCCAGTTGGAGAGAAAAGACCTTCCAAGTGACCTACTTATCTTGTTGATGTCCTGCATGACAGTCTTTATAAGGCATCTTAACTCCTTTCATATTTATGTATTAAGCAGCAGGGCATACCAAGGAAGGTTGAAGGTGAGCCAATGACAATTCTTTCTTCAGGAAAACCCCAAACCATGAAAACAGTATATAAAATCATGTCTATGGCTATCAGCATTTGTCACTGAGGGAACTTCATGTTCTGATCTGACGATAATTACAGAAAGCTGCAAGGTCCATGTCATTTAGGGGCAAATCCAACAAATTTTTTACTGTCATTTAAACAGTTCTGCCAAGCTGATCAACTAGTTATAACTGTGCTGCAATTTTGAAAACTAAACCCTAAAACTAAAACTAAACTATTATTAGATAATTTCCAAAGAATTTAAACAAAGTCTAGAGCTTGAAAGGGCCTGTCTGAACAGGAAGAAAAGAGAAATCGTACATCTTAAACAAGAAGACTAATAATTTATTTTTTCCCCCTTGCACAATTCAGATTTTTTTATTTTTCCATCTCCATACCAGTTATTGAAGGAAAGTTATAACAGTCTGTCAGGCCAATGGAGACCTGCCTTTCTCTAGAAGTTTCAGTTTCTACTAGAAACTATCCAGTAATTCTGTCTCTGGTGTCCTAAAATTCTGTGTAATAAATCCAGAAAAATCACTACTTATGTTCATCTATTAAACCTAGGATGCAAAACAGGACTGAAACTTCTTGTCAGTGGTTATTCATCTAGTTACATTTAATACTGAAAGCAAGCATAAGATGTATAATATATAGGCCTTCAGATGGAGAATAATAGGACTTTGCCATTGCTGATGTATACTGAGAATTCAAGTTCATCTGATCTATGACTAACTTCACTGGATAAGGGAGAGGAATTTTTTTTGTTCTTTTCTATTATGGAGTCAATAAGCAGAAAACTGTGTTTCTCTAATACTCCTTTTCATTTGGAGAAAAAGACAGATTATATGTACCTTACATGTGGTTATTTATTTTTTTTATTATTAACAGTTGTACCTAGATATATTATTAAACAGGTCCTTTTGTAGCATTTTATCTGTAGAGTTAGAGATAATATGAATCTTAGATCTTTTAAAGTTATACCTATCATCTGCTTGTGTTACTTTCTAGTAAGTCCAAGAAACCATGAAGATTTTCAGAAATTGCAATAAGGCTACTGTTTCTGACAGTAGTTTTATAAAAAGAGAATGAAGATCCATCTTATCCTAGATATGTTTTCTTAATTCTTAAATAAGTAGTTAGACATCTGACAGCTTAAATAGTACACTCAGTGCTGGATAATGCTCAGTAAACAATCAAAAGAATGTCAAGAGAATCATTTAATATGATCTTGTCAAAATAACCACTTTTTTATTCAGATTGTTATTTTGATCAAAATCAGTGTTACACTGTACTAGATTTCTGTAATACATTACTTGGTATTACATAGTGTGTTTCAGTAAAAAAAACTTAAATGACAAAAGATAAATACAGAGTATAAAGAAGGGATAAAAACATTACGTGCAACATGAAGTTGTTCTTTGTCAGTCACTCCTGAAGCAAGATTTCTCAGGAGTCACAGCCTGGCCTTAAATGACACAGTTCTTACTTTACACTTACCTGTGTCTGTGTTCACTTGTACACTGTGAGCTCAGGCAAAATGTTACGGTAAAATGCAGTGGATGCAAGCTAAATCTAAGTAAAATCAAATTAGATCTGAAGGCTCAATAGTTAGGAATGAGGACAATTAGTCACTGGAACCACTTCCCTAAGTGCACAGTTGACATCTCTTCAACCAATGTTTTAAAATCAACACTTGTCTTTTTTCTAAAATTAGTGTGGTAGTTCAGCTAAGTCATGTAGTGGGAATCAGTCCAAAGAGCTATGCAGGAGGAAAGACAACACATCTTATTAATTTTCTGGTCACATTTTATCCACAAGTGGTATTTGTACATTGGATTCTGTGCTTGTGTCAGTCTCACAATTTGTTTGAAACATCTGCTATTTTTAAATAACACTTTCCTGACCTGTTTGTTGTTTTTTTTCTCTAAAGTATTCTGTATTTTTTTAAATTTTAAAACATTTAGCTACTTCCAAGAGAAGGCATTGGAAAATTAATATTCTCTACAGTATAAGGATTTCCGGAATTATTAGTTATCTTTGATACTGAAAAAAATGAGTGCAGAATAGACATTGATGGAAAAGACTGACTGTTGGTTTCAATTTTGCTATGTATCGAGTGTTGCAAATATTACTTTTTAAGGCAGAATCCTGAACGACCAGTTTTTTATCCCCTGTTAGTATCTGGAAGCAAAAGAATTTTGTTGCACTGTGCTATTTTTTATTGTAGATGACTGTTGTTGATACTTGCTTTAAACGGCAAATACTGGTGAAGTTAATGCCAAGATTTCCAAGACCAAAAGAGACATTGGACAAAGGCTGTCATAAAATCATTTATCTTTGAAAATATCCACTGAACCTCTGAACACAATAGTGAGCAATACACAAGGTAGGTGTTTGAATTCACATCTGCTTATAAATAGAAGTGACAGTTCTCAGGTCAGTTCATTGATTTCCTGCAAAAATATTTTTAATATACTGAAAAATAATATTGTCTTCACTTATGAATTGTGCAAACATATGCTGACGGATGACACCATTCTAAAGCATGATTTTTTTTTTTCTTTAGAAAATTCAAACCCCAAAACTCTATTTCGAGCAAATAGCTATAAACCATAATAACAGAACATTAAAGCTGTACTGCTAAGTACGTCTATTAAGTCTTAATTTTGACCTCTTGTGAATATTCATTATCAAATAATTTTAAATGTTCTTACAGTGTACCATACCTTGCATATGAATTTGTGTTTTCTAGAAGTAACTTAAATGAGTGAAACAAAGTTTTGAAAAGCTGTTTACTAAGTAATGCCACAATAATTGTAAAATTTGGGATCTTAATTATGCTGTTAGAGTATAAACATGTAGTTAGGCAGTATGGATATTTAATTCTGTGTTGATGATCACGTGCAATTATGAACTGAATAATCTTAGGAAATTGTGGTCAAGATTGGCATCTGAGCAGTTTGTAACTTCTCTACCACACCTTGTGTTTTTTTGTAAATGTGCCCTAGAACATAAAGTGTGTTAATATGCCAATGTCTCAGCTCTTGTACAGACAGTGGTATGCAGCAGGCAGCATGGAGGCACACTGTGGTCTGTTCTCATACAGTACAGCAACTATTCACAATCCAGTGTTAATGTTTGCATTGCTTAGGGTTACTTGTCTTGTCCTGAGCATACCCTGACTGCATTCAGGCTATTTTACACATTTCTATGTAGTAGTCTTCTTATCAATCATGTTCCCTGTCTTCAGCTTTGTATGTAAGCCCCTTTTAAAAATCAGTCCAAGCAGTGACTGTATAAATATTAAGGTGTTTATCAGTATTTGCTGAAAAAATAGCACTCAACCTAGTTCTGAAAATAAAAATGAAGATATCTAGACCTACGCAAGAACCACATGATTGTCCTGCTTTACTAGTTCATACAAAATTAGAGAATCTGTCTGACATTGGCTGAAACACCTGATTTAGACTGTAGTGGTTCAGATATAAGACACAGTTAAACACCAATATTCATATAAGTCTTTATTCCAGCCCAAGCAGATGCTAATGTAGTGTCCACAAAGCTCCATGAAGTGCAAATGTGCCTACAAAACAGTGCAGAAACTTCAAAAGAGCAGATCAAGGATGACTTGTGGTTGTAGCACCAGGAGGCACCTGTGCATATGGATGACATGGTTTCAATTTCCTTTCACCTACCATCTGCAAGTCAGGGTCTTCTTGGGAACAAAATTCAACCTGCTGGAGGAAGGACACATCTGAAAATTTATTACATAAGATTGCATTAATATGCATTCTTGGCATAATTCAGCACTTGCCTAGTCCTAGACTGCAGGATAATTTAATAATTTATATATTTATTGATAATGATAATTTTGGATAGGAGTTTGGTGCTCCTCTTCCCCAATATGGCAGGTGAAACCAAGTCATCAGGAACATGAAGTGAGGTGCCTAAAAGACAAGGAATCCCAGAAAGGAAGAAGGCACAACTGTTGCCTGGGAATGAATTGGGCTCTGGGTGACCTGTATCCTGCTTGAAAACACAAAGCACATAAGTGGTGTCTGCATTCTCCTGCAACATTTGATACCTGTTACTGTTCAACGTGAAAGAAGAGGTTTCTTGGTACATGCATAAGACATTAGTCCAAACAATATCAGCATATTGAGTTAATGCATCACTTAACTTTTGACCAAAAAGAGAAGTGTCATCAGCACCTGTGGTTCATTGACCAAAGATTGAGAAGAACTGTACTTACCTCTCAAGAGACCATATTGTTTTTTTTCTTGGTTGCAGGAAAAGCAATTTTCTTGGTAGTAATTTAATACCATGTAATTGCTGCTAGTCCCTGCTCACTCTTCATCTGTTATTCTGTTAATTAGAAGATCCCATTTTTTAAAAGATACTATATCACTTTTAGTTTACAGTTCTGAACCCAGGGGTGACATTTCCTGTGTTGATCTCAAACCAGGCATGCACAGATAAGCTAACAATTTTTACTAGGGTCATAAGAGCAGAAAAAAATAGTTTCTGTTGGTGTTGCAAGCTCCTCGTGTTAGTGCTACAACGTTCAGTTCAGGGATCACCAAATTAAATGCTTCAGAATATATGCCAAAAGACAAGAATGAGTATTTGCCACAGAAGAGTTGTCATTCAGGATGGCAGCACAACACAAAACTCAGTGTGACATTGAAGTGTTCTTTTAAGGTAGGCCCCACACTCTGTAAGCAACCAGACAGAATTTAGAGTGTTTCCACACTCTCTCATGAATTTCTAATTGGTAACTAATGATGGATTGTTACCTGTACATAATGAAGTTATTTTCCTCAGGGTTATAGTGTGAACAGACATCTGGCAATGTGCATGTATAAGCGAACTCGAGTCATTAAAATTAGAGTGTTATGTTATAGGATTCTTTGAGGTGACCCAATTCCTTTTCCTAGAGATAGTTTTGCTTGAATTAAATTTTGAACAAATAACAAAAATCAGTCCGTTGGAAACAAGAAATTTGGGACATGGATCTTGTTTATACTATGTGTAAGCAATGCAAATTTTCTTTAAAGAGAATGAAAATTCTACTTCATCCACTTTAAGTCCGCTTTGTACTGCTGGACTGGTGGGAATCCTTTAAGAAATTTTTAAAGATCATAATGGAAAATATATTATATTTACATTGGTTTTCATGAGATACGGAGCCAAACTTAACAGGCATTACCTTTAATATTCTCTTCCCCAAGGAAAAATATAGGAAGTACAACAGAAACAAAAATCAAAAGGAAAATATATTTGGAATTAAAATGTCACCCAAGCAGTTAGTCAAGAATGTTGTTGTAAACCTCTGTGTGAAAGTGTGTTTGTTTTTTTAGCTCTAAATGGTTATGTGAAAAGAACAGGCAACTAGATGTAGAGAGTATGTGTCATATGTCTGGTGTGATGCAGTAATAATATGTTTGGATGATTATTGAGTATGTACCTGAGGGCATTTTATCTTAGTCTGTGATTTCATTCTTCTAGTTCTAGTGGATCAAAGCATATAGTTTTTTTCAGAAAGGCTTGATTAGAAAACGAAAATGTGTTAAAACACATTTCTCCTTTCTCCTTCAATGAAAATTTGAAGAAAATGTTTGCCTTTTGAAACAACAATATAGAGACCAAATAACTCAAATATGGTATATGATAAGCTAAATAAGAAACCTTAATGCTTTTTGAAGCTTGTTGGATATTTTTAAAAAGAAAATTGAAAGACATCTTTGATAAACAACCATCTTATTTTATTTCACATTTTTCATTGCTGCAAAAGTTCAGATGCATTAAAGTGACACCTTTGCCATCCTACCCTCCCTCTTTCCCCCCAGCCCCGACCCCCCATTAGAGTGCTTCTCTTGTTTCTTCCCTGAAAAATCTGTAAACCATCAAATAGTTATAGCACAATAGCACAGATTCAGAATTAGGAAGTAGAACATAGGAGATAATATATTTTGAGCTGCAGGATAAAACCAAAATCCTTTTCACAGACAAAAATAAAAATTGCCTATCATTTTTGAGGTGTCTGTCAGGAAAAAGGTGTCAAGTGAATTTGGGTTTTGGTTATTATTTTGCATTTAGCTAACAGATGTTAGAGAGTTTTTAATCAATTCTGTATTTTTTTTCTTACTGGTATATGTTATTTTTAAAAATTATTAAATAGTTGTTTTTATGCTCACCTGAGGTAACAGCATATAAAAATATGAGGTGTTTACTATGCAAGCTGTGAATTAGTTGTTTTACAGTCCTTAAGAACAAAATGTTTACTGTGCTACAAATACAGTTTACACATCATATGTAGTATGAAAATCAGGTAATACTTTTCTTGGTTAAAAGAAATGTAGCACCTATGATACTGTAACAATTTGCATAGATTGCTAGTATGTCTTCTAACACCTATATTTTTGAAGTATTTACATGTTTAAACCCCTTCCTCCTATTCCCATAACCTCCCTTTTTTGTTGCTGTTGCTGTTACTGTGCAATGCTAAAAAAAAAAAACAAAACCAAAACCAACTAAACAAAAAGCATCCAAAACCAAGCAACCTGCTTCTGAATTATGGAACTTAATTTCTAACTACAATCATGTCAGGTCATGTCAGATGGTGCAGAGAGACATCAAGAGATAATTCTTTTTCTGTTCCATGTCAGACTAGCCATATATACTTTAGGTATTAAAAAAAAAAAAAAAAAAAAAAAAAAAGTAAATTATATAGCTAACATATTCTCCATAGTTCAGTGGACTAGTCATGATCAGTCATGAAGTACCCAGCAACATATGTGGGTAGCCTGTGAGGGCACAGTATCAAATATTTGGAGAAGTCCAGTGAAATTAAAATAAACTTTAAGAATTCCAGTTTTAGTCCTTTATAAAATAAAACCAAAATCTCTTTGCAGATATGATTCTTAATCAGAAAATAGTGAAATGAGATATCTGAACATAAGATTAAAATAAATGCCTCACCTTGTATATCCATATACAACAAACATGACGTAACACGTTAGAAAATAATAAATGTGGTTTGGTAAGTAACTTTGTAAGATCACAGATCTAGATTTTCAGATGCTCACTTTGTGCTTTACTTGGCTCAGACAAGTCTACTTTAAAGTCCTGTGCCATGATGGAATGATAATTGGGTGTTGATGAAAAACATCAGTCATCATTGTATTGTGATTTGAGTTATATTCATTTTAAAGTTGAGTGGTAAGATGTTGTGAAATAAACTGTATGGATTTGGTGATTGCACTTTAAAAGCTCCTTCATTTCCAGTACAACTTTTAATCATTCTTTATATCAGTAGGGCTTACTGAAACTCTAGGATTACCTTAAAGAGTTTTGAAGGCTTTGTCAGCAAGAAAAAAAAAAATTATGACTCTTTATCTCTTTGTGTTCCATATCCTCCCTAATTCTTCTGTATCTTTATTGTGGACATTTTTGCACCATTCTTGCTGGGATAAGCCAGCTTGATTTTGAAGTTTTCTTCAGCCAAGTCATTCAGTGGCAATCAGTAATTTAAATGATTCATGTGCAAAGAAATTAAAAGACAAAATTGCCCAAAGTTTCATTGACCTCTTAGGCTTATTTATGCCAGTTAGTTTAGATCATTGGAAGCAGATTAATATTTGCCCATATTTGAAAACAAGTATCTAATTACATAAAAGAGATTGTATAAAGCCAAGGCTCCTTTATATAGAAAGCTGGTTTTATTGCTGCTTCCATGATAACCACCGATTAGACAGTGCAAGTGATTGGTTGATCACAAGGACCGGGCTGAGGCTCGTCAGAGTTGTTTCAATGACTCAGAAAGTCCAGAGCAAACATGAGTCTTTTAAACAATGGCTACAAATAGTGTAATCAATATTCATTGCAGCTCATATGGCAGTATATATCTTCAGAAAGGAATACAGATGATGCTATGGCAGACTCATCCCTGAAGATGCATTTCATCTGACTGGGTCATGTGCTCTTTTCCTCTTATGCTGAGACTTCAGGAAACACAGGCAAAAATTCATAAAAATTTTGTTTTTTTCACTTATTATGTGGAGGCACTAGAGAAAGAAAGCTGCACTAGTATGAATTTTTTTGCTCTAGTACACAGAAACAGAACAGTGGAATTCTCTTTTCCTGCTTTTTCACATCCAACATGTTAAATCTTCTGAGGCTCTTAGCGGTAAATAGCAAGTGATCAGGAATTTCTGACATGAGGGTGGGATTTCATAGGTCAAGAAGATCATATATATATATATATATATATATATATATATATATATATATTTGTCTGTGATGATTTTAAATAGACACTTAAAGACCACATAAAAAGGTTCAGAACTGCGGGAATTTGTTGCATGGAGCAGTTAAGAAAAGGAGGGATTATCACCTTAGGCTTTTGTTCTTTGGTGTCTTTACACTATAGAAACTAGGCTGATGTGTGAAAGTGAGTCAGCAAGTTTATGACTATGGAGCTTGGCTGATCAGGACCAAATGAAAGAGAGCTCAATAATGTGGCAAATGAACTGGAGAAGTGTGTTGCAAACAACACAACACAAATACATTTGAAGATGTTGAGAGAGGAGTGAACAATTAGTTATACAAGAAGAATCTTTGGCTTTTTACTTTTTACTGCAAAATGTGTGGAATCTTCATTCTCCTTTTTCTTCCCCTCATCATCCATCTTCTCTTGTTCTCTCATAAAGCTTCTCCTGTTTGATTACAGTGTCTTTATTTTTCCATTCTGAAAGTGCAATCAGCGTGCCTGGCAATGTGTGGTGCAGACTGTTGGCTACAGCCTTTCACTTACTTTGACTTCAGAAACTACTGTTAATTCTTACATTCTTCTGCCTCTTTTCTCATGAACACAAACCACTTTGAAAATTATTAAATTAATTAATAACTTCTGTCTAATTTTGCTTTATTAAGGGTTTAGACTACTTCAGCTTGGGCCAGAGACTGGAGTTATCTGCCAGAGTCATGTAAGTCAGAGCTTTTAGCTTTCAGCTTTTAGAATGCAAGAATTATTTGCTTTGGGGGAAAAAGCAAATAATAAAAAACCAAACAAACAAACAAAAAAAAACAAACAAAAAAACCCACAAAAACCCCAAGCAACAAACCGTCAAAAGAACCTCCACATCCTACACTTGTACAATGTTGTCTTGTTTTGCTTTCCTGGACAAATAAATAAAAATGTTCTTAGCTTCTGGTATTTTTATATTTCTCCAATTTTCTCCAACTGTCCTTGCCTGCATTCATGATGCTGTGCACAGTGCCATATTTGCACTTCTTTAGAAATTCATCAAATGTTGAATGTGCAGCAAAGTTCTGAATACTGGAAACATGAAATGCCTGAGATTCTTGGAATGATTAAGGTTAACAGGCAATTCTCAGTCGCTTCTGACCAACTCTTCAGAAGAGCTCCGTTCTTGCATAACCTTAACTAAAAATAAGATCTTGGACAGTTCTGAGAAAAAACAAACTCTGATTGGCAAGACTTTCTGTAATAAACTGCTAGAGCCAATGTGCAGTTTCAAAATTTATTAATGAGCAAAACAGCGCTGGGCGGCCGGGGGTCTCCTGCCCCACACCTGGTCCGCAACTAACAATGC
>JAWWEE010000040.1:30747798-30772456 GCA_035221455.1 Xenops minutus
TCCCGTCCCGCCCCGCCCCGCCCCGCCCCTTCCTGCCTTCCTTCTGCCTGCTTGCCTTCCTCCCTGCCTGCCTCCCTGCTTGCCTGCCTCCCTGCCTGCCTCCCTGCCTTCCTTCCTCCCTGCCTGCCTGCCTGCCTCCCTGCCTTCCTTCCTTCCTTCCTCCCTGCCTTCCTCCCTGCCTGCCTGCCTCCCTGCCTGCCTTCCTTCTGCCTGCTTGCCTCCCTGTCTTCCTTCCTTCCCTCCCTGCCTTCCTTCCTTCCCTCCCTTCATTCTTTCTCCATCCTCTAAACAACACTGACAACAGCAGTATCACAGGACATGTCTTTCCTCACTGCCTTACCTCAGTGCCATTAAGGGATAACTTAATGTTCTAGTAGAGTTGGGACCATATGAGGCTCTTACTCTATTCAGGAAAAGTTAAAAGTTCTCTGCAGGACTATATAACTCTTTTTTATTTACATTATGAATAGTTTGATTATAGTAATACCCTGGCACTGCAGCTTTGGAAAAGACATTCATCATTGTCTTTCTGCTTCTTGTTTAGTGAGTGGGCTTATGCAAAAAACAGAGTGTGAAAAGGGATTTGAAATGCACTTTTTAACTTATATGTTACAGAAATTCCGAGAAATCACGGAGGACTTTTCTGAATTAGCTTTCTTATTGAAATCTGCAGTCTGTTATACTCAGAATGGACTCTAAAGAGCAAATAAAAAAAGTCTTGGTGTAATGACAGTGTTTATAGAATATAACTGCACAAGACTGATTGCATGATATATTACTTCTTTCATTGTGAGCCACAAAACAGGTAGAGGCATGGTAGACTAATTTGGTTTATATATTCAGCTGTAAGGCTAGACACTGCATCATTCTTTTCATAAAGCGGGGACTGGAGGCATGTGGAGCCTGTAGCTATGACAACAATAAACCAGCTCTGAGCCTGAGCTGTAAGTAAGAAGCTCAGCCTTGTCTCCAACCCTTCCTGCTCTACAAGAACTCTACAAGTTCTCTGGAGAGGGGGCTGGGTGCTCATGAATGATCTATTGAGCAGAGGTACAGTACAGAGAAGCGTGTCTACAACGAGCCTTTTAGCAGAATTTCCCACCATTAGACTAACATGAGCTAGGGGTGATTTCAGCTCGAGCATATAAAAAGTCTTGGCAGCTGCTCTACTTCACCATATGGATTTATTGCTGTATAGTAAACATTGGCCATAAAAAGACAAACTTCTTGTCTACATTAGAACTTCCATTGTTACCAGCACTCATGGAGCTGCAAGAAGAGTGGTGAATACCTAGGACTCCACCTGGAATCAATATAGACTGCAAATACTCAAAAGTATACTTGAAGATCAGACACAGAGTGCCTAGGCTGACATTTTATTGGCATGAACAGACAATATGAAAGCAATATAGGAACTTCTGTTGTGTTACATGTTAAAAGTAGATTATCTTCCAACCTCACATGAAGTAAGCACTAGTGATAAAAGATCCATTTCAGGCAGAAGATCTATTTTCAGACTGTAGATCTTTGTTGCTGATGGTATGTGGTGCATCTTGTCACAGTCCATAAAGACTTAGGTAATCACATGGTGCTAAAATGTCCTTCTCTTTTCATATGCTGCTGAGCGTCAAAATACAACTGGAAATACACAACGTACTATAGGAATGACAGGTGGCAATAGTTGGCAAGTGAGCGAGGAGAAACTCAGCGAAACTAATGCAAAAATGTATACCATTATATTTTATTCCAAAAGAGAATTTCTACAAATCCTATGTGAAATCAGTGCAGTGCTTTCTGAATTCCTTTCACAAAGATGAAAATCATCTTGGTATTTTATACATTTGTTTTTTGTCTCTTTTGAAACACAAAAGGTCTGAAAGTTCACATCATCATGTTTGCACTGTGCTAACTGGTCTTGCTGGTCAGTATGACTACACCAGGATCTCTTTTCAAGAGCATCTCAAGTCTATAAAAGTCAAATGAGTCAAGTTTATTATATTCCTGAACACAAGTGAGCACTAATTTAGTTAATGAGACCTGTGATCGTATTTATCTGGACTGGTGCCTGTAATGACTGGGAACAATACTAAGGAGGAAGAATTATGATGATAGACTCTCATTGCAGTGTTTTGAGTCTGTTAATTAGTTTCATTTTTACCTGATTTTGCCGTAATGATGATTTCTGATTTCTGATTTTAGATATAATAAATTATGTGTCATAAGCTTGATATTGCCAGTGCTGGAGTCATCACTGGATAATAATATTATTCAGCAAGAAACAATTTTGACTAACTGTGGATGTCAGTGGCTCATCCTTTGTCTTTGTCTCACTAGATGATGGGTCCCAGCAGAACACAAAAGCCAGGCCTGATTTTTAGTAAGAATTCTTCTTCTCTCATGAGGTTAAAAGATCCACTCACATGTCATATCTAATGATCTATGACAGCTATCTTGAGAATCTTCTATAACTGGCTCCAAGAAAATCAATTGTTACAAGTTTGCTAACTTTGGGTGAGTAAATGTAAGATAAAATTTGTGCCACTATCAGTGGCAGCAAGTCTGGCTTAAGACCTTGGGTTTTTTTCAGTACAGTTCAGATCTCAGTAGTTTTCTGTATAATGCCTTTCTACTTGTTAATTATTTCTCCATCTTCTTCATTCACATTTGCTCATACTTGTCAGAAAAATCTCATGAACCGAAAAAATACTTTCTACTATTAAGTTTGTCAGTGCATAAAAATAAATTAGTTGATTTTCATTTTATTAAGGTAATTAACTTCATTATTAATTTAGGAAAGGCATACTTAAAATTTTAGAATGTGAGGATTTCTCTGTACAAGGAAATAAAAGCAAAAGTTGGAAAAAAAGATCCAATGCATAACATGACTTGGAACAACGCCCCAAAGATGAAAACAAATTTGTCATCCCCACACTCATTTTACAGTTGTTAATTAGCTATACCATTTTGATTAAGTATCAAACACTATCTGGTATTTAACCTTTTATATATATATATATATATATATATATATATGACCTTTTAGTTCATATGAAATAAATGTATTGCTTTTATAATTGAAATAAAGTAAAAATTACCTTTGACTTTTGTATCACTAGTAATTTTGGAAGTATTACAATCTTTCAACTGTAAAGATAAACATATAAAATACCAGTGTTTCACTTAGTTGACAAATTTTTTTCTTTTAATTCACCGAAAGAATCTACCTATGCAAACTAGTGTCAGCAATTCTAATCACAAAGGCTTAATCCTTCATAAAAATAAAAAATAAAAAAAACCCACCAAAACACGGCATAAGGCACTTAATTTCTTATAAAATAATATTTCTAAAATGCAATTTTTCTTCAGGACAGAAATAGATTAACTGTACTGAATTTATGGAGTATGAAGTATTTTAACTGGGTCTCTTTCATAGCTTGTCTTTATAGCCTTGCAAAGATGCAGATTGGAGAAGTCTGAGATTTTTACTTTACTACCTCCAACCCCAAACTAACATATAGCATCCACTCAAGATGTTTGGCATCACAGGTGGCAGTTCAAGAAATGTTAATTCAAAACCGTCATCCAGGTATCTAACAGCATCTTATAGGGAAGCCATGACTGTAACTTTGAATTTTCTTTCTGAGTGTTGTATGCGCTGCTTTTGTGTCCCCAGGTTCAAATGAAGCATCTCACACTTGACACCCTATTACTGTTTTCTTTAATATTATATACTAGAAATGCATCCAGGATGCATCCACGATGTGCATCCCTGCAGGCCTGTCTTGAGGCCCCTGCACACCACATGTGGCTCTGGAGAATTGGAGGGAAACTACAGCGCTGTGCTGGGAATATCTAACTTGTCTCTTCTGTGACAGAGAGGCTCAGATGCAAGCCTGAAAAATTGGAAGTCCCACATTTACTGTGTAGATATGTATGCAAGGGCTGTACATCTGGATTGAGGCAGAGGAATTAGCAAAGAAAAAAAACACTTTTAGCACAGTTATAATTAAAAGAGCGAGGCTAGTAAATAAAGGAGCTGTGTCTGCGACAGAATTGAGGATAAAAAGCATATTCAAAATTACTGTCTTTAAAGTCATAGACAAAATAAAATGGTTTGGTTTACTGAAGGAATAAGGATATTAAACAAACAGCAATCTTTATATCCAGTCTATCAATGGAACACGCATAGCAAAACTCAAAGTGCTAATAAAATACCAGTGAAACAATATGTTGTTTCTGCTCTTTCAGTGGTACTATCTTTTAATTAAATTTAGATTAACATGCTAGCAAATGTAGGAAGAAGTTATTGAGTAGTTTAGCTTGTTCATTACATTAGGACATAATTTTAAATATTCATTGATACAAATTTTATAGAGGTCTTTACAAAATTTTATAAGAAGAAATTACTTCCTATTAAATCAACATTTTGGATATTTTTATTATATGGATCATAAAAAATTCAGTACACACAGGAGAAGTTGTGGGCATATGTGTATACATTTGCATGTGTATGCATGCATTTGTTCAGAATTTGACAGTGTTACAATCTGTAAAATAGTCATATATTTTTGGTACTATTCACAGACTTTTAGAATCAAGGCTAATATAAGCAAAGAAACTTAAGAGATAGAATAACAAAATTAGTCCTCAATTTGTAGATGACAAATTATTTCACTCATGAATTGCACAACATGAATGTACTTTACCAAAAATACTGGTGTGGTTTTTTTGTTGTTTTGTTTTGTGGGGAGTTTTTTGTTTGTTTTATTATATGTATTGTTTTTTTGGTTTGGTTTGGTTTGGTTTTTGGCAGAAGAAAATACAAGACTATTTTTCTGTAGTGTTGTCCTTCAGGGGCCTTAGAATGGTTTGTAACCATTAATTGAGATCCAGAACAGTACTCTGAGATATTTTTTGTGTGTGTATAAAATGAGGATCAGAGTAACTAAGTGATTTGTCAAAGTCACAACAAGCCTTGGCTTTGTTGAAAAATTGTTTTGTTGAAAAAAGGATTTTAGGTAGGTTTGTTTGTTTGTTTGTTTGTTTGTTTGTTTGCCACAGGATAACTAAAGGCAGGAGAAGCAGAGCAAACACCTGTAAGCTTCAAGTGCAAAATTGTCCACAGGTAAAGCAGAATATATACGCATATACAATATGTATACATTGCAGTAAAAACTACAATGGCTTCATTTATGGTAAAACTTTTTAAAAAAATCAAGTACCATGAACATTTTTGTAACAGTCTTACCTTTCTTCTAATTTAACACAAAGTCACTGAGGACTTGTGTTCAAATAAGGCAAGCAGAAGAAGGAGGCAAATACAACACTATTCCCAGAATGCCTTGTTTTCAACCTGTAGACAAAGTATCCTTTTTCACATAACCCAGCAGAAATTAATGATCTTATGTACAAATACAGGTATTTTTATTCCTCCATGACTGTCCATAACAGTACAGGAAAATAGCAAAATATGCACTGACCTTTTTGCAAAGTGCAAACCTGAATTATTATGTGCATTGAGCAATGGACCTGCCTGGTGCTGTTGCTTAGAAGAAGCACGGTGTTCTTGATCAGACACAGATAGCTTTTATAAAATCTTTCTTTCAAAGTACCTGTCATAATGCAGGATGAGATTTTGTAATTAATGGACACTTTCTCCACAGATATGTACACAAGTAGTATTTACTTCAGTCACGTTCAAAAGGCTCTGCCTTATTAATTGCCTTCCTTTAGGTACTCTTAAAGACTTTATGTAACTCACCACCCTTCTAGCTTCTTTTTATTACTCTGCTGTGTTCCTATTATTATAACTGTTGTAGACTACTGGAGCTTTCTACATTGACTTTATTCACTTTCTTATTTAGTCACGATCTGGTTGGGGGGTGGTACGTGAAAAAGTGATGAGAGTTTGGTTTATCTTAGCCTTTATTATCAGATAACCACAAGGAAATAAAGCTTTGATATACTTCCTTAGAGAGCTAATCCTGGTGATTATGTGGAAATATGTGCAGTGGAAGCTACAGGGATATACTTCTTTAATCTCGTGGTGTTGAATACTTAATCCAGTAAAGATTCTTGGCAAGAAGATTTAAGAAAGAGCAAGATAATTAAACTGTTCACAGGTATTGTTTTCAGGAAAGTAGATTTGGTAGCTTACTACTGCAGGATCTATGTTTTTTGTTTTTGCAAAAGAGCACTTAAATAATATAATTGTATCAGCATGTTGTGAAACATACTATTTTCATGATTGAAAACTGTTAAACACTCAAAAATCCAGATCCATGCTGCAGAGATTGGACTTCCGTATGTGAAGATATGACTAGAGGGTGGTTATAGCAGTGCAGAAATTCAATTTTGCTTTATTCTGTTTTAGCCTCAATTTTTCCTTTATTCAGCTTTAGACTCAAATTTTCCTTTTTAATGCAAACTGAATATGAGGAGCTGAAAAAACAGCATACAATTCAGATTTGTCTGAGTAATCAAAACTGAAACCTCAATGCTGATCACTGACAGCATATCCACATACTTGCATACACAACATTAGTATCTCAGGGAGATAAAATTATGACATGCATGTCTTAGGGAAGGACATCATCCTTATTAAATGTATTTTTTTTTTTTTTTTTTGGACAAATTGGTCTTAATTGTGCACCATCTATGACTATTTGCATGCTTTGTTATCTGGGACAGAAATCCCCCCTCTGTGTGTGTGCATGCATACACACACATGCACACATGCACTCAAGATCCTGGGGTATGCACTTAGAGCAGACAATGCTAACACCAAATTGTCCCTGGTATAAGACAGGCTTTTAGATATCTCTTACCAGCGTGGCTTTTCTTAACAGTAACACTTACATTTAAGAATAAATAACATGGTCAGACTTTTTTAATATTACAAACCTTCCTTAATTACAAGATGATCACAGTTTGAAAAAAAGGAATATAAGAAAAAAGGCTTCTGCTTCTCAGTGCCATTTTTACAGTATCCAGTGTTTTATTAAAGATGTGGCAATTATAAAAAGGCATTTCTTACAAGTTGAATTTATTCAGCTTAATTAGAAGTGGCACCTGTTCTGAGTTTATATGTTCTTTATCAACAGGGAAGGATGAAGAATGTAGCTGTTAATGGGATAGTAGTGGAGTACTTTCCTTTCTCAAGACCAGAATTACTATTTAGTTTTGTTCTTTGATAATTTACAGTAATGACATGGTGATTTAATGAATACTACACTGTATACTTTAAATTAGTGAACATGTTAGATGAAGTTCCTGTGCATACACAGAACTGCCTGAAGTGAACAAATGTTATCTGTAAACCAGAAGTAGGATCAGGCTTGTAGATACCATATTTTTTTGGTTAATTTATGTCTTTCTAGGAAGGTCACACATTAAGACCGAATTCGCAATTTATGCCCGAATGATTATCTACCAATATATTTTTCATCCACCTCATAAAAATATTTGCTTTTCAATCTTCCAGAATTAGTTTAGTTCTTCTTTCAAAGGGGTTACAAATTGCATTGAAAAAGACATTACAGAGTCTTGTATAGAGCTATGCCAAACTGCTAGCTATCATCTTCCCTAGCATTTATGAGGCCTAGGAGCACATATCTTTTTGATAGTACTGGACCCTGGGCTTCTGTGTTGTTAAGGTATTCATGAAAATGAACTGTCTACAACCAGTCCAACTGATAAGATTAAGTCATAAGAGTTTCTGAAGTTCTAGTGGTCAAAGAATATATACCTATAGAAAAAAAACAAGAAAGATGATAAATTTACACGTCATGTGAATATTTCAGCACGAAATTAGAATATTATTTAACAATTTCAAATAATTCTATTAACCATACAAGAAATTGCATACAATTAAATAGTATTGCTGAATGGAACATAGTTATATTCTTATTTAAACTTAAATCTAGTAACAGCTTTGGTGAATATGAAATAAAACTTTTGTTTTGCTTCATTCTTTGTTGTTATCAAGTCTTGTCTTTAAAGAACACAAGGAGCAGTTTACTGGAGGAACTCATTGCCACAGATTATTATCATTTATGAATTGTTCATGAACATGGATTCAAGAAGGAGTTAGAGAAACATTCAGAATGGCTTTCCAAGCTTATCAAGAAAGATGATCCAGATATTGCCTGTGACTCAGTCAGTCTCAAAACTTCTATCTGTCAGATGCTGACACAGAGGGATCCCACTACAGGCAGAGGAGTAATCGGCCTTTTTGTGTACTGATCCCCATACTCTTTTTCTATCTGCTACCAGAGACAAGATGTGCACCTATGCTGATGTTAAATGTTTGATTCAAACTAACCACCTAAAGTTTTCCTTATTGGGTAGAGACTCGAGAGAGAAAAAGAATCTCCTAAAGCTATTTTACTCCTCTTGTTTTAGCAGACACAAATATGAGATGAAATGGCTCTCGTTGTTGCCCATTTCTCTATTAACTATTAAAGAAGACTGAATAACTTATACTAAGATCGTAACCTGATATAAATGATTTTCCATAGTTCAACTCTTCAACTTGATACTTAAATTCCATGGAGCAAAAACACAGAGTTTCTCATGGTAATTAGATGTTTATATAATTAAAAATATGAATGAAGACTCTTATAGAGAGCCTGTGAATCATCTAGGTGCAGGAGAGCCTTGCATAACGACAAGGAGGACTCTATTACAAAGAAACTCCTTGCAAGTAAATTAACTTCTAGATCCTATTACAGATTTTCTTGCCCATTCCAGGGAAAAGGTTGACAGTTTTGGCTATCACATTCCTGGCTGCATGCTGCAGTTTCCTTCAGCCTCTTCCCTGTTGTTTGACACTAATATGAAAGGGCAGTCTGTAGGGAGTACTTAGCTCTTCCTGCCTCCTACTACCTTCACAGAGCAAATTCTTCTCAGGAGTTGTACAAACAGAATTATTTTTTTTTTCAAGATTGAAACAGGAAACTTAGAAAAGTTGAAATAATACATAACAGCCTAAAATTAATTTTCCCCTCATTCAAGTCCAAGCAATACACTTTTTCATTTGTTTTGGTTTGTTTACCTTTCAAAAATTCAATTTAATCCCATAGCCTCACATGGAAATGAAGGTTCTAAATGCAGTATATTCTCTTCCTCAAGGTACAGATTGCTGTGGCTTGCATATTGCACTTCAGGCTCGTTCCTTGACACCATGGTCTGGTAAACAATATTTTCAAAAGCTCGTTTGTAATAATTCAGGCTTTATTTTCTTCCCTATGGGTAAAATTTCCCATGTGATGTTTATGTGTCACTTAAGATCCAGTCTTTTGGCTTAGAAATGAGAGGTGACACCTTCTGCTATCCTTTTGTTTTCATTTTTCTCAGTACACTACACAGAGGTTCACTTGTGCATCTTCATGCACTCTTAGTCACACATCTTTCACACAGAAAAGATTATAAATCTTGTCTAGGCTGAAAAGAAGAAAAAGTGAGAGACTGTGAGTGTTTTGTCAGTTCAAATGTTGCTGAGACAGAACTGTTTTGTTTAAGCCATGGGAGTATGTAAAGAGCACTTTGGTACCAGAGTAAAGGAGTGGAGGTTTCATATTTCTGTCTTTGTATGCTAAGGAGGTATCCTTTTGAAAGATTAGAATGTAAATCCCATGCTAGTTTCTGAACTGATATTATTAAGTTATTAAAAACCCCATAATTTTTGATTGTGGATGTTCCTTCACTGAACTGTCAAGTTATCTTGACCAGAAGAATAATATAGCAATGAAATAAAATGAAGAAATTGAGAATGTTTCCAAAGTACTTTGCTATAAGAGTCAGCTTTATCTAAGAGGGAAGGATGGTGCACACCTTTAAGATGTCTTGCTAACATGATTCAAGGTAATTTCCTTCACTGGTCTACCCCTGTCCTGCACTTTTCATTCCAGGGAAAGTTATTCCATTAGAACAGGAAAGTGATCTAATTCCTACTTAATGAAGAAAGTGCTTACTAATTTTCTTTGAGAATAAAAGTCTACTTGGAGAATGTCCTTAAAACTCAACTGGAGAATTCCGGCAGGAGACTCTCCTGAGTAGTTTGCATTGTAGGTAGTACAGCAGTTGGTTGCTGGATAACACGGGATGTTCTCTACCAGCTTTCAATTCTCAGTTTAACACAGCATCTTTAAGACAGCATCGCTGAAAAGGGAAAGGCTTGTTAAGAATTAAGAATTCAACTAGCAGAAAAAAAAAACCCTATATTTTCTGTGATTGTTTTCCCCTTTTTTCCTAAATGATGATGATGTTAATGATGATGATGATAATAATAATAATAATGGAATTTTTGAAGGAAAGTAGTACATAGATGCAGAAATATCATCCAGTCACTACCACTGCAGGAAATTTGCATTCTAATTTATATCAGATTTCCCTTCACAACGAATCTTCTAGGTCAGGCTAAGGTTTGCCATGGTTCTCTTCCCATGCACATGCTTATTTTTTTCTTTTCTGAAAAGCAGAAGGAAAAGCCAGTGCACATAAATGTCTTTCCATGGAACATATCATATGTCACAGTACCTGAGAACTGAGAAGCCTTCCTGGATCTCTCATCTTAGGTCTAGTAAGTGTATGCCTCACAGGCCATAAGATCAGCTGTTCCTGTTTTCTTCTTTTTTATTGAATTCCACTTTTATTACTGACGCATTTATTGCTGCATCTGACTAAGTAAAATATAATTACCTTCACTCAAGTTGTGAAAGTAAGCTCGACTAAGTAAAATATAATTACCTTCACTCAAGTTGTGAAAGTAAGCTCTTCATCTGAACTACAATAAACTCTGTAGTAAATTTTTAACTTTGAAGTCTGATGACTCCAAATGCATTCTTCCTCTTTAAGTGGGAGTGGTTCATATTTGTGTCCCATCTTTTTTTCAACATAGGTACAAAAAGATACAACTTTAAGGATAAAGAAGTTCCTCCTCTACCCTGAAGGAACACTCGTTTGGAAAATATATACAGATGCTTACTTTCTTGCTTTGCTTTCTTCCTGTTCTGTCCATGCTATGTGGAAAGATATTTCAGTTAATCCACCATTTGCATGAAATGCTCATGTCTAGATGATAGTGTATGTCACATACATAATATCTGTGTGAAATGACACCTTGATGTATAATAAGACAAACCCATGGTTTTATGTTTTTTTCAATGTATGTTTTTTTCAGTCTATTTCTGGATCCAAAACTTTAGGTAGAGATATTGATGTGGAGAATAAGGTCACGGAACAAAGTCAAACTTGTAGATGTCCCTCCTCTTCACAGGGATATCGGTCTAGAAGACCATTAAAAGGTCCTTTCCAACTCAAACTATTCTATGTTTCTATGAATATACAAATCAGCAAAAATCACTTCATTTTGTTCAAACTAGCAGAGAATGACTCCCCTTGAGGACTCTGGTGTCTGGCAAAAGCATACAGTTTTTAATTTTTATTTATTTATTTAGTTTGTAGCTGATTTACAAGAATTTTTACCACAGGACAAACAGGATTTTACTATTTACTACCCAAAGTATATAAAGGATGAAATTAGTAACTGTGTGATGAGCAACAACTCTCACTTACATTGCCATGCATATATACATGTCAGGGCACTGAGGACACTAATTAGTCTTATTGGCCCTGACCAGCCTCACATGGGACCTGTTCCCACACCCATGAGCCCAGGAGCATTACTTAACCTCAGCCCAAGGCTGTCACCACTGACTTATGCCGTGCTGTGTGAGTGCAGAGCTGCGGGATGTGCCCTGGGCCCAGGGATTCCCAGAGACACAGCCTTGCTCTTGCTGCTTCTTTCCAAGTTACCTCAGGCCTCCCCCAGCCCTGATCTGGGCACCATGGACCCTGCGTGTTGTCCATGGCCTTGACCCCACAGATCTTCCCAAAAGTTTAGCCTGGGCTTTATGTCCCCACAGTGCTGGCCTTTCTTTGGAATTAAATCAGGAAGTGACATTGTAGAGTCATTTGCAGTCTTATTCATTGCCAGCCAGAGCAGTTTCCCTGATTTGAACCTGACCACATGGATTCATGCTGCTCAGATGGTGGTGAGAGCAGGAGCAACACCTTTCCATGCAAGTGGAGCATTTGTTAAGTTACAGCTTAAAAGTGCAGTTCAGTGACTGACTGTTACCGTGACATTAGTCAAGTTTTTGACAAGGTCTGCCACAGTATTTTTGTATCCAATTTAAGGAAGTAGGGCCTAGATAGGTGGATTGGGTTTGTTCCATCTGGAGAAGAGAAGACTCTTGGCAGATCTTATAGCACCTTCCAGTAGCTGAAGGGGGCCTACAAGAGATACAGAGAGGGACTTTACAAGTGTCTGTAGTGATAGGACAAGGTGGAATGGTGTGAAAGAGGGTAGGTATAGATTCAATATTAGGAAGAAAATCTTTACTGGGAGGGTGATGAGGCACTGGAACAGGTGTTGTGGGTATTCCAGATGTTCTACAACAGAAGTTGTGGATGTTCCATCTCTGGAAGTGTTCAAGGGCGGGTTGGATGAGACTTTGGGCTACCTGTTCTAGTGAAAATTGTCCCTGCCATGGGCAGACATGTTAGAACAAGATGATCTTTAAGATCTCTTTGAACCCAAACCATTTTATAATTCCATGATTACATGGTGAATGAAAAACTGTGGGTTTTGGGCTCAAAGGATAGCTGTTAAAGGTTCAAAGTCAAAGTGTCAATGGGTTACAAGTGGCACTGTTCAGATGTTGATACCATAGGACCTTCTTAGGTCCCTTACAACTTACATGCTTCTGTGGTTCTAACCCTGGGCAATGCTACCATCCAAAAAAGCAGCCCCCACCTCATCCTTTATGTGCACACTAGAAATTGTTAGGCTCAGTTTTGAGATTAGAGTGCTACACAATTTCCTAGTCATGGTTCAGGTTGAAGAAGGAGGAACAGGATGGGAACAAGTCGGCATAGGTAACAACAGGAACAAGGCTGCCCTTCATGTCAGCAGCATGGATTTAAGCTTGGCTACACTGACTTAACCTACAAGCAACAAATTGGATCTTTTGCAGAGCACCGAGGGAACCTTCATCCAATGAAGTATTGGGCCCTGCCTCCTCTTCTTCCCCTAAGTTTGTTCGTTTTGCAGGTGTTGTTATCCATGATTTCCTTTTCACTACTGGAGCAATGGGTACCTCAGGTGGCATAGCTTGAGTCTCTGTCTCAGCCGTAGTCTTTTGAGAGTACTCAACTACAGCTCGGTAAGCACAAGCCAGGCCCCAGTACAAAGCAAGGAGTTGCTGATTTGGATTAGAATGAGCAAGACACCCTTCCATCAAACGACGTGTCAATTTGTTAGGATTGAACACTTGTTCTGGTGTAAAGTCCCAGGTAATGGGGGGTGTCAAACGCCCTAAAAATCTGCCCAAATTCATCCACATTCCCTGCCATCCAGGAACTGGCCCCTTTAAGGCATGTTCCAAAGTCCCAGTGATGTCTCTCGAGGTTTGGCCTGTTCTGCAACAAGGCAACCAATATCGCACTGCCTTTCCAAATTCTAACAGCATTCTTGTGGCATGAATCAACAACAACACCACCACGAGAGAACTTGAGTAAGGGTTAGAAAAGATCATGGGTGCTTTTGTTACTAACCCATCTATATAAAAGTTGAGGAGAGAAAGAAATTGATCCACGTTATTTCTCCAAGGACAGATCAAACCAAGCACTAAACCAGTTAAAGCAGCAGAAAAAAAAGTGAAGAGAGTCATGGTTATATGTTTACGTTAAAGTGTTCCCAGTATTCCCAAACAAAAAGGTATGTTTATACAAACACACCTCACTTGGCTACAATGCTGTAGGTGATTAGACTCTATGCTGCTGAGCTGTTTCCATTCACAGGATGAACAGACACCTCTCCAAGATCCTGGTCAGCAACATCTAACAACTTTTTAGATCAAAGCCAACAATTTGTAGAGTATGTGGGAGTGAGAAAGTTGGTGAAATTGTCAAATAACTTTTGTTCTCTCTGCCCTTTTGGTAGTAATCTCCAAGAAGCAAGTCACGAGTTTTCTTGGATTGCCATTTCTCAAATTCCATACAGTAAAGTCAAGCAAATGGGCCTCTTTAAGCAGATGACTAAACCCAAACACATTTTCTAAAGATAATTTAGACTTGAAGTGTAACCAGGGAATAAAGAGATTTCTCTACATACTCCCAACGGGAGACAGACAGGGAAAAAACATTGTCATCAGAGACCTGTCATTGAGTAAACCAGGAAAAGATCAGACTTCATCCCTGACAATTAGGGCATTTCAAACAGAATTGTTCTGTACTGGTGACTGCAGTGAGGACTGGCAGACGCTAAGAGCAGTAAATGACAGGCATTCATGATATTCCTTGTGGGATGAAACACTGTCTGCTTAAAAAAATTAGCAGGACTGTTCCAAAACCCCTTCCCAGAGATCAAGATCTGACCATAGTCTGAATACTGGGACCACACATGAACATCTTGCTCTGCTGTCTTGAAGCAACAAGACAAAATTACACAGGAATCATCACCCAAGTAATAAATCTTACTGTCAGCCAGGTCTCCTTGTTGTTGGTTATTTTGGGGTTTTGTTTGTTTTATTCGTAGCATGCTGTCTTGGGTAACTGCATCAAGCTGAAAATCTTATTTTTGTCTTTAAAAATTATTTTTGTTCTCCCATGTGGCTGGGAATGGTGGGTGTGTGTGGAGGTTGGGGGAAGGAATTAAGTATATTGTTCTTGTCATACTGTTCATTTATCATCAATGACTTGAGCGTATTTGCTCCCTGTATGCTGTGTGTACATCTACTGGCTTGAAATCTCTCAAATACAAGGGTGAAACTCTGTTTATGGGAGTAGAAGAAGAAAAGAGAAACATTGTCAGGGTCTTTGACATTGTTTATGATCTCTGATGAACCACACTTGGCATTTTAGTGTTTGTCCTGGGAGAGTTTGTCCATTCAGTAAATTCATCATAACTTCAGCTGCATCTGGAGCATGTTGAAAAAAACTACATTTAATATTAGAAATTTACATGGAACTGGAATAAGCTGTGCTGGTGCAGATCACAGCTCAGAGCAGCTTTGTCTAACTCTGCTAGAGCCTGGCAGTGATACAGTGCTTCTGGTGGAAAGCAAGCAAAGGCTGAAATCACAGGAAATCCACAGGGCAGTTCAAGTCCTTGCCTGAGACACTGCAAATGACAAGTGTTTTGCAAAGGCTGGTCCAGTAGACAGAGAAGACAACTATGCAACAGTAATGTGTGATGTGGTTTTCTTGATTTATTTTTCATATAGATTTCTCATAAGGCAGAAAACAAACCTTCAGATTAACACATTTTTGTAAGATGTGTTTGTTTTAAGAGAATCTTTATTGAGAGAATTCCCCATTTTCCCTGCTTAAAAAAACCCAACAAAAACCAACCAACCAAACAAACGAAAAAAGAGTAATTTGAAAAGAAAGGGAAACATCTCTGTGTGTCTCAGAGTAAACATTTCCTGCTGAGCTCCTGGCAGGCACTGAGCCCACCCCTTCAGAAAGAAATCAGATCCTGAAGCAAACTAGGTAAAGGAAAAAAAAAAAACAAACAAACCAAAACACAACTTAAAAACGCAGCTGTTAAAACATTTGGGCTCTTCCTTCAACCTAGTGCTACAAATTTGATCACTTCAGTTGGTTTGCTTATGTGCTTGAAGTCTCAGACCCTCTGCAAGGGAACTTTCAAGAGGATAACATGAAACATTCTCATCTTGTTCTTTCTGTCCTCTTCATCACTATCTTCCTCTCCACATTCTTGGAGGACAGTCAGAAGATTTATTGCATAATTTCTTTGGCGGCTGTTAACCAAGTGTGCAGTTACAGCTTGGTTTAATTAAGAAATTAGAGTGATTCTTTTATGTAGGTCACATCAGTTTTTGATTCCAAATCTCATAAAATTCTAACCTTTCTGAAAAGTCAGTGGTGTATCTATGGGTTTTAAAAAAATCACTTTCTTAAATGCTTCTGAGTGTTGTTTATGCCTGCAAATGCCATCGCCTGTTTACTAGACAAATTGTCAGAGAGACATTTGTTTGAATGTGACATTTGGTAAAACCTATTGTTTTGCAGCAGAGTGTTTTCAAATAAGATTCATAAATACAGTCTGAGCTCCCAATTGTTTGAAGCATGGTCATGCTGGAAAAGAAACAATGAATGATTTGAGTTTCCTTTCTTAGTCTCTCATCACTATCAAGTATTAACAACCCATCAGACAGCAAGGATATCCTGGCTCAGAGATATGAATTATTTTTTTTTATTATCTAAATTACTGAATTCACTAAAAGAGAAGATCCTGGTGGTTATAAATTTATTTCTTTTTCCTGCTAATCAGACAGCGTTCGTCTATGGACACTGGCTATTGCTCTCAGAATGCCACATCTATGTGACCGCAACAAACACAGCTGCTCAGCACCTCATTCCTTTGTTACATTAGACTGTTAGCCTTCAGACTGACCAGTCACCCTGCCTTTCCTTTCCTCTGGAGGAATTCTCATCCCCATGTGTGATATTTTAAATCAATTTGTATTATTTTAGAAAGCTTCCTGGTCTTTCTCTGACTCAATATCAGCAGAGTTAATGCAAATTTTACTAATATGTCTTAGAGTACATTTTAAAATATTAAATGAAAAGACCAGTTATTCCTAAGTAGTACAGCATTTCATCCCAAATCAAGGTTTTTACGTCCTTGAAGACTCAAGTAATTCAAAAGATTTTGTAACCCAGTGAGAATGTTATATCACCTCCAACAATATCTTTATTGCTCGAGTGAATTAAGCAATGTACAGTGAACAAGTTACAATATCTTCATTGCTCAAGGACAGGAGATCCCTCTACCAAAGAGCAATGCTGAAGTATACAGGAACTTTTTTTGAAGTATTGGCCCAAAACTCAGGAATTAACTCCTGCAGGGACTTAGGACCCTCACAGGCTGCATTATCTTCTGTTGTGCAAAGCCTAAAACTGTGAGTCCCCTAATTTATAAAAGCACAACAGCAGTAAATGCTTTATATTAAAATATAAAAATAAAAATCCTAAATAATGTAAGGCACAAACATATAAAAATCCTATCGAAACAAAGCCTTTGCTGAGGTCTGCTTCTTTTGAGACTGGTGAAAGAACAAAGTGTGGCAAAAATGGCAATCACACAAATTACTTATACTAAAAATAATAAAACAGGCCAGTTATCTGTCCCTAAGCGTGAGTCTGACATGCCTACAGTTAAATATTTCCCCTCTCCTGTCCTAGTTCTTACTAAGTTTTGGAGAGCATCCTGACCTGTGTGTTCCCCCAAACCATGCCTGGAAGTGATTGGGATAGTGCTCAAAGGTTAAAAACACATAAGGGATCATGTCAACACTTATATAGTAGGGGTAGTCACAGGCCAATGCCCCGATTTCAGATAATTTTCTTATGTAGACCTAGTGTAGATGTAGAGGTAATGTAGAGTAAAAGCCAATGTAGTCTGTTAGGCAATAAGATGCAGTAGACATGTGAAAAAGGACAGACTCAGATGAAAAAAGAAGAGCAAGTTCAGCAGAGTTTACAGTGTATTACTGAGGCAAAAATTCAGATCTAACTGTTTAATATCACACTGCAGGCTATCTGTATCATCTGGAGGTAGGATGCCAGCATAATGAAACACTGTTTTATTAAATATTTTTGAAGGAGACTTGGAAGGAAAGCTATTTCTCTATATCTGTCCTGGGAAATGCTCCAAAAAAAAGAGCTACAGGCTGCATGGAGGGTCCTACTTTTCTTCCTAGTTCAATGAAGAATCGTGTTGTTCTTCACCCCATATAATATTTGTCCATTCCTCACGTCTTACACAGCTTTCCCCCACATACCTACTTTCCTAGGCAGGTCCTGGCAGCAAATACCTGTGAAAACAGGATTACGGCAAGCAATGGTTCCTAAGACCAGGGCTGTAGCAAGCAGTGGTTCTTATTTCAAAGGGAGGTCTCTCAAAACTGTGGAGTTAGCCTTTTATCAGATATAGGATTTGCAGTGATAGCTGGCAGTATTTTCTCAGGATCAACCAGAACTGAATTATAGGGAACCAATATTGTAAAACTCAACAGTGGCAGGGAATTGCTAGGAAATATTCACAAAACAGCATTACCTTCTGAGTTGCTGCAAATATCATGCCCTAACATAGCTGTAAGAGCATTCTGGATAGCAAGAATGCACTTCTATAACTGAAACTCCAGCGGCTTCTTAATTGAAGTACTCCTTCATGCTCTGGTAGCCAAATTCCACTTCCAAAAATCACAGGAGCCAAATTTTCCATATCAGTACATTTCTTCCTTCTGTAATGTTTCTGTGCCTTTAGCACTTATGCTGAACATGACTTTACTGAGCAAGATAAGGAAGCACAATTTTTTTTTTTATTGCTGTAGCTACAGGATGGGTATAGATGCTTTCTGTTCACATGCCAGCATTGTTGTAAAGCAGTTGTGCAGTTCCATCCCTCCCACTTGAAGGTCAGGTTTGTCCCTGCTGCTCAGGCTGCAGCTGCATTTTGCAATCAATTACAAGCAATTGTTTGGTATCTTTTCTTCCTTAACCAAACTTTTGTGTGAGTTGAGACTTTGTGATTTCATTATTTTGTAGTGAAACATGAAAATCTGTCCTTACAGGTGACAACAATAAAATAACCTCTTCCCTGTTTCTTTTGGAGTTGGAAAATCTAAAGAACAGTTTTGACTGGAACTTTTTATACTATTTTCTTAATGTCTGGTTGTAAAATAATTGGTTTATAATTTTATTTCAGAATGTTTCCTTCCCTTCCCCCACATTTTTGCTAAAGTAATCTGTATTTTCCAGCACCAATGGGGAAAAAAACTTTGCCCTGGAGCAATCTCATAAACACTTGCAAAAGACATAATTCTTCACAGTCAGATATTCATAAGGCAGAAACTGGGTAGCTTCATGCAGCAACAGCAAAAGGCTGCAGACAGGCTGTCTGGTGGATTGTGCACTAGGCTGGGATCCAGGAATTCTTGAATCCTAGTGCTGGCGCTTCCACCAGCTTGCTGTGTGGTCTTGGGCCTGGGCAAGCTGCAGCCTCTGTCTCACAAGTTGCCCATGTGTAAAAGGATGATAATAATATTTGCCTGTTTCATAGGAGTCAACACTCCTGTGTTAATGTTTTTACAAAACTCTGAAAAGCTAAAGAGCTGCCAAAGTGTTAAACCTTTCTACTAAGTAAGGTATTTGTCTTTACATTTAGAATGAAACTTGCTTTAGTGAGCAAAAACATTTCAACCACCTGCAAAGCTTTACAGACACTGTTGGATATTCAGTGATGTTTTTAATTTATATTAATCAAATTAGAAACATTTTTTAAAAGAGGAGCAAAGTTTTGCACTTTCTGTGCATTTCAGTTGATTTGCTTATCCCCTTGCCCCGTGCATTGTACTTTATATTGCACACTAGCCAACTGTAGATTCCTAGATTCACTACTGAATTTAGCAAGCACAATCTATTGAACTCATATGGTTTTTCTTTTTGTTTGCACACCTGACATTCATGCAGTCGATATTTTCAGTCAAGTTAAACTAGCTGACATTACAAGGTATTCAAAATAGGATAATCCACGATAAAATTACCCCAGTCAAGGATAATATTTATTCTATCCTCTTGAACTATCAAAGCACTAAGCCTTCCAGAAGCAGACTGTGTTCACTGTCCTGCTGGAAGACCTGCATTTAACCTGACATGAAGATGCATTTTTAAGGAAATTTTTTGCATAAGTTGTATAAAATACATAGTGTGGAGCTTTGGGAGAAGAGAAGAGCCAATTTAAATTTTTGTTTATAGAAAATCCTCCTCCCTGCCCAATAAAGCTCCAGGGGCAGATGAAGCCATATGTGAACTGAGACTGAATTTCAAGAGCCATTTTGGTGAACATGACAAATGTTTCAGAAACCATGAAACATTTTGTTCAGATGTTTTTGTTTTGCCATTTTTAAGTGCCTCTTGTGATTCAAATGTTAGAAGGAGTAACTAGTGTTAAGAAGTCAATGCCCAGCAACTTTCAGATAAAAGCAGCCTCTGCCTCTGTAAGTCCTTTCTCACTTCGTTCCAGTGAGACCTTTGATATTCTTAAGACTCTTCTCTTATGCAACTCAATCTAGTAATGCAAAAGAAAAATAATTTTTCACAGATTAAGCTTCGCCAGCCTGTAAGTTCAACTCTCTTACAGAATGGTTTCTTGAGCACATTACACTGGCTGAGAGAAAGAGATTTCCCCATGAGCATTGGTATGGGTGAATTGAATCAATCTCTAACTAATGATTATTTCTTTATCTAACTTTAATATAATTCCTTCAATTACTGCTTTAATATAGTGCACTATCCTATCTTATAGTATACTATAGTAGTGTTAGTGTTTATATTGTGCAGTAAATAATTTTGATTAAGATCTTTTGTCTCATCATTTGTAATAATAAACGATTCATTTTGTATAAATATTCTCAGATTGCCATCATTAAAACCTGTGGGACAAAAGTGGTTCCATCACACCTCTATAACTCCTTAAATTTAAACTACTGACAAAATCTGTGGCTAAGACCAAGGCTACTCTCAGAGGATGAGACTAGAAAGAAGGGACATCCTTTATGCACCTTGTGACTCAACAGCAGGGCTTCTTTAGTAAATTTTGTTTAAGCCTTCCATTCTCACCTGCGACAGTCACAAAAGATGAAAGCTCCATATTTTTTATCACACCAGTTACCACTGATTCAACATAACCTGAAACTGTACCCTGAGAAACACCTCAGTGGGGAAGAGGAAAAAGTCCTTAATTTGAACAAATCCCAAAGAGAGGGTTCAGGTATAGAAAAAAGACTGAATCACTAGTGGTTTGTATGAGGTGTGAAAATCTTATGACAATGAAGATTCCCAATTAGGAGTTATACTCAGGCCAAAGAGGTGAACCACAGAGGGTAAAAGTTCTAAACCTAATCTAAATGCTAATTGAAAAGGATTTGTTTGTTTCCTTTAGGGACACCTATGTCTTTAAATGCTTTGTTTGCTCTTTAACCTATTTCAGCTTAGCAAATATATACTTTTATCTTTACAGTAGTTGAGTTCGGAATGGTTTTGGTATTGGCTGCATAATGCTGAGGTCTCCCATCTTTTGGAAGGAACAAGTCCTTAAACTTCAGCGTGTTTTACAGTGCCTTTCTCCCCATTCCACCAGTTCTATCTTGTGACACTGAGCAACACAGTGCCAGCCTGTGCAGTACCATTGGCCAAGAATGTTCTCTGGCTTGCAGTGATGGGCCACGTAATATGCCTCAACCCCAAAGATTCTTGCAAGTTACTATCACAGCTCCTTCTCTGCCATGTCAATGGGCAGGGGAATGGCTTTTCCAAAAGCTCTGGTACACAGCTGTTAATATTACATTACTTGTCTTAGGATCAGAGAATCAAAGACACTTGAGATCATCTAATTTATGAACTCCAGGGAGACATATTGCAATTACCTTATTTGAGTATTATCTATAAAAAGGGAGTTTGAACACATATTTTTTATATATTGTATATATTTATATATATAATGTATATTTTTGTATATATTATATAACAATATTTATATATATACCATTTTATTTTGTATAATTATATACGAATACATATAATTTAACTGAAAAGGATATAAGACAAATTATTAGAATAATAGAATCATAGAATGCTTTATGTTGGAAGGGACCTTAAAGATCATCTAGTTCCAACATTCCTGGCACGAGCAGGGACATTTTCCACTAGACCAGGTTGCTCAAAGGCCCATCCAACCTGGCCTTGAAAACTTTCAGGGATGGAAGCAGATGTAGACAATGTGTAGCTGAATTTTTTGCCACAAATTTTTGACTTTATGACCTAATGATAAGGCTAAGCAAGAACGCAGAGCTGTAGACAAGAGAATCTCATTAATATGTAAATATCCACCTGCTTCTGAAAAAGGATATTTTCAAATGTAAGAACCTATATATATTTGGCTTTTTAAATATGTCTTACAAAATAATATAACTCAAACTAAAGGACATTCTTCAGCTTCTGACTCCATGAATCAGTTTCCTTGGGTTTATATTCAGATTTATTATATTTTATTCATATAGCAGGCTTAAGGAAGTGATCCAATTCTGTCTTCTCTAAGCTATGGGAAGGAGCACACCAACAATATTCCTTTTGAGCACCTTCTTAAAATATCCTTTAAAAATTCCAGAAGTCTCACTCTAATATGCTTGACAGAAACCTGCATACTGAGGTAGAAGAAGAGGATTAAATGAAAATTGTTTGAAAATAATGAGAGTGATGGATATGATTTCCAGGTACCATTTCTACCCTTCACTGGTTATGCCTGCAATTTTGTTTGAATTGTAAAATTTGCATTTTGCTCTGAAATTTATCCAAAGTCTCGCATTTTTACAAGGAGACACTGATTTCCTTTACTGATTAGCTGAACAACTTGGTGCCTCAAATCATACACTATGCCTGGCACAGACCCTTTACACTGTAGGTTACACTTCTATAATTCTTCTTCACAGTGCAGGAATGAGTTTGAAATATTTTTTTCTCATATGTTGTCCTTTTACATTTTAATAATTCCACAACAAGATTTGCTACTGCTTTCCTCAGGAAAAAAAAAAAAGAAAACAAACAAAAAACCCCCCCAAAAACACAACAACAAAAAAACCCAAAACAAACCAAAAACAAAACAAAACCAACTAACCATTCTAAAGGATCCTAAAGGATCCTCATGATCAAGAAATCATTTCAAATGGCCTATATTTGACATTTCTTCCTCTTTTTTTCATTTCCTAGACACATTTCCCCTGTTTATAATCTAAATAGTGGTTTTCCTTGTTGATATTTTTAGCAATCAGAGATTTGTAGACCATTTTTGAAAAAGACGTGAAATTCGGGTAGATTTATAATATGCTCAACTCTATTATCCATCTAAACCCATAACAGTATGAATTGATTTCTCCTAACTGTGCTCCTGCACTGTTATGTTCCAGCTGCACTTGGAGGACTAGAGTAACACATGACTGTATGTATAACCCACCACGTACAACTACAAAATCATTGCTTTCTCTCTTTTAGCAGATAATCTTGCAAGGAGTAAAATTGACAGGAATTCTTTTGTGTCATCAAAATAGGCACATTATATACTACTCACATAGCACAACCTCAGCTGAAGGCCTGTATTTAGTATAAAGCACTGTATCCTGCTGCCACAGTACTTTCTCAATAATACAGTAATTGAGGTTAAGAATTAGTAAGACAGCTGGACACATGCAGAAGGTTTATAAGGATTTTAGAGTGTTAAAAATAATAATTTAAAAGCTGTAATATGATTTAGACTTGGCCAGACTAGAACCTTTTTATTTTACCTAATTTTTAGTGTCAAGTTAAAAAAAGGCAGTTTGAATTTTTCTACCTCTTCATTCCTGTGTAACTGAAACAGGACTGACTAAAGGGAGAGAATGAAATACACTGAATCTTTTCCAACACATTTTGCTAGCGACTGGGTTGGAAAAAGAACACCACAGTAATGCAAAATAGCCATGAGATGTGCCTGTATTCTGTCTGATTCATTGACCTCTGTTTATATGTAACAGCGCAACATTGCACTCACTGGTTCTTTATCCTTGAAATATCTTTGGAGCAGGGTAATCTTTGAGTGGCTGTTACTTTCTACCTCCTTGTATTACAAGTTCATTCTGTCACTGAAACTCATTTTGTCTCTGAAAACTGCTAAAATAAAGTGTCGTTCTACTGTGGAAACAGGCTCTTTATTTGATGCAGCCTGGCTTTATTATTCTATAAAACTTTGATTTGCCCATCTTAAGTTCTTTGACTGTGAGAAGGGTAAGGATCATCATCAGCAATATTGAAACTGTACAATAACAGGAACAGTTTTGCAGTGAACTGGGAGCAAGAACATTCACCTCTGAGAATTACAATGGAGAAAGGAGGATCCCTAAAGAAACAAGAGAGTTGCTCTTTTAAAACTAAGAAGTTTCTTCTGTTAAACTGAGGAATTCTGATTATTTTCAAAGCCAGGATATTATTAGGACGATATGTCAACAAACTAACAAGGGAATATGTAATTGCAATAAGAAATAAGTGGGTTTTTTTGTTTGTTTGTTTTTGGTGGTGGTGGTGTTTTGTTTTGATTTTTTTTTTTTTTTTAATTTCCTAATCACACTGTGGTCTCACATTGTTTGTAATTTCCTTAGCTAAATCTGATACTATGGATGTCTATAAGAAGACTATAGTTGTGGTTCCTTTAATGAAGAAAATACAGTTGATAAAACTTAAAATGAGTCTAACTTTTTTTTTTTTTTTGAAAAAGAATTGGATTTTCATTATGGAATGATACAAATTAAAAATCAACATTGAGCAACAGTGTCTTATGATATAGGAGATCAGTACCAGAAAAATCAAGTGAAAACCTCCTTACTGATAAGTCATTAATTGAGGTTTGTTTAAACAGATGATTTGCAAGATAGCTTCCAATAACATACTGTCTTGATTTAAAGACAAATATTGGGAGGCAGGAGGTCCAATATGGTGAATGCGCCTCCCCCCACCCCCCCCCCCCGCCCCCTTTTTA
>JAWWEE010000040.1:30773199-30783262 GCA_035221455.1 Xenops minutus
TCTCATGTAGGTATGTGCCAGAGGAGGTTCAGAGCAGAACTGTTCCATAGAAGTGTGGAATTTTGTATTTACTAGGATAAGTATTTTCCAAACAAGTCAATAAACTTTTTATGTCAATGGCTGGGCAGGGTGACAAAATTGTTCTCATGGTTTTTGGAATTCCCTTTCAAGATCCCAGTCTTAGAGAGTTGCCACAGTCTTTTATGTCCTTAATATGTTCTCTTTCTGGAAACTCCTAGGCAAAAAGCACAAGTTTTAATTTTACAAGTAACTTCACTAGATATTTTAAAAGGGTTTTTTTATTATGTGATTTTAAAATATACTACTCTGTTATTTTGATACTATTTTACTCTCATTTCTGTGTGGCTGCTGCACAATGAAATCTTAATTCCTTTTACAGGTTAGTTTTTATTATTGTAAACACAATGAGCTGATATCTATTTTTTTTCCCAGTTTGCCCATTAAATGCATTTAAACACATTTTAATGTCTTACAGAAATTTATTTAGAATGTCTGAGGTTTTGCTTGTCTATCAATGAAATGCTACTGAAATGTATTTAAAATAATTTAAATGCACACATATTTCTGGGAAAGGAAATTTCAGAGCTCTCTTGTTTAACTATACTCATATACTGTTATAGCTAAAAGTTCTTACTTTCATCGTAAAAAATATGTTAATTAAAATATTTGAAATAAAGAAATTACGTATTTAGGGTAAGTTCAAAAAAAAGAAGTAAGGAAAATATCTTAAAGAGAACTTCTCAGTGAACTTGCTGTATTTAGAAAAGGCTAATATTTGGAGCCCATTTTGGATAACAATTTAAAACTAAACTGTATAAAATGCAGCAGAATAGCACAGAAGAAATCCTTGAGTCTGATTTCTTCATTAACAGAGTTCACTTATAACACTGGACTTTTAATCTCTGATATCTATAGTTTTGCTGTAGGGAATCTACTCTGCCATATGCATGATACAGTAGTGTTGGAAGCTCCTCTGCTAATGAATATGAAAAGAAAGGGTAAAGAAAACAATAACAACAATAACAATAATAGTAATATCATAAATCTTCTTGAGGAAGTTCTGATCCAATTGCAGATCAGTGCAAGATATTCTTTTTGAATGTTCACCATCTTTCAAGAGATAGCAAGTTGCAGAGCTGTTTTATTTCTCATTGCTGATGCATTATTTTCTCCCATGCTGTGTTTTGCAACCTTTGAAGCCAGAAGACAAATCTCTAAAACATATGAAATGTAGATAGGTTCGGGGTTTTTTTGTTTTGAAACAACCTACATCCACTGGTGACTGGGCATGTTGCATGGATTGCAATTTAAAAAGCATAAAATTTACATAATTCCCAGTTCTAGGGCTGTATTAGTACATATTTCAGTTTCTGCTTCTCAATTTTAAGTGTAAAAACAGCTGTTTTAAAAAATAAATAGATCTGTGATGATCTCAGTTAATTAATTTACCTGAAGGACAGAAAGATAAAAAAAGTTGATTTGTGTCTCAGAGAATTTCCAAACCTGTTCTATATGTACTGTAAGATGACAGTGACAATGGTATACAAATGTTTGACAGGTGCAGCCACAATATGGTTCTAATTTGGAAGTAGAGCAATACGCCTCAGACTGAAGGAGTGACTTTAATGAGAATATAGCAAGCATTTGCTGTGAACAGTATTTTAACATTATTTCCTAGTCAGAAAAGGGAAAGACTTGTATTTCTTTGGGTATCTGTGTGCTTGATAAATTTAACTGTGTTTTTGTTATCTTTAATATTTCCCCCTCCTTATCTTGACTCTCCAGATAATAACAATATCTATGCATAAAAATATATTCAGCCTGCAACAGCAATTATTGATTTCTAAAACCAAATTCTATAACATGAACAGCATCCTGTCTCCCCAGAGAAGAGAAGTTTTGGAAGAAAATGTCCGTGTCCTAGGAAAGGTTCATTCTTGAGTGCCAGGAAGAAAATAACCCTGCTTTCTCATGTCCTCTAATATTATTAAGTATCTAGCTACCAAGCAACAGCATGTAGGAGACAAAATGAAATACGGATGAGGCGGGCGGGGGGGGAGGGGGGGAGGCGGAAGTTGCAATTATCAGAGATAATGGTGTTTACAAATTACAAAGCACAAGAAAGTTGTAGCTTCAGAAATCCAAATATTTCTCTCTGCCTGCATTAGTATTTAAACAGTATCTAGACAAAATTCACTTTTTTACATGCACAGTAGGACAGGACAGTATGAGAAGGATTCTGTGGAAGGCTCCCTGTTGACTTAGATTTCTTTCTTGTCCCAGACCTTTCTCTCTGAGTAACTTCAACTGAATCAGCAAGTCCTTCCATCAGTACCCTTCTATACAGAGAGCAGTGAAACTATTGTGAAATTTAACTTCCCAAAGAGATGAGTCCAATGAAGTTTTATGATGTGTTTTATTTCATTTTTAAATCAATCTATTAGCAAACACTCTACATCCACAAACAAAATAGCAATCTCTCAGGTTGTATTTCTATTGTATCCAGGGCAGCTTACTGAGTTTCAAAACCCTAATTTTCACTATTCTTTAAAAAAGTCTTTAATTTTCACAGTGTTTTTTAAAATATCATGAACTTTACAAAGGATATGCAACTTCCATTACTGCCTAAAAAAATCTCAGAGTTCTTTGGTTATAAAACCTGCAAGGTCTGTTCATCTGCTCACTGAAGTGCTCAGTGCCAGCTCTGTTATGGTTGATTGATATCGGCTGCAGAGATGTTCACAGCCACCACAGTCCTATCACTCTCAGAAAGGCTGCTGTAGGCATCACTACCCAGGCAGTTCCTACTCTGGGATTTCAGGAGATGAAAATTATATATATCTAAAAGAAAGGATGATTTATAGCAACTCATGCTCTAAAAGGCAGTAAATATGTTTGTAATTTACATAATCTGGGGAAGTGCTAAATAAGAATATCAAAGAAAGATGATAATTAAAAAAAAATATATACATTGAATTTTTACCTCCTTCAGAGGTAAAATAGTCATATTTTCAGAATTTTAGGATTTTTAGGTCCATAACTATTTCTAATTATCTAGAGGGTTTAAAATTTTTCAAAATGTTATATTAAAGATTATCTACGATAGAGCTTTAATAGGGTACACTGTGATTTAGCAGGGAAAAATGTTAACATCACTTTTTTTTAATAACTACATTAGTCTCTAAAACGTACTGCTGCTTTGTTCATTGCTAGTGTGAAATTGATAAAGCTGATTCAAGCTGATAAAGGAACTGGAGGACCAGAGATAATTAAAGGCAAATAAAGGATTCCTGAGCCTCTGATCTTTATATTGTCTTAAATAATAATAACTTCAGCCACAGTAATTGAATATGTCACTGACCTTGCATGTTTTTTGATATATAAATTAAAAGTGAAATAAAGGGCCTCATGGAAAATAAAAGCAAATCAGATATCAAAAGAAGAAAGGGAAATGTTCAATGAAAGACTAAATGTGAACTGAGTGGCAGAAGAGTGAGAAGGAAAAAAGATCTGTCCTCATTCCTAGTACGTGAAAATGGAACTTCTTTTGCATAAATTATCTTCTTGGAAATAAATCTTCATAACCTATTGATCTCAAATTTTGAGGATGTGTAGAGGATTCTTACTTTGGTTTCGTGAGAGGGATTGTTCTTAATCTTTGGTGAAAAGTTAATTTATGCAGTAATGAAACTATGAGTTTTATTTCTGTCAGTAGGTATTAAGATATGGCTAAGCAAATAGATTGTTATCTGTTGGACATGCTTAATGAAGGACAGGAACAAAGTTAAATAGAATAATGTCAAATTGCAAGAACACTATTTATTTATTTGCTGTGCTTACTCTTGCTTAAAAGAACATTTGCTTTTCTCCCTAGAGGTTTCTTTTATTTTTGACAAGCACTGGGGAGCTTTGAACCATAGAGTAATACAGACCAGGAGCAACCAAAGGAAGTAATGTAGTTTACACCTCTAATCAAAGCAGGTCTAACTTCCAGGTAAGGTAAGATTGCTAGGGGCCTTGCCTGGTCAAGTACTGTTATTTCCAAGGATGGGTATTCCACTACTTCTCTGAGCACTAATTCCAGTGCTATCTTCATAAGCAATATTCTTTGTTTGCAGCTAGCCTGAGATTTCCCTGTCGCAGCTTGTGACCACTGTATCCTGTCTTTTCACTGTATGCATCTAAAAGTTAGCTTTCATCTTCTTCATGGCCCCTCTTTAGTAGTTGAACACTGAAACTGGATCCTTCATCAACCTCTTCTTCAAGCTGAACAAACGCAGCTTTCTTGTCCTCTTCTCACACATCTATTTCCCCCCTCCATCATTTTGGTGCCCCTGTGATGGTTTCTCCCCACTTCATTTCTCTCTGTCGTACAGAGAGGGAGCAATATTTCAGTTGCGGCATCATGAATGCTGCATAGAGAGCAGTAACCACTTCCCACAGTCTGCTGCCTATGAATTTTCTAATGTAGCCCAATAGGCAGAAAACCTTCATCACCAACAGGCCAGACTCATTTTCTGTTAACTGGATTCTCTAGGTAGCCAGAATTCATCTTTACAGTTAGCAAAGGAGACTTGCAGGAACTGTTACCCAAACACCTTAATTTCTAAAACAATAATGTTAAAGAAGTAGAGGCAACAGTATTCACATGATTTCTACCAAAATGTCTCCCCATTTTTAGACATGTATTTGTTTTCTTATGGTTTGAACATCCATTGAAATTAGTGAGCACAACCATCAGCTCTCAGTTAGTACAAGACATATCTATATTCCTTTATGGAATCAGGTGACTGAAACAAGAACTCCACCCAAAATGCAGATATCTATCAAGAGGTGAGGTAATTCATAATTCAGAATTGTATTAGTAGATTGTAAGCACTTGGAAGAGAAGCATCAGATATATGAGTAAAGCCACAAGAGGAGCAGCAAAGATGAAAAGAAAGATGCAGAGACAGAGAAAGGCCTGTACAGAGATGTTTTGGCTACTTTGTCTTGAGAGAAATTATAATATAAGTAAAGAATAAGACTAAAACCTTTAGAATATACCAAAAGCATACTACTAGACAGGATGCTTTTCCCCCAACAGTTGCTGATAAATACACCCCTATTTGGTTTTTATCAGTGTTAGGAAGACCTGCCATTTATGGGTGGGGGAGGGGGGAAGTTCTTTTTATAGAATAAAGCCTCTCAAGTGTCTAATTTGTTTGAAAAGTAAATAGCTTTACAGCCTAACAGATGGTGAGCTTTAAGGAGAATCTACACACCAAAAATGTACCAATTTAAGTGGTCATATATTAATGCTGTACAAATATACCACTCTAAGAACTTGGTTTTAATGGGATGGAGTTTGATTACTGCAACAGCCTTCAGCTGGCAGCCTTGAATTGGGCTGAGTAATTCATACTGATATTTTTAATACAGTTAGGTATCCTTAAAGCTAAATTGACATAAGGTCTGGGATTGAAAAGCCCACGCAAGAAGTCTGAACTGATTTTTAACCGATACCAGTTTATCTCCCTTGATTGTAGAAGAGAATAGCGCAAAGAACACAGACATAGCTGTCTAGGATGAGTCAGATGAATCTTATATGTGAATGAAGTCACCCAGTGACTTGCCTGGAAAGAATGCTGTTTCCTGCTACTGAAAATGAAGGCCCTTTCTGCTTAGATACTTAGGAAGGGCTACATATATCTTGAGGTGATAAGGGCTAGTGTCTCAGAGTACCAGCAAGCATATGTGCTGTGCAAGGGAATAGAGACAGTCTGACAAACATGGCTTTGGTAAAGACACTGGATCCCTGCCACACTACATTACAATTCTTTTATATCTAAGTTAATGGCTTAGAACTTTTTTTTTTTTTTTTGCATGTATTTCTGTAACACACCTATTTATAAACTGTATACACGGGCAATAGGAACATCAAACCTCCTGCATATTCCCTCTCCTTTCCATAATACACCATGCTACAGCAATGAAGGAAAAGTGCAAGCATGAGTTTATTTATTATCTTCATAGAATTAAAAAGCTGACCTGCTGCCCTTCCTAGCCTGCCCTTTCTAGTCCCTGATGGCCCCTGTTCATGTCACATACATGTGAGAGAGTGTGTTTTTCTGAGAATAAAAAAAGTAAAGATTAAAGCTTTGTTTATCAATACTTTATGAGTCCACAGTGTTATAACCTCAAATTATGGACTCAAGTTGAAAGTATAATTCAAGCCAATTTAGGAAAAAAAAAAAAAAAAGAAAGAGCCTGTTTTGTACAATTTTGTCAACTATTTAAAAGATTTTTTTTTGTGGTTCTCATGGAATCCAAATTGTCAGCTTTACCAAACACATCGCACGCACCTAAGCATGCACTAAATTATGTCTTGAAATCACAAAATAAACAAATGAGGCAAAAGTTGGCTGTGCAATTCCTTATGCTTCATATTTATGTATGGTCATTGTCCTTTTTCCTCTGCCATTGCAAATTCAAGAAGGGTTGGCAGGGAAAACACTGCAGCAGCACTGCTGTGCAGAATGCATGCTGTGCTCCTTGGAGCACTAATTAGTACCTGTGCTGTTACTGTAACATTCACTCACATGAGGAAGCAACTGTGCTTAGGTAGCAATAGAAGTTCAGTACCTGCTTTCACATTCGAGTGTGAACGGCCCTGCTGGTTCATGCAGATTGAGACAACATTTACAGAATACTACTCTGAAGTGGAGAGAGGCTTTAGTCCCTTCTCTGTGCATACCTGAAAGAAGCCATATCAGTGGTAGCCTCAGTCAGGGCTGCACATGCATTGTTAACTCCTCTTGTGCACCACCTTCTTTGTGAATGTTAAGGTAAGCGTATCAGTTATATCTATCTGGCTCATACACAGTGTGCTCTTTTTGAGTTGACCTTGGTAGTATAAGCAGAATTCCTTGGGTTTGATACAAAACAGAAAAAATTACTGTGACCTTTACGACGAATTTGGTATTAATATCTGAACAGCATGTATTAATGCATTATGTTATATTGGGTGTTGATGTTTTGTTCTATACATCTGTAAAGCATGAAATGGCCACCATCCCACAGTGCACTTTTCCCTCCTTGGTATGAGGTTGTTAATAACAATGGAAGAAAAAATACCTACTCACTTTTCTACATATAATCTTGCAACGTTTAAATTCAATAATGTAGTCGGCAGGTTTCTTCTTCACCTGTCACACATGCGGTAACCTGGAAATGAAATAGCAGTAGAGGACTATGGTGTCACTTGGACATTTCTTACCACAAATTTCTCAGCAGATTCTGTCCACAGAAGTGGTAAAACAGTGTTGAGAAAGAAGGCTTTAGAAGAAGTGGTGCTGAAGTGCAATAAAAAATGAACATTTGTTCTTCTTCACTCACAGAATTTCAGGATTTCCAAAGGACTATGCAGAGTTTGTCAGAGCTGCAGTCGACAGCTCATCAGAAATTTAGAATTAAAAGTCAAGCTTAACTTGAATTTTTTTTTATTTAGCTGACAAATTAAGTATGAAACTTACCAGTAGCTGCATATTTCAGTCAGTTGTTCTATCTGAATGTTAGACAGAACAAAGTAGGGTTACATAAGAAAGAATGAGCATGACAAACTGGAAAAGAGGGGAAAACTTGAACCCAAACAAAGAATGGTGTGTTAAAGTGACTAATTCATTATTCTGGGGGCTTGCTTTATTAATTAAAATTAAATTCTTGTCAGTTTCTTTGTACACATGAGAAATTTTTACAAAATAGTAATGAATTTGTCAATTGTGTCAGTTGTATGACTCCATTCACTTACTGGACCATGTATAACAAGGCAAAAATAAACCTCTTTCCTTCTGTGTGTACTTTACTCTCTGCTTCCTGATCTTGCACAATCAGGACATTACATTGTAAATGGTATGGAGAAGCAGGTAGAAGGCTTGCTACACAACCACAGAGAGAACTACTGTTGCAGCAACTTGTAAATCCTCATGGATCATCCAAATATCCAGGATAAAGAAATAAGACTGAAGAAACAGTGTGTGCCACTGATCAAGGTCAAAGGACGAGATCAGTCAAAAGGCAAGCTGATTTCATAGAGTGTCCAATGTAAGGTTATAAGCCTTAGACACATCTCTTTGAGTTACATGCACTAAGAGCAGACGGGTCTTGGAAGTGAAGGGAAGGTCAGAAAAGCAAAAAGAGCTTGATAATGTAGGAAAACAAAAAGCCAAAGCAAAACTGAGCAAAGCATTTCTTGGGAGAAGTCTTAAAATTGGAAGAAAATGTCTTTTATCTGACCGTTGTTCGGGAAAAATATTCAGAAAAAAAGGCACCTAGCTGCAAAATCATTGGCCCCCCAAAATAAAATATATAATAATAATAATAAAAAAAAAAATAAAAATGGGAAGGGAAAAAAAGAATAAAGAAGAAAATAGAAAGAAACAGAAGCAAAGAGGTGGGGAACAAAGGGGAAGGGGAAATGGAAGGGGAAGGGGAAGGGGGAGGGGGAAGGGGAGGGAAAGGGGGAGGGGGAGGGGAAGGAGAAGGGGAAGGGGAAGGGAAGACAAGGCAAGGCAAGGGAAGGCAAGATGGCTCTCTATGATTTCTGGATTGGAACATCTCTGTCAGCCTGGAGTATAACAGGAAACTACATGACTGTAAGTACAGCGCTAGAAGACAGACCCAGGAGAAAAAAGTTCTCATGCAAGTTGAATAACTGCTAAAAGACATCAAGACATGAGCGAAAACCATGAAGTCAAAACCATGTGCGAGATCCTGGACATGTTTCCTCTCCCTCGGTCCATTTTTCCCTCTATTTCAGTGAAGCCATATGGCCAGAATGAGGGTTTCTTATATGTTGAGCTAATAATAATAAATAGAAAATAATAAACTATTCCTTAACAAAGCTGGGAGGTTTAGGGGTCTTTTGAGCAAAAACCCATGGCAAATGAGTGGACTCCCAGTCATCCTCCACTCTAATCCTAATCCTCTGTATCCTAGATCAGAAAGTCTTCCAGTTGGTCTTCTACTCTTTCCTTCATTGATAATGAATCATAATTAGAAAAAATAACACCCACAGAGCAGTTATACTGAGCAGAATCTAAGCAACAGTTTCCCATTTCTCACTAGACGAGGAAAATACTTTATAAGTAGTGACAGATTTCTTGTCTTTTTTAATTGAAATAAACCAGTTCTCTGTTCCTTTAATAATACTGCCTTCTTTCAGCACATTGCCTCATCACTTAATGGCAAAACTTCTTGAGTAATTTTAGCAGATTTTCCAGTGAATCTATTTTTGTGTTAATGTAATCATTTATTTGACTGGGATTTTTGTGAATGTTATCTATGTGTTACGATCACAAACCAGGGAAGAGAGTTATGGGGATGAATATTCATACCATTACATCATCTGAAGGGGAGCACTGGGGAGTTGGAGGGCAGAGGGGATGAGGTGTTTGCCATAGCCTAAAGTCATCCCTGGCTGGCTGGGACAGCAGAAAAGCCACTCTGGGAACTGGAAGTGCACCATCTTGCCTTGATTGCCAAAGTGGTGTGGACAATCTTCCCCAAAAAGCCACGGCAAAGTTTGGTCCCTTCCGCTGTCACTGCCTACACCACAGCCACCACACAGGAAGCTGCTCATTCTGCCACCTGAGTGCCGTAGCTGCCTGGGCCACTGCCACCACTCAAGTGCCAAAGGCTCCCGCACCACCACCGCCACCCTGGGACTGCCACTGCTGGACCACCATGCCTGACCACCATCACTTGCTTCCCAACTCTGCCACACAGAGCCTGGAACTCCATCCAGGCACCAAGCTAAGCAGTGCCAGTGCCAAGGGAGGTAGCTGGCAGAGAAAACCCTCCACCATCTTTTTTTCTTTCTTCTTCATTTCCAGAGGGCCACATGGGTGGTGGATTCCTCTCTTTGTGGGTAAACTCTTTCCCTGGTATCTTTGTAGTTATTGCTATTTCCTTTTAGTAAACTGTTTTTTTTTTTTTTAATTTATAAGCTCCTTGAGGTTTTTTACCTCTATAAAAAGGGGGCGGGGGGGGGGGGGGGGGGGGG
>JAWWEE010000040.1:30783362-30838127 GCA_035221455.1 Xenops minutus
TTTCAGTTTGATACTATTGTCCCTTGTCACCACAGGCCTTGCGGAAAAGTGTCACAAATGTACTGAATGACAAAATGTATTAAAATAGTTGTTAATATGAACTTCAGCAAAAATAAACCAGATTAAGCTGTAATACACTTTAATGTGTCAAGAATCTAAGAAGGACAGTTGCTAGAATGAAATTTTTTTTCTTGTAAAGGACATATATGCCAGCTCAGAAACATTTCAATGGACTTCTTACTCCTGTGAGCTGCAGAAAGTAATTGCAGAATGGAGATTTCACAAATTATGTATTTCTCAGGTAAATTTGTTTTTTAGAAAGTTCAGAAAGTGATTTACCAAGGTGTAAATTGATAGATGTAAATTTCTTTAACTACAGCAATAATAAAACTTGTGAATATACTCCAAGTCTTCTTATTTTTTCCTCCAAAATGCTTTCTACTGTGACAAGAATCACTCAGCTGGTGTTCTTTGTTTCATTTGAAAAGAACTTGTCATACACTATGGATTAAAGTTCAACTTTTGTGCCCCAGACCTGTCATTTATCTAAAATCAGTAACCACATGCTGTCAGTTGTTTTGCTCTGTTACTAGCTTAGACTTAATCAGCTGCTCAAAGATGGAGAAAATACTGATGCATTGGAGGTTTGTGGTGGTATATGCAGGTATGTAAATCCAAGTATATGACTTAATATCAAGAAGTGGAAAGCCTCAAAACTGAAGTCAATGGCGTCTTTTCTATATTCTGTGCTTAAAGTGAATAAAGAAAGGAACAGCTGAGATAAGGTATTTCATTGACAACCTGATCTAAAATCAGAGAAACAGGATAGAGATGTAGAATAAAAGGTAAGGAAGACGGATTCTAGCACTTCCTTTTGAACTATAAATATTTCATTTCCTCAAAAGGTATTAAAAATTATGAAAACATGGGGTGTACACGTACATCACAGAAATAAAAATAGTCACCAGCTATAATAGAATATGAAGAATTTTCTAAAGAGGGACACAACCACTTGGAAACATTGTGACAAAAATTAAGTTTTTGAACAGTTTGTTCAGCAATTTCTATACTGCTTAAGAGTGGGAATTTCAAAAGTATTCTGGGTTAAAGCTTTTAAAAGTATCAAGCCTTCAATGACCATAGATGAAAACACTGCAGACAAATGTGTTTGTTCTGCTAAAATCTGGAGCTGAGGTTTGAACTTAGAGGAGGTGAGTATTGTAATAAACAGGATATGGCCGGTTTCACTTTGTTGAGGATAGGAATAGTTTTGTACAACTGACTTAAACATTCTTCATTTTCTTTCTTATCACAGCCTAACACCATTTCTTTGGTAAATCAAAAATGTTTTGTCTATAGAGAAAACTAGATCAGTTAACAGATTCTGCCAAGGAACAATGCAAATGGAGGAAAGGAATAAAATTTAGGAAGGGAATTAGCGGGGAGAGTGGGGAGTGCACTGTGGGGGTGGGGACAGGAAGGAGAAGGAAAAAAGAAAGAAAAAGGAAAAAAAAGAAAGGGAAAAGGAAAGGAAGAAAGAAAAAGGGAACGTTGTTGAAAAGATTCCTTTTCATCTGTCCTGCTTTCCAGGTTCAGTTGAACATCTACACAGCTGTGCCAACACACTTGAAGGAACAGTACAAGGGCAGAAAAAAATGACTGGAGTGTGAGAGGAGAGTAGTGTGCTGTCCCCACAACTGCTGCCAAAAGAGATGCAGATTAGATCTAACGTAAGGCTCAGCAATTTACCACAAGGGGCAGTGTCGCCTTGCTTTAGTTGGGACTGCACACACTGAGCACCAGCAGAAAACTGGCACCTGCCAGCCTCAGTGGCAGCGGGCTGATCATTTTGAAGATGTTGATTTTACTTTAACAGAGGCACCCAAAGAAAGAGATGAGCTCTGAAGTACTTTTGAAGATCCATGCCTCCCTGACTTTGTTGTACATAGGCATAGATGTGACAACTTTCAGCACCTGCACACAGGAACTACAGAGCTATACTCCTCTAAGTAGGTCAGTGTGACTGAGCACAGCAAGCCTCCTAACACGTACTTTCCCTAGAAATATTTCAGCAGCAGAGGATTTATAGTTTGTTTACTGACAAAGCACCTCTGGTTTGTATGCAATATTGCAGGCGAAGCTCAAATTTATAAATTCACAATATTCCCCCAGTGAAGCAGCTATCTCTGTAAAAACACACTTTTGCTGAGGTGGTGATGTCTGTGTAGGGGCTTCTCTCAGCAAAACTTTTGGTCAGGAATGGGCACATCTCTCCTTGCTTTGTGTCTCAGCCAAAGCAACAGGAGTCTACAGCACATAGCCTAGGCACAGCTATATTGTAACATACTTGATTTTCTCTTGTACTGAATGTCCTAAATGTGCATTTCCCTAACTGATTTGGAGCAGTGCTTACCTTGGGATTGTAATAAAAATATGTTATTTGGGATTTACATAATTGGAAATGTTAACTGCAATCAAGTAAATTTACTGGAGAGGGAGCAAAGCAGAGTTTCACCAGGGAGGAAGGGATCAGAGGAACTTGAGAAAAGTTGCTGTAAGAGGTGAAAAATCTTTTTATCAGTATAACAACTTCAGCATTAGAGTTTCATAATAGTAGGAAACAAAACATCAGATCACTTACCAGTACTGCAACAGCAGCACACATTTTACACACATTTTAAATGTATAAGTCATTTAAATGCTTTATAGGTGTGGGTACACAGTCTGTGATTTTTCTACAGTTTCTAGATGAGCATTAAAAAGGTAATGTTGATTTTTTGAAGTACTTTTTCCTGATTGATTTGGTGAATCTATGCACATGTGTATATGTGCCTGTGTGAAGAGATGTAGACATTCAAAGAAAACCAGGGGGATTGTACTGTGCTAGTGAGGAATACCTGGCCGTTCTCTCTCCCTGTTTTGCCACCCTGGTGCTTGAAGGCTGAGAGGCATGAAGGGGAATGGCTGTAGAAAGCCCAGTGCTTGGCCCCCAGACCAGGCACCTGGCCTCCTGCCCAGTAAGATCAGGAAGAGCCTCCTTCCCTGCAGTGCCTGTGGAAATACCAGAGAAGGAAGAAGCTTCTGCCCTCTTACTGAAACCCGGGTAGCCACAGCCACAGCCACAGCCACAGCATGGATTCATCTGGCCTCCCTGGCCACCTCAGCTGTGACAGGCTAAAATGAGGCTGCTCTTTGCCAAATGTATATGGTGCAAAGGAAAACCACAGTATATCACTCAAAAAATGTGGGAACTGAGATGAGCATGCCTGCCACAGGAAGAGTAGATGCAGCTTCCTTGGAGTAAACTTTTTTTTTTTTTAATTTTTTGTTCTTATCATACTGCTAGATTTACCTCAGGCGTCTTTTGGCTCCATGATGGAGAGACATTAAAGAAGCCTTGGAGTCTGCTGCGGTCTCTACCGAGTCTCCAGATGTGTTTCCTCAGGAGGCCTTTTCTCTGCATTGTTGAGCATCTGAGCCTCTTTGCTCTTCCTTAATACTCAGCAAAACCTCCTTCCCACACCAAAGGCTTGCACAGCTTGTGAGTCAAAGGTACATTATCACATGGTTCCCCTCCAAATAGCTCATATTATTCTACAGGGCTGCATATGGAGCAGCAGGTCCAATGGGTGGGATTTTATAATCTTTTTTTTTGTCAGATTAGTAAGGTAACGTGAGTGTTGCTCAAAGGTCTGTTAAGATGTCATAGTCTCCTGCTGCCACATAGTGCCACATTTGTTTAGAAGCAGCCTTTTTGGCTTCATGAAAGCTCTTTTAAATGTCTTCATAGAAATCAATCTTCTCTTGTAAGTTTATTCAATACATAAATTTAGTTAATGTGTTGGTCCTGACCTTTCTGGCCCAATTTTGATGTGCATTTTTTAGATCTACAAGAGAAAAATAAGAAAAAAAAAATACATAGGTCCTAAACTTCGTATTTTTGCATACATTTAAAAAAATTTTAGAGTATCACAAAACAGGAAGAAACTACTTTTTTAAAAAGAATTATTTATTCTTCAGGAGATAAAGGAGATCAGGAGTTAAACTTAGATACTCAGCTCTGAATCTGCAATATTCCTGTCACTCTCAAAAACACAGAAGTACCTTACAGAGCCTCTTACAGAGACTTCCTCAGTCTCTGGTCAGTTCTTCCCCATAGTTTCTATAACAAAGTTTTTCCTAATATCTGATCTGAATTTTCCTTGCCACATAAAACTCTCTACTGTATTTTTTATCTCCCTGTGAATTCTGTTATTTTTTGCAGATTCTTTCATTCAGTTCTTCCAGTTCAGTACTGAGTAATGGACATAATATTTCTTCCCAGCTCTTTAAAGGCTTTCACTCAACAGAAAGACAAGCTTATAGGCTACTGCAATAATAGTTCTGTGATTAAAGAATTTACCCAGGGGGAAGAAAGCAGGACTTCTTGCATTATCACAGATACCGCAATGCTGATGGTAAACTGTGTAGGCCCACATCCAAAGAAGGTTTAAGTTCTCATTAAAAGCTTCTCATTCTATCAGCTACAAGCCTAGCCTCTCTTCTACATTTTCTCTTTCATGCTGGCAAGTTTGTTGAGAGAATGCATTTCAAGTTGAGGTATGCAGTGGAAAGGAACAGGGGGACCAAGCCTGATGTTGTTGATGAGACTTAAATTGAGACAAAAGCCAAGCTGTTGTCAGTCATGTCAACGGTGATTTACTTTTAAGGCGTTGCAGACCTAAAATTCAGGCATCTGAGAAAATGCAGCAATGTGAAATGAGGTGCTGATAGAGTCTGGGCACCTCCAAAGATTAAGCAGGAGCTTTCAAGAGATCAGTTTTAGGTTCTTAAATTCTAAGTCTCACTTAAAAACATCATCACCTTCCTTTATCCAGGCCTTGTGATAGCTATGTTTCTGTGAATGTCTGTTTGGAAAGGGATTTGCAAATATCTACTTTCCCAAGAATTTGTTAAGTGAGATAATAGCACTAGAATATTTCATGTGGTCTGAAGCTAAATACTATCACAGAAGCTGAGGAAAGCTTGGATATTCATCTTTTCCAAACTGCAAGTTCAAATGAAAAAACTGCTTTAGACTTTTCTCATAACTACATTTATTTCATTCCTTGGTTAAACAGTCTAACCTGTAGGATTACTGTACAAGCAGAGAAAATAAGGCTAAATTACAGAATCCATACCTCTGTGGATGTGAAGTGCTCAGTAGGAAAAAAAGGGTGCATATGGAGGTTATTCTTTCAGGAACAGACATCATTTGAAGTGAATTGTTTCGAGATCACATTTCTCGATGTAGTCTCTTTAATGTTGCCATGACTCATTCTGCAAATATTTGGCACACATTTTTGCATTACATATACTGAAATATATGACTTACTTTTAAATTTGAGAAGATGTTAAAAGTTGTGAAAAGCTCAGGTATTATAAAAGGATAAGTTCCAATAAAGCACTGAGGAGCTTTAGTTTTTATGAAAACAATAGAAATATTTTTATTGCTAATCTGAAAAACTGAATTCAATCTTTTTTAACATGTCTTTATGATATGTCTAGCACTTCCATTCTGGAAATACCACAATCTCCTTCATGCTGACCTCTTTACAATCCTATGTGTGGTCCCAAGTAGAACTTCATCAGAAAAAACCTCAGAGAGCTGGGGAGAAAGAGAAACTCATGCAGTTTCCACCCTCAGAAACTGCTTGGTCTGGGATACTTAGAGAAGTCACTACTCAAATCTCAGTAAATATTTTTGCAATTGCATGTCTTGAAATGTTCTAAAAATTTTCTTGAAGAAAGTACACACATTGTCTTTAATATAATAGAAGGGGGTTTTTAACACCAAACTTTTTGTGTTCCTAAAATGCTAGTAGTAGAAATGTATTAAGGATGCTATGACTTGCTAGGGAGGAAGAAATACATAAATAAAAATTAATAGTGAACTTTGATTAATTAACCATTTTTTGTATTAAACTCTCTGCGGATTTTATAACTTAGTTTTTGTTACCTACTGATGTGATGACACTTCTTTTCATGGAAATATTCCACTGATTAAAATGCAAGCAAGGAGGAGATTGGTCCAAGTCTACAGTTCATCAGAAAGATCAGTTTAGCTGTTATACACAAAAATATTCTGAAAGGATTATTGAAAAATAGCCAGTGTGGTTAAACAGAAGAGGAAAAAAAGGTTTCAAAAATAAAAAATACAGTCTTTCAAGGAAGTAGTATAAATCACTTACCATATGGCCACTTATATTTAAAATCTTTAAAGGGCAAAACAGAAATAGAATTGAGGAGCAGATTGCTAAACGAAGAAGAGCTGTGAAAAAAGCATTTTAAAATGTATCAAAATGAGGAAAATTAACAGAAGTTCCTAAAATGATCAAATGCAGGTAGGACAATGCAGAATATCTAGAATTATTTTCAAGGCTGTGCATTGTCAGGGCAGTGATTTCTAGAGATCAAAGAATCACAGAATCACAGACTATGATTGAGTTGGAAGGGACCCACGAGGATCATCAAGTCTAACTCCTGGCCCTGCACATCCCCAAGAGTCACACCATGTACCTGAGAGCATTGCCTAAATTCTTCTTGAGCTCTGTCAGGCTTGGTGCTGTGACCACTTTCCTGGGAAGCCTGTTCCAGCACCCAATCACCATCTGGGTGAAGAATCTCTTTCTAATATCCAACCTAAACCTTCCCTGACACAACTTCAGGCCATTCCCTCAGGTCTTGTCACTGGTCACCACAAATAAGAGATCAATGTCTGTCCCTCCTCCTCCACTCACAAGGAAGTTGTAACTGCAATGACGTCTTCCCTCAGTCTCTTCTTCTCCAGGGTGAACAGACCAAGTGCCCTCAGCTGCTTCTCACATGGCTTCTCCTAAAGGCCCTTCACCATCTTTGTTGCCCTCCTTTGGATGCTTTCCAATAGCTTAATGTCTTTCTTACATTGTGGTGCCCAAAACTGCATACAATATTCAAGGTGAGGACACACCACTGCAGAGCAGAGCAGGACAATCCCCTCCCTCCACCAGCTGATGATGCTGTGCCTAATATCTCCCAGGATACAGCTGGCTCTCCCATCACACTTTTGTTTCTTTACTTCACTTCTGACTTGGCATTCCCACTGTCCACTAGCTCGTGTTCTCATCAGCAATTTTCATAATTGTATGACCTGCTTTTGTGGCAGTACCTGAAGAGCAAGAGAAGGTGAATGTTTGTCTCTTAAAAGGGATATGCAGAACAGTAAATTCCAAGCAACCTAATCTATGGTAAAAAAAAAAAAAAATGCTACAGACAGAAAAATGTATAGTATGTAACATGGAAGATTTGCACAATTTTTGTAAAATAAAACTAGATCTTATAACTCTCTCACTTAAAATATACTAGGCAAATAAATAGAGAACATCCACTTTGTACCTGTATTTTCACAAATTCTTATCTCTAGAGACATTATCAAATTCTTCTAAAAACCTATGACTACGAAGCCGTTAAAAGATCTCATTAAAATGTTAAAAATAATAGATAAGTATATTATATTGCAAAACTAAATAATAATCCTAACAACATAATAAAGAAGCACAAGTATTTAAGAAAAAGGTCTAAAAGTCATGGTGGATCATAAGTCTCTGAAAACATCAGCTCTACATTGATTGAGAAAAGCAAGTGAATTACTGAAAAAACAGTGAGATACTACAAGACATTAGTGTATTGCTGTGTACATTTTGATCTGAAAGCTTCAAACTGAAATTATACATGAGGAGCTAATATTTTTAGAAAGTTACATTTTTTATTACATAGAAATTCAGTAATAAATCCAAGTTTTAGAACAATGTAATTATTTCAAAATCGCAGTTACACACATTCAAGTAAAAATAATCGGCAAAACAAAACAATTTGACAAGTTTCTCAGGCTGTAGGTTAATAAATATTGTAAATGGACCTAAGCCTGGTGCGGTGCTGAAAGAGGAATGCCTTCATGCTGGCTGTTCTAGACTAGGCATTCCCCTCCCTGCTCTGGGGCCCCCTAAACACCTATACAACAGGATTAAATGACATCTTCTTCAATGAAGTTTCAACTCAGATTATTTCATGTTGATCATGATCATCAGCTGCAACTTCCTAACACAGGTGCCTGCTCAGGCCTTGCTTTGATATATGCTTTGGTTAATATACATCTCTTCACCTGTGAATTTAAAAGCCTTCCTAAATCTACCCCTTTACAAATATCTGCCTAGGCTGTACTAAGCTAGCCATACCCAGGTGAGATAAAAAGTGTACATCTAGGTTGCTTCTAGCACCTAAAAGAGCTACCTTAGACATTTGTCCAGATACTTTCTGTAGGTTCTTTGGTTTACTGTTAAATTGTTGTAATTTTAGGAAGAAGTCTGATTTCTCTTCAAGGCACAGCACACTGCATAGAAAATACTAAATTTCCTAACCTCAAAGCATGTTTTTGCAGTCTGTAAGATTAGCAAAGGATAGGGGTGAGTTTGTTGTGAGCAGTAATTCTGAGTAGGGACTACTGTCACAGAAAAAGTTTTCTAAAACACTTGGTTTCCCTGTTGATCTAATAGCAAATAAAAATTTTAATACCATTAACCATATATGGCCCTATCTGAGCAGACAGCTTTTTGTAGGCTCTGCTCCCTCTATAAGGTACTGCCCGGTGATCATCTGCTGGAGAGTTTTCATCCTCTGAAATCCTATTTGATCTCCCTAGAATTGCACTTAATGGGAAAGACATTGAGCAACAAATCAAGGAGTGATTTGTATGACCAGAAGGGATATAGAGGTGAGTAGATTCATTATGTGAATCAGGGTTCAAAGACAAGCCTATAAATGTGCCCAAAATGTCATTACTCAAAAGGTAACAGAAAATAAAATGCCAGTACAAAAACCACCTCTATTTTTACTTGCTTGTGCAGTGTACCACTTGAAATGAAACAAAAGGGAAGAAAAGAACAAAAATATAAATTTTCTTTTGCCATTTCTTTGCTATATATCCTTAGCAGAAAACTAAAACAGCAAGAGCAAAACTACAAGATTCACTCAGACTTGGACACTGCACCTGTTATATTCTTATGCTACAGAAAACACAGCAGAAGAGAAAGAAAAGTCATTCCTTCTATTCTTTGACGAAAGCATGACACAGGTTTTCCACATGTGTAAATCCGTGAAGCCCTGATCAAGACACCCTGTGCATCATTCCTTTGGAAGTTCATGGGTAATATTTTCCTGCAGATGAATACTGGATGTCTTAAAGAACATCCTTTAGAGGTTCAAAATCTAACTAGGAAAATATATAGAATGATCCATCTGCAGAGTGATTGCATAGTTTCTGCAGAAGTCCTGAGTTGCATTATTAATCCTTATAATACACAAAATAGGGGCATTTTAGTCTTAGCCATTTGCCTATTTCCATGTTATTGCTTGTTGTCCAGTTGTGCCCTTTCCTTTTTCAGCAAAAATCCAGGTGGCTGTCTGTTGCTCAGTCTGGGCTGAAACACTCTTGCATGTTGCCAGGGCTTTGAAAAGAGCCACACACCATTAGGGCTATTTAAAAGGCCAAAGAAATAAATCCCAAGTTATCGAATGAGAAGACCTTGTAGGGTTTCCTTCTTTCCTACCTACTCACCCTCGTAGCATGCTGTTGCAGCATGGCTCTTGAAAGTTTCTGGGGAAAAGAGATTTATAAAATGACACTGAGAATATAGATCTCCTAGCAGGTATGTAACTCTCTAAGTATAAGTCAAGAGCTTCTTACAGGAGACAGCACAACCACACAATAGGAAGGCAATACCGTTTTCTGCTTTAAGACTGGGGAAAACTCTCTGTTCCGATGATAGAACTAAAAAAGAATCTTTAGATTTGAGCAACTGATAATTTTGTTGAGCACTCCTTTTCTGAAGGAGAGCATGGTAACATGGTAAAACTATAATTTAATTGGCATAGCTAATGGAAAATAACTTCTATAAATATTTTTCTTATTACTAGAGTAAGGCTATTGTTATGACTAGAGTAAGGTTACATTTTCATTTATTTCTCTTTGTTCCCATTGAATATAGTTTATCCAGTCACTGTCACAACTCCAGAACTATTTGCTTCATGGTGAAAAACTTTGCCATTTTAAAAAGGAAACTACTTAACATGGCAGCAAAACAAGCAAAAGAAAGGATATTTCCATGTATATTACCGAGCTTAATGTTAGCTGATTAAAATATTACTACTCTGAGTGCCCCCACAGTAGATTTTTTTTTTCCCAAACCATGATTTTGGGAACAGTGAAACACTGTATTTTGTTGGCAAACAGTGACAAGAATTTGAACCTTTAATCAAGCTCTGCTAAATGCTTCAGTTTATAAATTTTTTATGAGTTAACTATGACTTTCCACACAAATCTGTTTCATTTTAATAATAGTCTGGAACTTTTCTACACAGTATTCTGTCCAGTACAGTCTTCTACTGTTCAGATCTGACTACTGTTATGGTCCAATCAAAATTAGTCTCACTTACAGAAAAGCTTACATAATGTTCACGAATAAGCCAGTGCTGCTAATGTTGTAATAAAAACTCTCTAAAGATCTTCATTTTTGCTCCTGTTACTCTCTATAAGGAAGAAAAGCAAGCACTGATTCATCCCTATCTGCCTGCCAGCCTGCCTTGGCAAGCCTGATTGATGCCTTGGTGCAGCTATTTCCCTTTGCCAGCCCAGGATGAGGAGCTCTGATTTTGTGCTGAGCCTCACACAGCTGCAGTTCAGCTGTGCCCCTGAGCCCCACAACCATCCAGGGGGATTAATCAGCCGTACTAATGACAGGTCAGTGTATTGGGTCAAAGCATTTTGTCGTGTTGTTAAGTGCTCGGGGAACACGCCTAGACACTGAATACCGACCGAGGGAAAGCACATTGGGTCACCCTCCTGGAAAAGAAATGGTGAAACAACCAGTGGCAAACCGGTTTGATGAGCATTCCTGCCCTCTTGTGGTAAAACTCTGCTAAATTTAGTTATTACATGGCATGCAGGTTTGTGATGCACAAAAAAAAAAAAAAAAAAAAAAAAAGTCTAGTAGAAGAAAATGATAAAATATTTATGCTCTCATATTGATTCACATATCTTTTGGTGTCTGAATCTCAAGCAGTCTTTGTAGGACTTGTGCCTGTACGAGATGAGATTCTTAGAGATGTTTTACACTTTAGTTAAAAACCTCTGCCTCTAGTTTAATCAGATGTGAGAATAAAACTTCAAATGGACAAAGAAGGTGGAGATTTTTCCAGTTTTATTACTACTTAGAGATTTTTTGTTTCTTCATTTTTTAGTTTTTTAAAAAATTTAAACACTAAGTAGAGAGCCTTTTAGTAATCAAAATAATGTAAAATTGGGAAAGAAATGTGTTGTAATTATACCACTCTCAAGTTTCCTCACAGCAGCAACATACACTTCATTAGGCTGAAACACAATGCACTGCTGCCCTATATTTTCAAGATAGTTTGACAACTGTATGAAAACCATGGAATCTTTGTATTTATTAATGTTTTGAAAGAGACTATTTAGATAGAGAAAATCATATCTTTTTGACAGCTCCAAAAATGGTACATTGAAGAATCACCACTCTCTTCTGTTTGTTACTCTAGATACTGTCACATTTGCTGAAAAAGATGTACACCTTACATTAACTCTATTAGCTCACAGTCTTGACAAGGACTGAATCATACTCATATTCCATCCTTATTGTCTTGTGTCATGCGATGTGACCAAGTCAAATCCACATTTAGACAGAGCTAGAAAAAGCAGAAATATCAGCTGGATGAATTTACCTTCTGTGAAGGTTCTTCTTGCATCTTGTAATAGTGAAGGGTTATCTGAAGGAAGTTTATGCCTGCACACATTCAAGGTGACGTGCAGAAATACAAGAATTAGAAAATCAAATGGTAACACCATGTATGAAATAAAGTATTACAAAAGTTGATGAGTCAGCTAGCAACATGTCTATCTTCATTTCACAAATATATTACCCTTTCTTCTTTCTTTTTATAAAAAAGTAGCAGCCTATAAAAAACAGGATGATGAGCACTTACCTGTTGCAGCTAAGAAAGAAAAATTGTCTTCAGCTATCATATTGAAAGACTGTAAACTTTTCCGGAAAAAAAAAAAAAAGCTGCAAAAGTATTCTGTTTAGCAGAAAATGTGAAAAGAAGGACATCAAAGAAAATAAATGTAGAGACAGATGTCATACACAGTGTAAAGAAGGCAATTTCTTCCAAACTTATTGCTGTGACAAGTCACAGATCTGTAACATGTAAATCTTTTCTTTTTTCTTAAAAAAAAAAAAAAAAAAGTGGAATGTATTTATCTATTTATATCCAAAGGCTGATTCATTAATGAAAAATCCAGAGCCTAGGTTTTCAAAAGGGACTTCTGAGACTTTTGGTATTTTGAGATCCCAAGTCCAAACACCTCATATGAATTTTGTGTTCACTCACATATAATTGTCAGGTGGGGATATTGGAAATAAATGCACGCAAAAGGCATGAGACACTTAACCCCTGCATTGAGTTTATGGAAGACAATTCATAACAGCTTTACCAACACTTCTAGTATAAAAATTACTTTGTGAAGCACCTGTCCCTACAAGACTCATCACTGACAGAAATAATGCTTTCTAATTAATACCTTTTGGAAATAATGCTTTCTTAAGAAAGAATTTTAGTTTCAAGAAGCTTATTTTGATTTGTTATTTGCTGTAATTGGTTTTCATTTAGGATTTTTAGAATTTGTTTACTGCTCAGTACATTTATCTGGGTAATTTCTTAAAAGAAAGACACAGTTTTAAACAACCTGCTACAGACCTCCTTCTTTTAAGAGTCATTAAGATTGTGTGGGATTCTTAATTTGTTTCATTATAACAAGCCTCAAAGTATCATTTACATCAAACAAATTAAAACTATTTAAAAGAGAATACTATTAGGGTGATGTTGTTAACTATTCCAGGTAGTAAATATGTCATAAAATGAAGAGAGAGATCATAAAAACTGTCCTCAGTACTGGAAATAGCATATGCCATATATTGGTGTTACCTACATTCCTTACTCTTGGGCTGCATCACCACCCAGGCTACTGACCACTGCAAGAAAGAATGAATGAGATCTGTACATTAATGCCTTAGGAATGTATCTTTTTCCCCCCAGGCAAACTGATTCTTGAAATAAAGTTGAAATAAGCTTTTTATCACTCTTCTCTGTGATGGAAGAGGATCAAGATATTTGAATACTTCAGGTATATCATACATGTCCCTTGTTTATCCTTGTTGAGTATAACAAAAATTTAAGGGAAGAGCCCTTTTTATGTGTGGAAAATGTTTTAAGAAACTGTCTTTTTCTGAGTAAACTAGGTAGTACCACAAAGTCCCCATAGAATGATAGAATATTATTCAGCCCACGTAACTTTAGGTGCTATGTTAAGATATCTGCATCAGAAGCCTGCTCACACTAAGTTCCTTTAATCATAGATGGAAAGTAACAGATGCCTTAAGACAGTAGTTCAGATGGTGGGCTCTGCTGCCTTTTTTATGTACCCTCCCCTATTGACTGTGAAACTTTTATTGATCCTCACCCACCAGTTTTTGGACTTATTATCCTGGCTCTTCTAATACAGACGTGGACTGAGTTTCATTTTATTTAAACCTGCAGACAATAAACTTGCTTTTCTTAGTTGTCAGACCTTTCAAGAGCTGACCATGGATACAGGGGTTGCTTGGATCATAAGTTGAAAATAATTTCCGTATAGGCAGTAGTTGCTATGGCAACAAGGCTTCAACAATGCGTAAGCAATTAGCTGTATGTGGGATGAATCTGGGCTTCTATAAGCTGTTGTACCCTGATTTAATGAAAGTAGATGTCAGGGCATTGAAGGTTTGTATTGAAGGAGAATATGTAAAATGAAAATTTGTTCTCTTGCACAGAATATGGGAAGGATAACATGCATTACTTAAAATAAATATATCTTTCTTAAAGTAGGAGCCATTAAAATAAATCTAGGCTTTCTAATATTTCAGGAATTAAAACCTAATTGCCAGGTCTCAAGAACAACCAGTGTGCCAAAAATAGGCTCTATATAGAGACAACAAGGCAAAGAAAATATCACAATTAAGTGGTAACTGTTTGAGCCTTAGGGTCTAAATAATCATTAGAGCAAACAGGCTTATTAGTTTGCAAATGTAGGAAATGTACAGATTTTTGTTCCAAGGAAGAGTCAGCAGCCCTGTGACTGGAGCACTCACTGGGATAAAGTTGTTTGACAGAAACAAAAACTGTTAGAAGATGCCAAATCTGGAAGCCCAGGAGGGGGAAGGCTGCTGCAGAACCCCAGTGCCTGCAGGTCTGACTTGAGGCTGATCACGTCCCATAGATAGGCACATGCATGTGCACAAAGAGTCTCTCCAGCAGCTGGCCACACCCCTGCTCCCAGGGGACCATTTCTCAAGGTGTCCCACTGCCAGCAGCTTCCTCTGGACCCCAGGCCACATTTGCCAGTTAGTCCAGCTTGTTGCTGGCCAGGCTGGCACTGTGGACACAGGACTCTCACTCCTAGTCCACCCCCATAAATACAGACAGACGGTCCAGAGAGACCCACATCCAGGAAAACTGTAGAAGTAGAGTCCAGACTGCACTGGTCAGGTGCAGGCATGTCCAGACAAGCTTCCTAACCTATGCCTGTTACAAAAAAGCAGACCATTTCTTCCTTTTTGTCTCTGTTTTCCCATTCTTGTTAATCCCCAAGCGAGTCCAATCTATCCCTTTTCCTACCTTCATTGCCTACCCTGGTCCTTTGCAGTACCCAGATACTCTACCCTATACCCCACAGGAAACCCTGTATCTGTGGTCTGTGGGGTCAACCAGAAAGTCACCTCACTGGCTCCTGGCACTGGGTGACCCCTGGGTATACAGGACTGAGGCTGCTCCAAGACAGCCATGGGGCTGGAATGGGATCTCTTGTCTCTAACTGGGACACTGGGATTCCCTTTGCCATCGTGGCTTTGGAGCTGGGGGGAGGTGACATTTTGACAGCATGATATCTCCTATGAAGCTCCAGGAGAACAGGGGAATATTGGGGTTTTCCTTTGCGCTCCATTGGTGATGGAAGAGCATGGAGGGGAAATTTTTGTCATGCGAGCTAACAAGTAGTTCAGGAACTTTGATCAAAATTAATAACATCTAATGAAAATGTTTAAACAATAGGACTATTAAGCGTTCAGGCCCTTCTCTGAACTTTCTCATCCTGCATCTAAAAAAATTTGAAAAAATATTTTATAGAATTTTATATGTTATAGAAGGAAAAAAAGTCAACATTTTAATGAATCAACTCTTGCCGATGGAAAGCACTTTCGAAGAAGAATTTTAACCAGCCATCATTGCTCTAGTCCTGCACCTTCCAGCTGCTGTAATCAGGACTCGATGGTTACAATTCTGTTGCACAGATGAGAAGAGAGCATGTGTAGGTATTGATTTTAGCCAGGAGAGGAGCATAGTGGAGTCTTCTAGGAACACCTGGAAGTGATTCTTTAATTTTATTACCCTTACTCACATAACTTCCAGCCAAAAGAAAGACTCCTGCTAGCTAAGTGTTTTTCTTTAATTCCTCAGTTAAAACCTGTATTGACTTCATGGAGAGCTATTCTTTGTGGGGAGCTAGAGAATGTTACGTACTTATGAATGGATTGTCACATTTCCTGTAACAAATGTGGCTCGGCACAATGACTTTTGCACTGCTGCACACATTGTGTTTGTGTTCATATTTTGACCATAAAATATTGGTCACTCTCATGCACTGCAGATGCACTTCATCATACAGACTGCTATTCTCAGTTGCATTCTAACTTATGCATGGTCCTCTGTGATATGCATTTTGATGACTAGGTCAACAAAAACAGAACAAGGAAACCAATACATTAGTGTCTTCTATCTGCATTTTGCTTGTATCTGTTAGTCTTGTTTGCATGGTGAATTTTATCAATGAAGTTGAATGAGCACCTCTCAGAGCTGCTTGAACAATGGAACTTAACTTTGGAGGTCTCAAGATTTTACAGGTCATTGTTAGTGGCTTCTGGAGCAAACATATGGGTTTAAGTATAGGTTTAATTATTTATTGTCTAGACATACATATTTTCAGAATAGTTTATAAATTGTTTAGCTTATTTACTTATATTAACTTGTCCTAATTTTCCTTTTGGTACAAAACACGATTGATTTAAAGCAATAAGTATTGTTCATGGTCCATGGGACTTTTAACTGGGAGAAAGAAATATATTTTCATTAATCTAGATCTGCATTTGGTTGATATCTTCTCATGAAGTACCACAGTCTTCTACCAGATGACTTTTGGTTGTGACATATTATATTAGTGAATGCAGAGTCCAGACCCTAGCGGAGGGAAAAAAAAAAAAAAAAAGATCCTCACTTGGGCTTTTATGTGTCTTTACAGGAACACAACCAAACGGAAATGTTTGGTTTTCAGGCCTCTAATCTTTAAGGAAAATGGAAAAAAGCCCAAAAAACAAAAGCAGTTTTCTATGGAATGCACATAGTTTTTGCTAAGAAAAGAAAATAGATTTGGTCAAAAGCCCAATTTTCCACTGAAAGGCTTCCAATGTGAACTGTCCGCACAGCCATAAAACATAGTTATAAATATAAATAAATGGAAATTAATCTTTCAGGTATCTTCTTACACTCACTCACTCACTCACTCACTCACTCACTCACTCACTCACTCACTCACTCTCAGATAAATACACACATATTATGGATGGACAGCTAACAGGACTATAGTATTCATTTTAATCGTTATTTAAAGAATCAGGAATAAAACAGTGAAGAGATGTTTTCTATAATCCTTTGACAAGTTAAAAAAAATATTCTCCTGCAAGGTATGCTGAGACAAACATCACTGACACGATAATCCACTGAGAAACTGCTTCCTAGCCTTTGATGCAGACACCTGTAAAAGATAACTGAACTTAGATAAATTTTTAGAATATTAATTCCCTGAGTAAGTGTGGGTTCTTAAACTGTATAATTTTAAAAGGAAAGACAAGTGTGGGATGGTTATAGTATTCCCTACGCTGCTTAATGAGACAGAGAATTAGCTCAACTTCAGATGTGTCATATCTGGTAAGTGAATGGATTATTAACTTTAATGCAGTAAATGCAATGTTAGTCTATTTAACTGCATAAAAGTCCAAGATAATGGTTGGGAAACTCATGAAATAGTAATCTGTACATTACAAGTCCATAAGAAAAATAGTGACCTTTGTGTGTATATGTAAATGGATAAGGTGAATGGTGAAAAACAGCAAAAACAACAGAGGAGAGGAGAAGAGAGGAACAAAGATGCATACAATCAACCATTTATAATAATACCATCAAGAAAGCAGGTTAAGCACAGCCATAACCCATGTGGTTTCTACTCTTGTCACTGGCTAAACTCAAAAGCTAAGTGATTATGCTGTGCCAAGAAAATGCAGGAACCACGGTACCAGCTACTGGACAGGACACATGTATGCTTGATTCTACCTCATCTATCAGGCTTGTGCAGAAGATAGATCAATTAGGCCTTTGACTAAGGTAATAGACGTTTTCTAGCCTCAATAGCCTCTACTGAGGCTGCAATCATGCCTCAGGTGCAGCACAGTTGTATGCAGATAAACTCCACTCCCTTGTCATGCCATGCAGGGTTCTGAAACTGCACAAGAGCTTCATTAACTGATACAGGCGCTGGTCTGGACTGGTCAGCTGTGGGATTTTCTGGGTGAGAGATCCTTGAGTTTCATCCATGCACCTGGGGATCAGATCTCATGCATTTAGCTGTGAAGTCCTTCCAGAACATGTGCAGTTTTGGGGGGGTGGAAGAAGGTGGTTGTATGACAGATTTGCAGGCAAACAATTGGAATGTGGGTCAATGTAATAAAATATGACTAGATTATAATTCTAGTTTGTAGCGACCTTCGAGAGCCTGGTGAAAAACAAACAAACAAAAAAGCTGCTGTTCTGACAAGACAGCAGAAGAAATTATATGCAAGTATGCAAACCCTGTCTTTTATTATCAAATATCCTAGAAAAGTGGTAGTCCTGAAAGCCTTCAGAAACCAAAGATGCTGTCTTTTTCTCATTTTCACACAGAGAGGTCTGGAATATACTGTTCTTGTGAAAAGCAGCAGTGGCTATACGCTGCAGTGAGGGGCAGGACTCCTTTCCAGATAGTTGTTGGCTGCTGTCTGCTTTGATCTGAATATACAAAATCTTTCAGAAATTAGTGAAGTAATGGAAGGTCTCAAGGCAATGAAGCAAAGGGCTACAGGTTCATGTTTCTGTTATAGACAGATTAGTCAGCAAACATGGAGTGAAATAAAGCCAGGCTAGCTCGTTACATTTTATGTACTTGGGATCAACAGAGATGATTCAGCAATTCCTTGTATTGTTTTTGTGCTAAGTTTAGGATAGTTAGTTTTGTAAATACTTGCTCCTTATCAGATATTTTGTTCTGTGGAAAGGGTCTCAAAGCAATAACTTTTGTTTGTAGAAGGTTATTGGAGAATTTTATATGGACATAGGTTCTGAGTATAGTAGCTTTACCAAAAAATCTGAAAATGTCAATGCAAATAGTGAACTTTAATCAAATTTTACACATACAAGAGTCTAAGCCCTATATAAGTACTAAGGAACTATATGCCATTAGATCTTAAAGTGAGGGTTTTGGACTGATTTATTTTTATTTGGGTGTTTCAAATAACACTCTGTTCTTTTGTTGTCTTTTTTTTTTTTTTTTTTTTCTTTCCCCCTAGGCATAATTACAGCTGTGTAATGTAAAATTCCAAATATAAAAGAGAAGGCTGAATAAACCTAAAGGTTGAACAAATTTATAAAGAAGAATTCAGGGTGTTTTTTTTATCTGGAAAAGAAGAGATTTCTCTTCCTGATTCAGGAAGAGAAAGACCAACTCCAAACCAATATTGGAAGGCCATACGAATTATAAAGCAAAATATTTTCAATATTTTTCCTTTTTCTAACTAAATAAGAGAGTGTTTTCCAGTAGTGCTTTGGTTTTTTGTTTTTTTTTTCCATTCTTCTGAGTGTGCTAAACATTCTCAAGAGTATCTTATGTGGCAAAAGTTGGTGGGTGTATTACAAGCTACAATAGTAATTTCCTCTCTGCAAGGAAACACGCCAAACAAAAATTCAGAAAAAAATTCAGAAATTTGAAGGATCAAATAAATGACAGCAGAAAAATCTTAAGAATCTCACGAAAAATATTTTGAAGTATCTTTTGAAATAAGAATTGGAGTATCATGACTGCAAGGATCACTCCAAAACAGGGTCATCTGTAACTGACTTATATACTTCTTTTCTGTAGATGCAGCCAATGAGAAAGTCATAACATTTTATTACCTCTCTTCAAGGTTATGAAGTTCTCATTTGTAGCAATTTTTTCTTGTTGACATCTGACCCAGTTCTACCATGTCAGAAGAAAAACTATTGTGATTACAGTATATTAGTACAAAAGACCATAAAGCGTAGCTCTAGTTTAAACCCTTTCTCCTACCAAACAACACCATTTTATTCAGCAAATTTCCTTTCTCTGTACATTCTGTAATAGTTGCCTGTGTCAGTAACATAAATGAGCTCTCTCTCCTGCAGAGCCAGCACAGCTAGGAAATACTAAGCTGCAAATTTTGTTCCATCTTGTATATCATCAACAGACCTGTTCAATAGCATTCAGCAGGATACATCTGTGCAATTCTGTTGAGGGAAATAGGTTTATAGTGCTATCCACAGAGAGCTTGATTTGGAATTTAGGGTAGCACAGATATAGGTAGGACCTCATTTGTTTTGCAGAACGTTTATAATCCAGCACTGATAAGTGACATGAAAACCACCCTAGAAAACTGTGTTGGATTCTAAGGAATGCAGAGAAAGCAGTCAGGAAAAAACCCAAGCAATAAAACACAACCAAAAAGACACCAAACATAAACACTCCATTTTATTTCTAAACTAAGTACATCTGATACAGAAATTATTGAGAGATAATGATGCGGAAGTAACAATGACAATAGCACAGGTATTTTTTAGGACCAGGCCATTCATATTAAGAAATGAAAAGCTAAAGACTAAAGTACTGATTAGTATTTACTAGGACTTTTTTTCTTTTTTCTTTTACCACTTAGGAAACAGTTTTATACAAAACTGGTAAGTCTGAATTCATATTGAAAGAAAGTTTGGCAAATATATCCAATATATTCAATATGACAAAAAATTAGTATTACCTTATTTCTACAGTGCGAGTAGTTGCTCCAAAGCCTAGAAACATTGTTAAGACTTATAATTCAGAGCCTTGTTTTAGGGTGAATTTTGCTTGAAAATGAGCTATATCATGATTTGTGTGGTCCTGTGGGTAACTGCTCCAGAGCCATAAAGAAAACTAATTCTTCTAAATTGACTACAAAGTTGTAATCATTGATTGTCTTATTCTATTCAGTGTGATTATATCCTACATCTGTGCATGCTACAAAATGAGGTCAGAGGATTTGATTTGTCTGCACCTGCCTGCATAAACAGCCTGATCACAGGTTTTGTAGACTCTGCATTGCTGCTAATCTATGAGTCAAATCTACAAATACAAATATTTGTGTTTGAATTCTTCATGATTGCACTTATAGGTATTTATAGAAAATCAAATGTTAGTAACTTTCCTTTTATTTATTCAGGAAGAAAGGCAATTCTTCTGACGGTGTGCGTCATGGGTCTTTTAGGAGATTTTATAGTTAAATTAATGAAAATATTTTCAAGCATATATAGTAACAGAAAGTCTTTTATAATCGCAAATTTTTATGTCTCAGTAGAGCTGTAGTTCATTATATCAATATGTTGTCAATGTAATTGAATCTTTTAATCTATAGGACAGTTCTCCTATGGTTTTTTGATGTATGATGCCAGTTTTGCAAGTCCAAACTCATTATATTGATGTAGAAATTGTAATCATATTTAGAGATGTCAGAATTGTCAAGGCATTTCACATAGTATGAAATCCTCTGCTGCTTTGGTGAAAGAGATATTAAGGTCTTCAACAGATGAAAAATATCTCACTTCTAAATTATTATTTTCATTAATTATGTATATCCATCTATATTCTAGCTCTTGATAGAAAAGTATGAAGTAATTACTCTGATGTTAAAAACTTGGTTGAAATGCAGCACTTTTCAATATGTTTTTACTTCTCTATCTCTTTTCCCCAGACTTCTCTGAAAAAAGAACTTGTAAAGTCTTTCCTTGCCTTCTTTGATTTGTATTACTGTGATGTTTTTATATACTCTGACCTTTTTACTAAGACTTCCTTCTGACTGGATAGCCAGCATGATATATTATCACTTGTTTCTTTTAGTATAAGCATTTGTCTTATGCCCAACAAAAACTGACTTGATTTGTGCATAGGCAGAATTTCTGATCCTTGCTTTTAAATTCAAAGGTGTTGATTTGCCCTCTCACCAGATGAAGTAGAATATGTAATTAAAGTAACTGTACAGGAACTGTCTCTGTCTCTCACTGGAGTGTCCAAGCCTGGGAATACTTTCCTTAAAGTCCCAGCTTCTGGAGTCATGTAACTTTACAGATTTTGCAAAAATTGTAGGGACTTCCTATGGCCCTAAAATCAAGTCAAATATATGAAAACTATTGGGGTTTACTACAAATTTTTAAAGATTTGGTCTAACTCATGACTTATGGACACTAGTTTGGCAACATTGATACAATCCTCCTAGCCAACTCTTACAAAAGGATTAGAAGAGCAGGGGTACAGTGAATTTAAAAGCTGTCTCTCAGGAGGTGGACATAAAGAAGAATTGGGATATGAGCAGATAAAAACAATAACTCTTCCAGATAAAACTAAATGAATAGAAATGAGGAACTTTATATGTTGCCCAGAGTTAGGTGTGCCTTCGTCTTCTGGATGCATTTCCATTGTCAAAACCTGTCATTGCCATTGCCAAGCTGCTCTCCAATTTCCAGCAGTTCTTAGATACAAATATATCCCATCTTACTGAGAATTCTATTTGAGGTTGATCACTTAAGAGAGTAAGTTCATTATCTTCCTATTCTTGGTAAGGGTAAGAGTTCTCTGCAGAAAGCGCAGAGGAAAAGTTTGCTGAAGTCAAAGCAGCCCAGAAAGTCTGTTAAGGCATCCATTCTGCAGAGCCTTGCAGAGCAGAGTCCTGAGCCCATTGATTGCCCCAAGTGAAGCTGGAACTAAAGATCAAAGTCTCACATTTTCCATAGGAAAAGGATGTCCTGAGATTTAAACCAGTAATGATACTCAATGATGATCCCATGAAGCAGTATGTTTTCCAGATGGTAAGGTAGAGACCTAAACAGCTGAATCATCATATCTTATTGATTTCAGAAATCACTAACTTGCAACATTATGTGTCTTAAGCTAAACGGCATGGGGTAAACGCAGAATCCCATAGCTGGATATTGATCATACTTTCTACATCATGACTTTTATATATATAAAAAAACATCTATATTTATATCTCTGTGTATCAGTTTTATAGATCAAAATATATAAAACTTACATGTGTGAACCCCTCAATTATGAAATGCAAGTATACAATAAGTGTGTGTGCTCAGAGTATGTCTGCTTAGAAAAAAATGAAGAGAGCAGGATCCTATCTTGGTTAGCATCTAATAATTCAAATAACCAATGGGAAAAGACTATTCTCTGAGAGTTATTTATACTGTATGCATATTTGCAATACTTCAATATTCAGCCTGAATCTAGCAAAAAGCATTTATCTACATTCAAAGACACTTTTAAAATCAGGTTTCCTAGATAGATTGTTATCATACATTCAAAGAGACTTTAAAAATCAGGTTTCCTAGATAAATCATTATCATAATGTAGCAAAAATAGTGATTTTTAATTATTACATCAATGTTTCCTCAAAAGGACTTGATTCTGGGAAAGTATATTCCAGGCAACCAAAAAGAGCATCACAGTGGAAATAGCTTTTCAAGTCACAAAGTGGAAACAAATGGGGAATCGCTCTTGTTGTCTTTGGATAAAATTGAAAGTTAGGGAAAAAAAATAGTTTGGGGGGCATATTTTATATGATAATGTGGACGTTATATAATGATGATAAGAAACTCAAAGTTGTGAGTTATTAACAATTAGTTTTTATTGAATTGCTTAAAATTCTCTATAATGAAGGTTATTCAAATTTTCTACATTAATCCTGTTGAGTACAGTCACAATGAAATAGTTAATGAAGACTCTACATTTAACATTTACCTAGTGCTCCTCCTCTGCAAGCAGGAAACCTGTCTGGAAAAAAGTGTCAGTAAAATGGTAAGCTAAAAAGAGTAATATTAGTAAATTCCATGTAAAGAAAATATTTTAACAGTGAATGACTGCCAAGAAATTCAGAAATTGAGTCTCAGCAGATATATGTTTAATTCCTAATTTTGCAAATATATCAAGAGGGGATTAAAATCAGTCTATTCTATATGTAAAATCAATCATGTCTGGGTTTTGGTTGTGTTTTTTTGTTGTTGTTGTTGTTATTGTTTTTATTATTATTATTATTAAGATAAAGGCATTCTTCTGTAAATATTTATATAGACTTGCATGATTCCAATCCTGTATACAATCACTGGCATTCTTCTAACAAGTGGAACCCTTTATAACAGCAATCTAAAATTTATACTATGGTAGCAGTGAGTCTATGTGAAGTAAAATGTTCCTTATTCAGGAATGCATTGAAACAGAGCCTAAAACTTGTCTTTATTCACAAATGCACTCAACAGAATGTTCATTAGGACTATAGTATCTAAATCCCACTGGCCCAGTTGTTTTCTGAGAAAGCCTGTGTTTCCTTCCCCTTCTTCATCTATGGACATTATACTTGCAGTCTGAAACTACACTCATCCTTACTGCATGGCACAGCTTCTGCTTTTATAAAATCAAGTCTGGGAGCAACCAGCTCAGAGAAGATAATCTCTCAAACCTGTCTGAGCAATATCTTTTCTGTTCCTACTGAACTGTTGTTAAAGTACTGTAATTTTCAGTAGTTTGATATATGTCTCAAAACTGTAATTTGTACCCAACATTGTCTCACGATTTAAGATATCAACAGACAGTCCAGAATTTACTAGAATGGATTTTTACTACAAACCTTGCTCCTGTGATTTTCTTGGGCTTTTTCCATTTTGGTCCTAAATATGTTTTATTCTGTTTGTTATTTTCACAGCATGATGGATTGAAGCACTTAGAGAAAATAAAACAATATTATGTGTCCATGCACTCATGGAAGTTTTGCTTCATATAGACCTGTTAGGGTGTTAGTCTGATGGCCACCTCAATCTAAGTGTAGGTATTTTTCTAAATACTTTTAGAAATCATACTACAAAGAACTAAAGTGAGAAAATATTGCAGCCAAAGTGTTCTGTTGCTCTTTGCATGTTGTGTTTTCTATGCCAAGAAATTTCTTAAACTGGTAGCTGCTTTGGATGTTTCATGCTGTCCCAGACAGAAGATACAATGCACCTAAGATTCTAGAGATTTTTTTGCACCTCTGTTTTAAAGGCTATAAAGTTGTTGTGGTTCTACTTCCCTTTCCTTCCTCCATAACGCAAGAGAAGAAGAGATTAACTGGCAGCCTTAAGTATCTTCACAACTGCTTATGGGCAGTTCAGGACTACCACCTTTTTGCCGCAAAACAAGTAAAAATCCCCATCTGTTTTCTTGATCTATGGTCATAGATATGCCACTTCAGCTGTCTCTACTCTGTCTCAGCTTGATCACTCCCCTCCATGCTTTGTCCCTGTTATCCAAAAAGAAGCATAGTGCAGAGTTGCAATGTTTTTCGCTCACTTTTTATGAGTCACTGAAGTAAGGTCATGCTTCTAAACTCAACAATGCATTTTTGAACAGGAGAAAAAGTAATGTTTAAATCTATCTTTATTCATTTAAGGCTAATGTACAGCCCATCAGTCTGAGTAGCATCTCTGGCTCCATGAATGACTGTGTAAAGTCTTGAGTGAATAAATATTTCCATCTGCTACTGGTTCTTAACCAAGAGTCATTTTTTTTCAAGAGATATTCAAGTGCTTTATTTTTTAACATGTTCCTGATAAGGATTACATTCTCCCACAGCTCCATGTATAAAATTTAATTTTTAAACATTTCATCCTATTCCAAAATGCTGAGTTTTTAAGATTGTTTAAATTATTATCTGGTCCACTCAATTTACTTCACAGATATAGGGAAAATTAATTCCCACTAGAATGTCAAAGTAACATGATTTTGATTTTTTTCATTATCATCCTGGATTGGCAGTTTACTATTACAAAGTAGAAATTAATTTTATGTTCCCTTTTTTATGCAATCCAGTCAAATAAGCTGAAAAGAGCTTTATAAGAAACCAGAAAACTAACTAAATATGGAATGTTAGAGAAAGAAGTTTTCACTTTCCTATGCAACAGTGAGCATGCTTGGATGGGAGTGAGAGAGACCCGTTGTACACATTTCTCTCAGAAAACATTGCTGTTGTAGTTTAACCCCAGCCAGCAAATAAGTGTCACACAGCAACTTGCTCCCTCCACTTTCTACATTTTTTTGAAGAAGAGAATTGGCAAAATAAAGTAAATCTTGTGGGTTGAGAAAAGAACAGTATAATAATTGAAACAAAATAAAATATAGTAATAATAATTTAAAAGTAATGATTGTAAGGAAAAGCAGGGAGAGAGGAATAAAATACAAAAGAAAAAGTGATGTACAATCCAGTTGCACATGACACAATGGTCAATGTCCAGCCCATCCCTGAGCAGCAATTATCCCTCCCAGCCAACTCCAACTATTTTGTATACTGAGTTTGGTATTCTACGGTATGGAATATCCCTTTGGCCAGTCCTGTCTTGTCCACATTCCCTCATGGCTTCTTGTGCACCGTCTAACTGGCAGAACACGGAAAAAGGAAAAGTTCTTGACTTAGGGTAAGACCTACTTAAAAGCAAATAAAACATCAGTGTGTTATCAACTTCTTATACTAAATTCAAAACTCATAACTGTACCAGTTACTAAGAAGAAAATTAGCTCTATCCCAGCTGAAATCAGGACAAATGCCCTGAAGATTTTTGCCATGTCTTTCTCATGCTCAGCTTTCCCCTGCAAGACACTACTGAGCTTTGTGCATTCCTGGGCAAGTTAATGTACAGGATATGTACTGCACATGCAGGTGTGCAGCTCCAACAGATGGAACCAAGAATTCATTGCACTGATGGTTAAGCCATGCTGTCAGAGGAGTAGGTTATTTGGGCTGAGATTACAGCTAGGCAGGCAAGTGCTTCAAATTCTTCTCTAATCTAAACTCACTTTTATTGCATAAAAACTAGAAGGGAGATGAAGAACTTTAGATTTGTTCTTTAAACTCCTCTCTGACACTTTAACAGTATCTCTATGGAAATTACCTCCAAGAGTGCCTCCTGAAAGAGCGTGAGGACAAATTTCTGTGAGTAATTTCTGTAGTTCGAGTTTTCCCTCATTCAGGATTCAGGATTATATAAGAAATTACAGCTACATGCATACAAATCAGGTAGGTAAAATCAAGATATGTTGATCTATAAAATCAGCTCTTGGCAGGTTAGCAGTGCTCATGATTTACTCTCTTTCCTGAGACCAGATCCAAAAGTCCAGAACACCAGCTCTGATTTGCCCAATTTGACTAAACTTTGTCAGTTACCTAAAAGCAAAATGCTTGATGTGGTCATCTGGAAGAGACATTACCTCAGGGATGGACATTGGAGACTGCAATTAATAGGACCATTGGTGAGCAATAACCTTTTCCCATTCAGGTCTGAGTCTCAGATAAAATCAAAAGCCAGGCTAGGTTATAGTACTAGAAACCCCCAAGGCCAGATGACAGTACATGATTTACTTCTACCAACCAAAACAATTTTTTATGGAAAGTCTTTGGCTGCAGTCATAATGTTCCCTTTTGGGAACAGTGCTGGTCACAGAATCCTCTTGAATGGTACCTGGCACTGTTTTAAATAGGCTATAACAATACTAAACAGCTAAACCATGACAGCAGGTGTGCTGGTAATTAAGCAATATATCATGTCACTGCTTAGGGCTGGGCCTTGTTTTTTTTTTTTTAGTTTAGTCTATGAGAACATTGACTCCACTCTCAGTGTATGGTTATGTCATAGTTATAGTTAACTGTATGCTGCCCTTTTAGATTTTACATAATATATATATAGTGGATTTTATCAAAATCACCTGTATGTCACAGGGATTTTATTTTTTCCATTTGAGTTACTGCAAAGATCATTAGATCATCTAGTCTGACCTCTCATATATCAGAGAGTTGCATTTCACCTGCATCAAACTCCATTAACTCCCATTTAACTGAAGTAAATCTTTTCTAATGGCATTTGGTCTTGGTCTGAAGACACATAAAAATTGCACTTGTCATGGTGTTTTGATTCAGTAGAGAAATTATTCTCCCTGTTAAGAAATCGTGCTTTACTTCTTTAAACATGTCTTGATTTGATTTCGACAGAGTGCTTGTTCTTATACATCAGTCTCCCATATTAGAAATTCCTTTCACATTGGGTAGTTTCTTTTAATTAATTATGCATGACAGCTAAACAATAATCTATTTAATAATCATATAAACATACACATGCATAGGTTAATGTATTTCTAAATGTTATTTTAATAAATATAAATACAATATCTATTATGGAATGCATAGGGTGCCTTTATGTCGGTCTAAGCACTGTTGTGTTAGAGATATTGTACTTTCCTATATAGATACATATCCTACAGAATCATGTTAGCACATTTTACTGAATAAAACAGAACCCTAGACTAGAACCTAAAGAATCACAGAATCACAGAATGGGCTTGGTTGGAAGGGACTTTAAAGAACATCTAGTTCCAGCCCCATGAGTGCCATTCACTAGACCAGGTTGCTCAGAGCCCCAGCCAACCAGGCCTTCAGCACTTCCAGGGATGGGGCATCCACAACTTCCTTGGGGAACCTGTTCTATGTGTAATTAAAAAAAAAAAAAATCTGTCAATATTCCTATCATCTCTCCATGGATTGATGAAAAACGAGATAAAATCTGTGGTAACTATGAATCATCTCACTGGCCTTTATCAATATTGCTGTAACTTTAGTGGATTTATAGTCTTTGGAACTGCCAAGTGATTGAAGGTAATTAAAAATTACCAATGAGTTAGCTATTTCTTCAGACAGCCCTTTGTGCTACAAGTTACATGAATTCGAGACACCCAGTGCCGATGCCATTGTACTTTCCTGATGGTCACTTAAAATTAAGAAAGTCTGTCTTTATCCCACATGGTAAGAATATGTCAGCTTCATTTCCAGATTCAGAAATATACACACATGCATACAATGGATGTAAAAAAACCCTCTCTTACTGGCTAGCCTTCTAGCCATTTTTTTTCTCCAGTCTTTCTTTCCCCTAACAGACTGTCTATAATTCTTTCAACTGAATTTCTCTAAGTGTAGTATTAGCTTTTGTTTGTAATTTCTGCTTTTACTGATCCAGAAGAATGACTACTGCAAATCATCGTCTATCTTTATCAAAGAACTGTAAAAGAAACGAATTATTTAATATATGACTCTCAAAGGACTCTGCCTTATTTGTCCTCTCAAAAACACACTATGATTTTCTGATTGAGAACTGCAGGCTATCTGCAAAATGATTATTTTTATTTATTTTTTTTTCTTTAGCTGTTTACTTTGCCGAATAGAGAAAAGATAGGTAGAAAATAAGATGAGCAAATATGGAGGAACAGCCAAACAACTCCTCTCTGTAGGAGACTCCAGGGATGGAGAAGCAGGCTCAGTGCCCCCTTAACTCTGAGGATGGGAAGGGTAGGTAAATCTCTGCTGCTTGGTCACTCAGCCTGGTGGGACTCTGCCACTTTGATGTGTTGGTGACATCTGAGTTTTTAAGGAGATAGTCTGGAACAGAAAAAGAGATATTTTCTTTCTCACAAAGTGAAACTTTTCTAGAAATCTACCCCAGTTAATTACATTCACTAGGCAGGAAAACATCTTGACTTTTCCTTACATACACAAACCAAATGTGAGTGTGTAAACCTCTACGTGTTCCTTAGAGGTTAGATTAGGTCCTACAGAAAGACTGAAAGAATATCACCTGAGTTTTTGTGTTTCTTCTGCACATCCATTATGAGCTCTAATTTTAATTTTAGCTTATACAGTTTCTCAAACAAGCTATTGAATTTTCCAGTACTTCAGGAATCTGCCAACTGGAATGCAAGCTAAAATTTCAACAGAATTCTGTGAATTATAAAAAGAATGTTATTTTTATTCTAATTTTTCATCTGAAATGATTTCTTAGTCAAAACTGTTTTCAAGCACCTAAGAAAAAAACAACTTTAAAATAAAATGACCTTTCTGAGACAAAATAGAATACTGCATGCCTCATTTCTGAAGAGTATGTTAGGAAAATGGAAAGATGAGATTTATTTTCTTCACCTTTAATGAGCCGAGTAATAGTAGGACACATGGTGAAATATGAACAATATTTTCCCAGAGGCTATTTCCTTCTGATGCGTAAATGCTCTGTTTTCCTTTAGCAGGCATTAAGTTGATTTTATATGGAAAATTCAAAGAACTGATAGTAAGACCTATGTTACTTTTCAACTAATTGCACTGAGTTTTAGAAATTGAACTTTCAAGCACCATTTATTCTGGTGTTAAAGTGCTGATTTAATAATTAAAAAAACCCTCAAATAGTAACATTTAAAATAAAAATAGAAGCAAAAACATCTAAAATAGTTTTTTTTCTTGTACATTTGCTCATATACAATATTGTGGTTATCAACTCCTAGAGAAAAATAGAACTAAAAGTAGGGATATAATGGGTCAGTAAATTTGAAATTATGTCTTGGTTCATAGGCTAACAGGTTACTACACAAATAGGTTAATGAAAATAATTTACCACAGAATATGTTATAGAATAGTTAAAAACTTGATTTTTGAGTATTTTTCCAGAAATGCTTGAACTCTTCTTCTAGAAGGTCCCAATTGTCTTTCCACATTAAATTGGCTATCATTAATGCTTTTGTCTTTTTAACCCAACCTCAGTATAATTTCAATATTGTGTCAGAGCTGCTTTTTCTTCCTTCCACAGATAATGTGGGCTCTACAACAGATTTGTCCCTGGTCCTGTGAATAATTGGCAAAAGAAATAGAAATTACATCAGCAGAGGAAAAGGAATAGTGGCATTTCCATCAGGACACAAATATAGTCTTCCATATTTCAGCACTTTACTGCATTAAGACATGTAATGTTCTGAACTTGGGTGTTCTTCACCATGCTATGAGGTAAGAGCTTCAGACTTTGTTTGTGGGCCTGGGGCCTACTTCTATTGAACCTTTGCAAAAAGTGGTATCAATGCTGTCAGATGAGAAGCTGTTTCCTGGAAAATTTCTAACCAGTTCTGAAGTTGAATGGACTTCAATTGCTTCTTACACCACCCAGTGGTTCTAGCTTTCATTTGAAGTGTCCAAGATATAGCCTTAACAAAGCTTGATATTCCTTTCCTTGACAACTGCCATGCTTTTACACTTAGGCCTAGAAGACATGAATAAAAAAGTTACATGAGATGAACACTGACAGTCTGTTTTATTCACCTTTTTTTTTTGTTTTTTTAACTCCCAGCTTTCAAAAAAAGAAATTCCCAAATAGTCCTCATAGAATATCTTCAATAGCCATCAGAATAGGATATATTTTCAATTTCATCTCATCCTAGCCTGCCCTGTTTGGTGGGTCTGCAATAAAAAGGTTTCTTAAATTTATGGAATACTATTCTAAGGCAACGCAGCTAATATATGCCTTTAAAGATTGCACACCTACTTTTCCTTTCATATAAACTGTAGATTTGTACTAATCTTACAGCAGTAATGTTGATAAACATGAAAAACCCATATGTAAAATGCATATATTTTACTACTGTCATGCTGACCTTTTAAATTTTGTGTGTCTGCTTTCAGCGTCAGGTGGGTTAGTGCTGCCCACTAGCAGACATCCCAGTCAGAAATTAATTCCTGAAGAGATGATCTTGATTATTAATCACTTTTTTTTTTGCCAGTTGATTTTAAGTAAATATATATTTTAAAAATTAATTAATCACTGTGTTAAATTATTTTTCCTTTAAATCTTTTTCAAAGTGAAAGAGCTCTAAAAAAAATGAGTCATGCATTTCAAAGGATCACTGCTGAATTTTCATTGAGGACAGAGACCCTAAAAATTAGCAATTAATTGTTTAAACCCAGAGAAACATTCACTTTGCAAATTCTAATAATCAATCTGATCACGGTGGACCATCAAGCACCTTGCTTCTTTGTTGCCTTCAGTAACTGGAAAAGTCAGGTTCACATGGTAACCTTAAAATCCTATCACCAGATAAGAAACACCAAGGAGAACACACAGAGGAAAATATCTACTCTGTGTTTCTTGTTCCCCTGTATGACTGAGTACAGAGTTTTAATCTCTCTATCTAGCAGCCACATAGGTTTCAAATAGATCTTACAGGGCTGTTGCTGCAATCCAGATTCCTATTTGTGCTCTTGCTATGGTTATTATCTACTATAAGGACCAGTTTTTTACACAGTTACCTCCTTCTGCTCCTGTTTCCGTTTACCCTGTGATAGGTTAAAGGCATCTGAATTCAATTCAAACCATACCTAAACTGACTTGAAAATTGTGTAAAGCTATAGAGAGATATCTACGTGTTATAATTTGTAGTATTTAACTTCCTTCCAAGGACTTCTTTGGTTACTAGTATGGGATGGGACGTGGAAAAACTGACCAAGAAAACCAAGTTATGGTATGCTCTGAATTATATCCGCTTCAGATGATGAACAGTGATTTTCTAAATTGGACTGTGTTGCTAAGGATAATGTATAAATTTTGCACTTTTTTGTTGCTGTGTTTTTTGTGGTTTTTTGTTTGTTTGGGGTTTTTTTATTGCTTTGTGTTTTTTGGGTTTTTTTGGCTTGGTGGAGGTGTTTGGTTTTTTTGCTTTGAGTTGAAGTTTTTGTTGGGCTTTTTTGTTTGGTTGGTGGGTTTCGTTTTTTTTATTTGTAATTTTTGTGAGGTTTGTGTTTGTTTGGGTTTGAGTTTGGGGGATTATTTTGGTTTAATTGTGTTTTTTGTTTGGTTGGTTGGTTTGGTTTTGTTTTGTGGGGTTTTGTTGTTGTCGTTGTTGTTTTGTTGTTTGGGGTTTTTTAAAAGGAAAGCTGGTATATTAGCTCCAAATTTAAATGCCTGATCTACATGCCAGTTTCTAGAAAATGATGAAGCAGGCTTTTGTATAAATTCCCTGCAGAGAGAAGTTTACATCGGGAATATCCAACGTGGAAAAGGGGAAACTCATCATTTTCAGGTGCTGTATATATTACTTAATGGAATGCAGGGAAATTACACACAAGAAATAATTTAGAAGAACATGGGTCAATAATGATACAGGACTCTTGCCTACCTAATTATAGGTATGTGCTAAACTAAATTGACCTTAATTTTACAATCCTTATGTTTATTTGGATCAATTTTATTTCATAGTTCTCATTTCTCACATTTTTGGTACAGAATATAACTTTTCTCATCTTCCTCTGGTAATTTGAGTGGGATTTTTGGCATCTCTTCAGAAACACAACTGAAATGGTAAGTAACGCTTCTCCTACCAAAATGTGGTACATCGAAGACAACCAGTTGGCCAGATTACACAACTGTGCAACTATAGTCCCAGGGCAGTTTGTACTACAATCCATTTCTTCAAATTTTTCATTAGGAGGAGGGACTCTTCAGTACCAAAGTGTTGTCAGCATATTTTGTAAACACTTCTGACTTTTAGCTAAGCCTATATGAAACTTGGTTTATTGAAAAGGTAATATACATCTGAAACTTCAAGCTGCAAAGTGAACTTCCAGTCATGCTCACTTGTCCTGCTGTTTTCCATGATGTGCTATCAGAACTGCTGTTGATTTTGTTGAGAGAAGTTTAAATTTCTCTGGGCCCTGCAACACCTTCTATCCCATCTCTCCAACTTTCATTGTCTATTAAGAACCACTGTGGTAAAAAGGCAAGCGTGTAGAAATTATTAGCAAATAAGAATCTCAAGGCATGTGATGTTAATTTAATAATGGCTGTATAATATATTAGAGTTGCTCATTTGGGCACTATCAGAAACAGCTCCACCAGCCTCAGCAACATAATCCTTAGCAACCTGTACAGCTTTCTTGTGGAGATATTATTTTGTAATTCAACAAGGGTTCAAGATATCAATTTTTTTGTGACTCAACAAGGATTCAATATATCAAGATATATTGCCTAAATTAGGCAGCATATTAAAAGTAATGGCAGGACAATTTCATACAATTATAATTTTACCTCAGGGACTGATCATTACTTGATTACATGGTACTGTTGTCTACTGGTTGTGTAACTTATTTATAGCTGACAGTGAAATCAAATAGCCAATGAATAATTATCTCCCATGAATAAGTAGCAAAACCTGTAGTAACTTTAATATAGGGACAATGTGGCCCAGCATTATTAACAACCATGATGGACAGGCAAATACTTTACTTCCTCAGCACTTGCAACAGCTCTTCCCCTACACTGGCTACCTCTACTTCATCCTTCCATCTGCTATACTGCACTAGTGATGCACAAACATCCACCCCACTCAAAATTTCATCTGTTATGAAATTTACACAGTGACAGAAGGATCACAATTCAAATGGCATTCAGCATACTTTTGTTGCTGTGTTGGAAGGAAGTGTAGAAACTGGGAAGATAAGAAATGGTGGTAGCCACCTCCTGATGCAGAGAGCTAGTCTGAAGCAGCCACTGTGAACTGTAAGGGACAAGAGGAACATCATTTTTTGAATGTTCATGCTAATGAAGGTGGCATTGTCCAGCTTCGTTGTTTGAACATGTGGTCTCCATCTTCTTAATATTTTTGTCAATATTCCTACAGTTCATAAAGCATACTGAGCCATTTTCAGAAATAATCAGAGGGCCATTTCACAGCAACCCCTCAAAGGCTGCTTTCAGTGCATAGCCTGAGGTGAGGTAAGAGGTAAAATGGAATTTTGTATGGTGGATTGTCATTTTCCTCACTTGTCTAATGAGTTATTTTCATTCAGATGCTTAAGAAAATGAGGCTGTATGAAGAGTTTAAAGCTATAAAACCAGCCATGACAAGCCAAAAATTATTGAATTACAAGTTCAGTTTCTAAACAAAGATTTGCCAGTGCTAACTTTGGATGATTCATTCAATTTCTTCTGATCATTCTCATTGTAGGAAGGTCAGCAGAGTTCATCAAAATGCTCATAGCAACTAAAGTCTAATTTATTGAAAAATTGTACGGATATTAGTAGATTAAAATACTGCTGCAGAAATACTGGCACAATCTTTGGCTGATGGATATTTCCATATTTCATTGTTTCTGAACTAGTTTCTGAAAGTTTTGAACTTGCATGGAATTTAGTTAAAACCTTGCTAGCTAACATAGCCAATATAATTTTTTATTGAACTATTTCTTATTTTCTCTTTTTCTCTTTTCTTATTTTTATCTTTTTCTTATTTTTCCCTCATTCACAAGTTGACCAGACAATTCTCAGTGTTGATACATCTTGATCGTATTGATCTTGTTAGTCTGGATAGAGATGAAAATGTGATGTAGAGCTGCTATGACTGGTAATCTCTTATCATTGAATGAATTACAAGACACATGTCTGTGTCTATTGACTCTCTGGTTTTGTTGATGAATAGGATGCTGTGACCTAGATGCAGACCTCTGTAGAATTCTTTTAAGTCTTCTCAGATATCAACACATTTCTGAACAACTAACAGGATAACAGATTTTTATAACTATTGACCAAATATGAGAGATTTTTAAAAACTCTACTGTGGTCAGTCATATTAAAGTGAAGTGTTTTCTGATTGCTCAATAGAACAGTAAATTTCTGGCCATATTTTTCCTGCAAGTGAAAAAGCCAGATATATTTTTAAAATGTAATTCCCCATTAAAAAGTAGTCTTTAAGGAAAATGCTTTTCACTTAGACAGAAGACCACTGCAGTTTCATTACAATGTGATGAATAATTTATAATAAAAATAGGCTTGGTAAGAGTAATTGCTTTAATTCTGTTGGAATTTTATTATATTTTAGATATAAGGTTATGGTATTGAGAATAAAAAAGAATAATATTTTTCAGTAACAGTAAACACTTTAATAAAGTCTAAACTTTCTTATCTTGTTCTGAAAAAAATTTCATAGCACTTTAATTGGTGTCTGATAGCTCCTTCAGATTCTCTGTGTAAACAACATAAAACATAAAACTACGCTAACAGGCTCAGCTAAACTCTGGTCAGCTTTGTGTTGAAGAGGTTGGGGAATAAGGAAGGTCTGTTCTCACAGATTTAATCTTTATTTCACCTATTTGGGATATTTTGGAAGACAGAGGTTTTGGATGTTCGGACAAAATTGCAGGATGTGTCATGACAAGAGTATATACCATGCTCTTGAACTTATTCTATCTTTATTATTCTATCCTGTGATGCCAGACTGAATCATCCTAGACTGACCAAAAAAAAAAGTCCACGGTAGATATTACAATAATTTTTTCAGAACCTGAAAAACAATGGAAGGTGGAGAGAAGATTTCATCAAATTAAAGAACATAGGACACTCTATAGCAAAATATTTATAAGACAAAGTTCCAGGTGCTGCACTGGTGATCTGGACCTACTGAACTCTCTTCACATCTTTAACAGCTTCTGGGCCAGACAAGGTTTTGCAAATGGCATGGGCAATGAGAGATTTCCATTCTGACGTTCCAAACCACATTATATAGTGCAACACTACAAAAAATGTGTAAGCAACAAAGAACATCAAAAGAAATGAAGCATGTCTTATGTATTTTGATTATTACTAATTTCATTCAAAATTATAAAATAAATGTTAATGTAGTTCTATTTTGAGGGAAAATTTTGTAGAAGATATAGTCCGTACTGTTTAAACTGTTAAACTGATACAAGCATATAGTTGCATATTTATGTAGCTCAGAAGTGTTTATTTTTAAAACCTTTCAAATGAAGAGTGTACTAAGCTGTATGAGGTGCCTGATTTATGTTCTGGATTGCACTGGGTAAGGCTTGGTTTTCTTGCTGAACTCAATATTGTAATAAAATTTTCACTGCATATTTGATGACAGGGAGTGCCATTTTATTGGCTTATGTAAATTGCTGTCTAGGGTTCTTCAATATTTCAGGAAAAACTTTTGGTATAGATATGGTTTCCTCATGGGAAATAAATAAACAAACAAAAGACCTTATTGAAAGCAAATGTGTGAAAACTCTGATCATGACCTTTGGATCTGCTGCCTGTTAATAACAATGGACTATGCTGGTTTGGGTGCTTGGTTTTTTTACTATTGAAATTAACTGCAAAGCTTCAGTACAAAACTACTCTGTATCCCAGGACCTGCAATGGAAGAGATGTCTATTGTCTAAATTACCTTTTGCTTTCTATTTCCCTCTTATTGCCCTTGTATGTGCAGAGATGTACTACAACTGGATTAGCTATCCTTTGGGAAAATGTATTTGGAATTGGGGAATGAGATGTTGAAAAATTATTACATGGCATGGAGTGAAATAGGTACTTACAGAGCATAAATGCTCTGACTCTTTAGACAAATGTCATGGAATGAGATGAATTGCCCTCTAGAGAGTCTTACTTGTCTTCATGGGATGGGAAGGAAAAGCACAATCACTAAATTAAACTTAGATATCTAACTTTTGAATACTTAAGGTAAGTATACTGCACTGTTTGATCCAACATACTTTTGTAATATATTTTAGACTTAAACACGCACACTAGACTATTTCTTCTTACTATATGCACACTGTATCTTTTTTTCATCCTTATTGGAATGCTCACATCTCTTGCAATAATCTTTTATTTGTGTTTCTGTTTTCACAAATTCAGATAATATTTACCTCCAGTTAAAACCTGGCAGTTACATGGTCTGATTAGGACTTTGAATTGATGGATCTGGAAACAAGACAAGCTGTATATACCTATGTATATGTGTGTGCACATATATATTATGGCCCCATTTTATTCTAGAAAGACTGTGAACATCAACTTATCTGTCTTGAAATAGCCTAGGACACAGAACATTTTGTCTTAGAAAACTTATAGGCATTTTAAATCACCTTTTAGTGGAAAACCTGTCACTGAAAAAGTATCTGACTGAGAAGCACTGTCAAGAATTTTGTGCAAAAGACAATTTCATGATATTATAATTTGTGTGATTTTTATTTTTTTTTTTAGGTGATGTGCAAATTTTTTCTCTGGCAGGTGACATGCCCATTCAGTCTATAATTACATGGTCACTTAGATGCAACACAAGTTTCTGATTCCACCTGTTCCCTCTTCCTTCCTTTTGCCTGTTGGTGTAATTTCCCTTGTACTAGGCTTCTGTGTCTTTAAGCAGGGAGCTGGATCTAGATGAAAATTAACTGTAAAAAATATGCTTTCTTTTCAGAAGGATCAGTCCCTCAGTTCACTGTTCAGAGTTATAAGCTGGCTAAAAGAAGACAGAACAATGAATATTGGGAGCAAGGCCATAGTAACATTTCAGTTTTAGCTCTCTGCCAAGCTGCTTTCCAGCTGATTGTCACTGGGCCTGTACTGTGCCTGGAGTTATTCATCTCGGGTTCAGGACTTAGTTTCTCTTTTTGAACCTCATAAAATTCCTGCCCAATTATCCATATTGTCCAGGTCCCTCTGAATGACAGCACACCCATCTGGTGCAACCTCCTCTCCTTCTAGTTTTATATCACTTGTAAACTGACTGAGTATTCACACTGTCCCATCATCCACATAATTAAGAAGTTATATTATGGGCCTCAATAGCAACCCCTAGGGCACACCACTAGTGCCTTGTCTGGAGCTGAACTTTGTGTTAGTGATCAGTACCTTTTTGGGACTGGTTGCTCAGGTGTTTCAAATCCACCTCACTGTTCACTCATCTAAGCCATATCAGCATCTACATGGGAAGCTCAAGCCTTCTGTCTCTATGTGGTATAACTGGATGCCCTACAATTCCCTTCAACCTACTTAGAGACTATTAATATTATTAATACACTCAGTATTTTCTTTTTTCTGTATTCTATGCAAAGATTAATCTTTCATTAAATGTTTGGGGGTTTTGATTTTGTTCCTGCTTTCTTTTTCTTTTTCTTTTTTCCAAGTCAGACCATATCAAGCAGGTAATATAAATTCAAGAAGCAACAGTTTTTTTAATGGTCTTTTTCACTTGCCTTTCATTGCAGTGCATATAGCATCTGATTCATTTCCTGTTGATGACACTGAAGATATGTCTTGTGACCTGAAATGGAGAGGAGTTAGTCTTTGGTGGTGCATGCATATATTCAAGTATGGCCACATGCTCCACTGTTTCTAGAGGTTGAGTACAATATTAAAGCAAAGAAATACAAACAATCCTTGTCTTATATTATCCCTTGCCAATCTATCTTGGGGCAGAAAAAGTATTTTTAGAAGAACACATAAAGCAAAATAATTTGTGACTCTCTTTTTTTCCCACTCTTTAGAGAATGCAGGCTGCATTACAAACAGCAAAGGATTTCATAACCTTCAGCTTTTCTCATGGTAGAAGAATACAAGATGTTGACAGTAGGAACCTGACTCCTTTTATAAAAGCTGTTCCTGCTCTCTGGATTTATAAACGATGTATCTAGATGGATTTTTATCTTAACTTTCACCCTGTAGTGGGTTGATCCTGGCTGGATGCCAGGTACCCAATAAAGCTGCTCTCATTCCCCTCTACAACTGGACAGAGGAGAGAAAATATAACGAAGGGTTAGTGAGCTGAGTTAAGGATCAGGAGAGATCACTTACTAGTCACCATCATGAGCAAAACAGACTCAAAGTAGGAATATTAATTAAGTTTGTTACTAACAATCAGAGCAAGAGAATGAGAAGTGAATCTTAAAAATATTTCCCCCCTCCTTTTAAGTTCTACCTCCTCCCCCGGAGTGGTAAAGGGATATGGGTAATGGAGGCTATAATCAGTTGTTTTCACCACTGTTCAGAGAGAGGAGTCCTTCCCCTGCTCCCTGTGGGGTCTCTCCCACGGGAGACAGTCCTGCATGAACTCCTCCAGCATGAGTCCATCCCATAGGCAACAGTTATCCATGAACTGCTGCAACGCGGGTCACTTCTCCACAGGGTGCAATCTTTCAGGCATAGGCTGCCTCATCGTGGGTCCCCACACAACCACAAGTCCTACTAGGAAAACCTGCTCCAGGATGGGATCCTCTCTCCACGGTCAGCAGGTCCCTGCCAGGATCGTGCTCCTGCGTGGGCCTCCCATGGGGTCACAGCCTCCTTCACACATCCACCTGTTCTGGTGCAGGTCTACTTCACAGGTTGCAAATGAAGCTCTGCACCCTGATGGTCCTCCACGGGCTGCAAAGGCACAATTGCCTCACCATGGTCTGCACCATGGGCTGCAGGGGAAACCTCAACTCTGGCATCTGGAGCAACTCCTGCCCCTCCTCCTCCACTGACCTTGATGTCTGCAGGGTGGTTCACATGTTCTCACTCTGCTCTTCTCTGGCTGCAGTTTTTATCTGCACAATAACTTTTTTTTTCTTCCTAAATATGTTATCACAGAGATGTTACTATCACTCCTGATTGGCTCAGCCTTGGACAGTGGTGCATTCGTCCTGGAACTGGCTGGCATTGGCTCTGCTGGATGTGGAGGAAGCTTCTGGCAGCTTTTCACAGAAGCCACCCCTGTAGTCCCCCCGACTACCAAATCCTGGCCAGAGAATCCTAATGCACAGCCTGATGCTATTTCACTTGGATATCGTGAAAGAAACAGTAAGCTGAAGACACTTACATGGTTATGAGAAGAGAAAGTTGTGGTTTACTCTATTGACTAAAAATACATATTACTGTGTGAACAGTATACATCTGTGAGTTCTATCCCTACATGTCAGAAATAACATAAACTGTGCAACTGTCAGTTTGGCACCAACAGAACCAGGTATGTCAAAAACTATAACCCTAAGTCAGATGACCAGAGGCACTTGACTTTCCAACTTCCAAACAGGTGTCCATTATTGGCTTCACTATCCCAAGAGAACAGGCTGAAGCAATGAAGGGAAATTCTCTAGAAACAAAAGAAATGAAATTATTTTCTAAGTAAGTTTTCACTTGTGAAAATACCTTAAATTCTACTTGTGTGCTTTTGTATTTCATTGTTTGTTCAGATAATTCTGCTATTCAGAAATGCCATTCAGATGAATAACTATTAGCAAAAGAAGAATATTCATGGGATGTTGGTGCTATTATGAATTAAAAGAGAAATTAAATTGGTTATTTGTTGACATTAGCTCCCCTGGAGCACATCATATTCAACAGCACCTGTTTCTCATGCAGTTTTTCTACTTGTGAAAAGTCTATGAAGAAAAAAAATCCTGAATTATTTTTTTAAAAAGCTCAACTGAGCCCTTTTTTTTGAAAAAGGCCTGTCACAAACTGTGCAGCACTTCAACCAGCTAACACTTCAGTAGCTTAATAAACTTTTGCACATATTTATGCTGTATCTTCATGTCTTAAATGATATCCTCCTTATGTCACCAGAGAAATGAACTATTTACACATTTTAAAATGGCACAAAAAGAACTTGGCACATGAAAAGTACAATACTTCAACATTTTCATATCTGAGGCAATGAAATATATATTATTAGTTATTGTGACAGAAAAAACAGCATAAAAACATGTGGGACTTTCAAGATCAGCATGCAGAGACCCCATGTCATCTGTAAAGTACCTGTTTTTGCTGTGTGTGCAGTAGAGCCTTTCATTCATCATTCATTACTTCTGAAAATAACTTAGGTCTTAAAAGCGCATTCACTTGCCTAAATTTATCAGAGACATTTACAATACTGGAGACACTCTTCACACTAGGCAATCTCCCTGAACAGGAATTCCTGTTGACCTAACCATAACCAGGCTTTCCAGTGAGGATGGTTTTGGTTGTTTGGGGCTTTTTTTATATATAGACATTGATTTATATGGACATTGATTCATACAGTGCTTATTTTTATGGACATCTAACACTCATGACAGCCAGCAACCAAGACAGCATGCCCTGTCAGTAACATATCCAAAAACTGGCAAAAACATATGTTCCTTCCTATCATGCCAAATTAAATAGTATTTATACAGAAATTTGAAATTGAACAGTTATGTATAAACAAATGAGCATTAATAGCATAGAGAATGTCTTGACATATTGCTCAGAGCTGTGAGAGTTTGTAAATTATGTAAGGCATTTCATGCAAATTTTAAATCAGAAATTCTAGAACACAAGTTTCTAGCAGATTATGAGATTCTAAAGCAATGTTATTGTGCAGTTTACTTTTTGTTTCAGCTTAAAAAGAAACTAAGTTGTCTATCAAGGAAAGTGAGGAATCCTTCTGGACTAGAAAGGGGGTCTGTCTCTCCTGAAAACCACCACAACCTTTGAAATTAACAGACATTAAACAGAGAATGTAGAGAAAAGGATAACAGTTCTTTACTACAAATATATATATATGTGTGTGTATGTATAACCAAACCCAGAAAAGAACAAAAAGAAACACTGTAACCAAAACTTTCAAACAAATCGTGTCCTATCTCTGTCCCTTCGGTGCAGTTCTATTCACAGACAGCAGGAGTCGATGCCGTGCCTCGGGAGGTTTTGCTCTCCAAGAACATCACGGGACCTGTGGAGTCGGTGGGGTGAGCCAGGACCCTCCTACCAGAGCTGCCACCAGCCCAGCAAGAGGTGACTGGGCACCCAAGCAGACAGAGAACAGAGGTGTAGCAGCCAAAGAGATGAGCACTGGGAAACCTCTCTCTCACCTCCTGCCAAGCTAGGGAAAAAAGTTAAATCCTCCCCTCAGAAAGACATCTCCCTCAATCCCCTTCCCAGCCATCACGTTGGAATGCAAAGCTATCAGCTATCCCTTTGTTTAGGCTTTAGACAGTTACCTGGCTCTGGGAGCAGGTAGTGGGAGAGCTGGGCTTCAGCAAGCCATCTCATTCTGGGGCCCAGCTCCCAAACTGCCGTGTTGGCAAGGGACAGAAAAAAAATTCCGTGAAAGATTTTGAAACTATAACACTATGGCTTGCAATTCATATTCATTATTAATTACTATTTTTGTGCCTTCAGGAACTCAGTAACTTACATCAATGCTGGATATCCCACCACAAACTGAAAAATGCACCGAAAGTACTTTAGAAACTGTTGATGTACAGCTGTTGGGCATAGAGAAGAACTGGAAAAAAGGTAAGGTTGTCAGCATAGTAACCACTGAACTAAAGCGTGTCTGTGGGATTTACTGAGAAGTCTTGCCTAGAGCTCTCATAATGTCATTATTAAATATTTTTCCTTGGAGATTTAAAATGTTAAAAAAAAAAATCTTGGGAAGATTTATGTCTAAGAGTCCTTCAACCTTATCTCCAACTGGAAGTTCACTGGGCTGTACTGGAAATAGACCTGAGATATATTTATATATGGGTACACAAACTCCTCCACCCCCATCTTGTGAATAAAAATAAACTCCCCATTAAAAAAGACATCTTTTCTGGGTGCCAAATTGCATATTTTGCTTCTCTGGATACAGGGAATTATTTAAACAATTGGACAGACCTTCCAGATTTTTTCCCCTCTTCCCCACTGGCTTATACACCCTGGGAACTGGTTTCTTTACAGGATAGAATCCATTGGAGCTACACAATAAAGTTTTGGCAATGAAATTTTGTTCCTGTGATGTTCTTAATACAAGCACATTCAAGCCACAAAGATTATTCTGTAAGGACTGGCACACTGCTATTGGCACTGTTGCTCAAAACAGGGACGAGGGGGGCCCGCCACTGCCCATAAATTACACTATGTGAAAATGATTTTTAGCCCAGCTATAAGCAGACAATTATGAAAGGTTACACATTGCCATCCTCAGGCTACCAGTGGTGCTAGGAGAATGAGTCTGTAATGAACAACACATACTGACAAGTGTTTTAGGTTTTGTAAAATATGTTAACCCTGAATAACCTTCAGATTCGGAAAAAAAGAAATAGCGTACAGATTTTAATGTAGATAAAGTATGTGCATGGCGATTGTTATTACCAACTGTTCAAATATGAAGGAAAGTTCTTTTCCCAAGTAGCAAGATATGACTGCTCTTATTTAACAAAATAGTCATCACAAGAAAATATATGGGATCTTGCCTTTCCCAAAAGCTACATGCCAATAAACACTTTTAGTTGAAAAAGGACGATTGAGTCTAGGCCTCTTAGTCCAGCTGATACTTACAGCTCTTCCAAAGTTCACAACACATCAGGAGTCTCCTCCTCCTCTTTGCACACAAGTACTCTGCCACACAGATACAAATTATGAACACTACTAATCCTCCCAGTCTTGCATTCATTGTTCTTGGAAAAATGTATATTATAAATTTCCTGTCTTTCTTTCTCACTCCCAAATTCTTTTTTAAAAGGACATTTCTGAATGGTGTTAGCTGGAGCAACAGTTTGAACCTTGACCTTCAAGGTTTTGTTTTGAGATATATGGTATAGCAAAGGCAATCCTATTTCTTAAGGACGCTAATTTCTGAAACCCTTTATGTCCCTACTTGCATGTCCCACCATCAAGCATAAAGAAATATTGGCAATCTATAAGGCCCAGAGATCAATATGAATCTAAAAATTGATAGGGTGTAACTAGACTGTTAAATGACTACAGACCCTACTAGCCCTGCATATACCACATAGGAAGAAGATTGTTAAAATTTCATCTTTCCTTCCTTACTAACATAAGAAGCTACTCCTGAAGCCAAAGGCAGGAACGGATGGCTGATCCTTTCCAGTATTGTTCTTATAATCATAGAGTCATGGAAGGGGTTGGGTTGGAAGGAATCTTAAAGATCACCTAATTCCAACTCCTCTGCCTTAGCCAAGGATGCCATTCACTAGATTATGTTGTTCAGGGCCCCATCCCACCTGGCCTTCAAGACTGCCAGGGTTAGGGCATACTCAGCTTCTTTGCCAACTTGTCCCAGTGCTTCACAACTCTCTGAGTAACGAATTGCTTCCAAACATCTAAGCTAAACATACCCTCTTTCAATTTAAAACCATTGCCCTTTGTCCTGTCACTATTTACCTGCATAAAAAGTCCCTTCCCTCCTTAAAAAGAGAGTAAGAGAGAGATTTGAAGTGATTAGCATAGTTCTGTGCTTTAATTGCAAAGCAACCTTTACCTGATGACACAACTGTCCTAATTAAGTACCATTACACTTCCCCTGGGAATTTTCTGATTAAGTATGCCCAAATTATATGGAGTATACAATGTGATGGTAAAAACATCACATTTTCTGATTGTTGCAGCACATGGTAATGATATAAGCATCTCTCTTGGGACCAAAGGATATAAAAAATTGACTGTGCTTTTAGAGACTCAAAACCAGTTTCCAAACCCAAGGATTTCTAATACATCTACAAATGTTTTAGGTTGTATTTAAGGTCATCTAAGGTTTTCTTTTTTTTTTTTTCTTTTTTTTTTTAAATGCTGAAAGACTGTATAAGCAGTCAAAAATGAGGTTTTGAAATCACACTTTTTCTTTCACCTTTCTTAGATGTCAGTAGCATGAAAAGTGTTTCTCCAGATGCCTGACTTCAATGCTAGATTTTATTCATGCACAAGTATTTTCTTCTATCAGCAAATTCAGCAGACTTTTGCTGAGTCTTGTGACTGTTTTATATGACTGATCTGGTGCCACAGTTCTTACTCTGAACAGCATATATTAAAATTCTTAGAGAAAGGCATATGAGGACATAAATGTTGCATGATGTCTAACAGGCTGACTGGAAATGCTGAGATTTTCTTGTTGATCTGAAACAGGGAAGAAGTGTCTTCTATTCTGTCTAAAGAAGATGCATTTAGCTAACAGGCATATGGATGCTTTGAAAATTTAATTTGAGTATAAGCAGCCATTAATTTGAAAAGTAAAAAGTAAAAAGATCTTTGAAAGTTTCCTTCTTCAAAAAGTAGAACAATGTGGCAGAAATTTTGAACAGATGTTAGTTCTCCCTTTTTACAAGTTGTCTTTTTTAAAATGTCCATGGTAGACCTGCCATGGTGATCCTCTCTACTAAACTTCCTTGGACATTGACAAATGTAAAAATAATCTTGTCAAGATAATATTAAGACCCATTGCTCATGGATATAAACATGCAATAAATTTTAAAGCTGAAGAAAAATTAAAATGCAATATTGTCAAAGGAGTAGCTAGATAATTTCCCCTTTGTTCAATTACTAAATGTAGAATTGAGTTGTTTCCTAAAGCAAAGGAGTCATACAAGTTAAAATATGAAGAGGGCCAGAAAGACTAAAGGACCATAATCACAAAAGAACTATTTGCACAGGAAAAAAAGTGGGATCACTCCTTAGAACACAGATTAGCTTCATAAATTAGAGCACGGTACTAATAATGCCAAGGTCATGGGTTTGGTCCCCATAGAGGACATTGACTTAAGAGTTGGAATAGATAATCCTTGTGGATCCCTTCCAACTCAGAATATTCTGTGATTCTGTGACTGAGTTAATTTGTCCATGTCGTTATCTGTTAACCTTAACCCTTAAAACAGTTAAAGAAGCCAGGCATTAGGTTAAGAATCTAACAAAACTGAATAATAGGTCCTTTAAACTCTCATGACAAAGCCTGCCTTATACCTTACTAATTGACTTCTTCATTAACCTAACATTTATAAATAAACAAAAAGACAAACCACATACATGCCAAAATTTTTCCTTTGATCATGTATTTGTTTTTTTCTCCATATCATACCTATTCATTCCAAATAAATGTGTTTCACTTGAGTATGAGCTGTTCGGCAAGCTGTCTGTGTGGGCAATCAACTGCAAGTGTAAGATGTATGTCTTAGTCTACTGTTTCTGGTATACTTGTTCGCTTTACGTAGGGTAAACATGTGTATGTTTACATGTATATAAACATATATGTGTTTGTATATGTTAAATGATACATGCATGTATGTTAAAATGCTACATAAATAAATAATACATAAAATAATGTAGATATTACCTCATAATTTCCTTTATCTGCTGGAAGACCACTGTAGTCCTATGAAAACGGAGAAGAGGACAAAGTTAAAATGAAGATTGTGCTAAAATAGAAACCAGTGCCTTAGGAGGTAATGCAATTATTTTATTCTTGACTTGTAACAACAGTGTCTGTTTCAGTCACACATCATAATTTCATGATGCAGGCCTTCCAAGTAGTACTAATACCTCTAAGCATGGGGAGGGGGAGTGAAAAATAAAGGCTACAGTTGCAAATAAGTGATTTATTAATTGAAAAATGCAACTTCAAGACAAACCATGAATTAATAGCTGTAACAAAAATGTTAAACTGTCAAAATTTTTCATGAAATGTAAAGATACTTTAAACTGGGCATTTCTGAAATGTTTACATTTTTTTGTAATACTAAAAAACCCTCCAAAACAAACACATCCTGTTCCACTCCCTTTCTCTCTGCCCCCCAATAAGATGTCCTTAATTTGCAAAAAAACATCATACTGCTGCTGTCTTTATACAAACAGACCATCATTTCTGAGGCTGGGTCTCAGAACCACAACTAAACCACAATGAAAAAGATTCACCTGCTGATGATATTGTCCTTGCACTGGCATCAGATAGCAATTTTGATTGAAAAAATCTAGAAGCTGGTACATCACCTCAACTTCTTTGACCAGATGGCATATACACAAACTATATATTATCTAGCTAGTAGATCCAGACTTTTTCTGTCTTCATGTTGTGTCCTAAGTAATGAGCAAATAATAATACTACTAAAAATGGTTATTTGTGTATAATAAACCATTTGAAGCACAGAAACTCTCTGAGCCATAGATCTATAACAGTACAAGCATTTCAGGTAAATATCAATGCTTTCTTCTCCAATTTTCTTTAGGCAGTCAGTAATGGCCATTCTTATACCATCTTATGGTTATAACCATCTTATGGTTATTATTTGACATCATAATTATTGAAACCAATCTTTGATCTGATCCCTTATTAGACTTCTTACATTTCCATGGTCATATAAATAGCCTCATCTACAAAGCTATTTGCAATGCTTACCAGTGTGACTACATAATCTTAAAATCCCAGGAGATGTGTTATATGCTCTGGATCACATTTTATTGACATATTAGGAAGCTATCACATGTATAGTTGTCTTTATTTATCAATGTTTTCCTTCTGAGAGCTAGATGTTAAGGGGCTCAAAGGGTAAGAAGATGTTAATTAAATTTATTTAACTCTGCTGTAACACCAGATGACAAAGTGAGATTTTTTTCCCTTTCACCTTTTCCTTTCCCCTATCCCCTTCCCTATCCCTTTCCTTTCCTTCTTTTACAACATGCTCACATAAACTCCAAGCTAAAAAAAAATTATTCATTTTTCTTCAAGGAAATTTGGCAGAAAAACTAGCCACTAGATAGACTAAAGATTTATTTTAATATGTTGAGGACACTCATGGATGTCCCTTCCATCTTCCTAGAAATACCCAGTCTTGTACCTTCTCTCCACAATGTTACTTCTCTTCTAGTTTATGCCAATTCTTAAATGAGTGTTTCTGCAAACACACATCTGCTATTCTAGGAATATGTTGCAAATTAGATTCAGAACTATACTGGCAGGTATGTCCATTTTCCTGGATCTGGCTTTTCTGGGTCCCTAGATACCATCACAAAGCTAAAGCAAGTGTTTAGAACTGAAAAGCTAAGAAATTCCAGTCTTTCACTTCAAGCTGATCTGTTGCATCGTTTGCACTACACTGTTTGAAAAGGTTTCTTTTTCTATAAAGGAAAATCTGTATTTTTATCATCAGTTTGACACTGGCATCTGCCACCCTAACAGCTGTCACTCTTATCTAATTGCCTATTTTGGAACAGGAGAGGAAGTTCTGTTAAAAAAAGCTTTAAAAGCAACATTTTGAATTAAGTCCAATATTCCATTTAATTATTCCAAAATGATAGTTTTAAAAACATTTTGCAAGAGCCCATTAATGAAAAAAAACAGTTTCTTAAGTAGAGAGTCTCAGGTTGAATAATTCTGGCATAAAAGCTGATGATTCATGAAAATCATTCTTTTTGAAAATAATTCTGTTCATAATGAAAATAAGTTTATTTGGATCTTTTCTCATTCATATGTATGAGTACAGTCAGGAAAAGTAGATATTTATTGGATGAATAATTAAATATTGTATGTTTTGTTGCTTATTCTAATTCAGTTTAAAAGTTGAAGCTGCTTGACATGCTGGCCAAGAGAAATGCAGCTCTTAGTAGTAAATGTGCTGTTGTTTTCAAAAGCTGGAGTTATTGATGTTAATTTCTTGCCTTTTTGCTACTTGGGCCTGTGAACCACTTCCATGATATATGTAATGTAGGACAATTACACAATGTTAAATGCTTCTTTGTTGTGAATTCGTGCAGCTAGAACAGAAGCAGTGAAAGAAAAGTAGACTGTTTGAATGAACACCAGATGACTATGAATTTAGATGAAAAGGGATAAGTTTAAATGTGTTGTATATAAGCAGAGACATATATATCTTAGGTTAGCACAAGCTTGTGTTGTGACCAAGAGAAAATTAATCACCTAATTCAGTGCCTTTACTTCTGCATATGCAAACCTACACCTGCAAATAACTACATATAAGTACCTTTATTTGATGATAGCATGATAGCTAAGGGTAAACACTTAATCAGATAACTACATCCCAAAATCAAACAGCTGGAAGTATTGTCACTTGAAAGTTTTATTCAACTGAGTAATATTGCAACGCAGACACAAAAAATGGTCCCTCACACTCAAGATCTGGTTGAAACCTTTTACAGAGAAAATATTGGTATGTAGGAACACCAAAATCTTAACCCAGTATAGCAAGCAGCAAGTGCCTGTGTATAAGTGTGTACAAATTGTTGTGGGTTTTTTTCAACATTAGTTTAGAAAGGACAGTTGCCCTTAGTACACTGAATGAAGCCCTGTGTGTGACAGCCAAGCAAAGTGAAGAACATTCAGGGACTTTACCAGCCGCCAGAACCTAAGAGTGTGTTCAACTGAACCACGAGATTGGTCTCTGGCATGCCTTGGGTTCAGGCTTACTAGCACTTTCCCAGACAAAACTGGGCATGATTCAGCACTTATAAGATCCCAGGAAACATTCTCAAAAGGCTGCTTTACCACCCTCTCTTTGAAAACTCTAAGACTTGAATAAACATAGGTTATCTTATGCTGGCTGGTCTTTGTGCCCCAAATATTCCTAGACATAGTCCATATATTAAGATAAAGGTAAGCACATTCAGCACATTTGAAAATTGATTTACAAAAATAAGGGAAGCAAAAAGAAAAAATAGAAGCTATTACAGCTTCTTTTGTCTGAAGTGATCTGCAGGCTCTTTCCAGACTAGCTGATGCTGGATAGTCCAGTTGTTCATTGCAGAGAACTCTGGTTGAAATTCTTAGAATATTTACCTCTCAGCATGCCAGGGTTTTAATCTCTTACTTTCAACTCCATCATTCATGATTCTGACCCCTCATCAGGTTGTGTACCTCAAAACCATTCAACAGTCTTTACCTAATGGTGTTTTCTTTTAGAATATGTACTTTTTAACTCTCTTATTTCATCCACACCATTTAGCAGTGAGTTTCCAAGGTTAATTTATAGATTTGGCTTTGACCTTTTCCAAAACAGTTTGAATGCTGCTTAGTTGGGACTCATTTCTCTGCGAGTGATAGAGAATTGCCAGAGAAGGTCTGGATTAAATGAACAACACTGACCTAAGGTAACATTTTCAGTCTGAACACACTTTTCCTCTTAGTTTGCCAACATTTGGTGTTAGTTACATAAAAAAATATTTTTTTTTCCAAGATTTTGCTTTTTGTAGATGATGCCAATTGATTGATGTCTTTTTTTTGGAAAGAAAAAAATATTATTCCAGACTGGTGAGACAGAAACAGATTTTTATATATGCAACAGTGTATGTACTTTATTACAACTGGTAATGTTGCACCTTCACAAAGAAAGAATTGACCGGTGTTTGTTTATGACATTGTAAGAGGGTGCTATTTGCATTGCTGGATTTTCACAGTGTATTTTGTCCAGGTTTGGGTAGGATTATTATTTTTACTGTTATTATTACTCTTATTGTCATTGTTATTGTTATAATAGGATTGCTTTCCTTTAAACTTGTTAAAAAAGCACCTGTACACTTTTGGGCCAGTGTATACTAATTTAGTATTCATTATTGGCATTAATACAGTTCTGAATACCTTTTCTGTGAAGTCTGAGCAGACAACGCAGGTGACCTTTCCCACTATTTGTTGTTCTGGTTGAAAGAGCTATATTTGAAAATATTTTAAAAAACATATTAACTTATGTTGTTAGTAGAGGCATATGCACACTAAATGTGCAGAAGAACCCAATTCACTATTAATTGTAGCACTATCTTACATGATCCTGAATAAAACTCTGTTCTGTAAACCTTTAAGGGGAATATCTCAGATTTCCTCCTACATTTCAGCACAAACTGTCTCCTAGCCTAGAGATGGAAATACATCAACCTATTTCTGTACAGAGGCATTTTCTTTCATAAACCACATCATCATATGAAGAATAACTGGGGGGAAAAAATCCAAACAAAGGACACATTTTATGTCACTTATCTTGGTAACTTGAAGAAAATAATGCACAGTACATATAATGTGAATTGGTTTTAAAAAGACTACTTTAAGGTATCTGAAGAGAAAAAGAAGTAGCATTGTGGATCTGTGTTGACTGTCTACCAGTGCAGACTGAAGAAGTTCATGTTGCAAAGCCTGTTCTGCAGGTCTTCAGTCTACTTTAGACATGTACAGAGTTTGGCATCCTGGCTGGTGTAGTCTTCTGCTATGTAAAAATATCATCCCTCTCAAAAACGCAGCACGGGAACAAAGTGAGTAATGTACAAACTGTATTATTTTGCTTTTTCTCATTTTAGATAAGATGCTTTTAAAAGATGATGAGTACCTCAAATATTTGCCAAGGGAAATAACAATGTATTTTTCTGCTAGACCAGAATAAACAGGTTTATAAACTAACGCTAATTACCGCTGCGGAATTTGCTACTGTCTCAAGGCTGCAGTAACTTACACACTTCAACTTAACTACACTGGAAAATTTCTCTTTTAATATCAGGTAAGTTTGGAGTCACCACCTAAAAGCCTGACTGGGGGAAATGTAATTAAAGTTGTCTGAATCAGCCCATGTATTCTAATACTCAATAACAAATAGAGAATGACATATTTTCTTTGGGACTAAAATGATACCCTGTGTCTCTCTGCTTATTCTCTCTCTGACAGCCAAGAAAAGAATCTTCAAAAAACTTTCTGGGGCACTGTCCACATTCTAGAATGTTTTTTTCATTTCACGCAGATCATGAAAACAGAAGCTTTTAAGTGACAGATCTTTGAGGTTCAAGTCAAGGTTCTCCCATTCTCTGTCTTGCTGTGTTTCTAAAAGTTAAGGCAACAAAATTTTGTAAAACTGTTTCTATTGATTCAGCCATATTAACTACTTCCTTACTGAATATTTTAAAGGAACCTTGAACTGGCCTGCTTACATATTTTCAATTTCTTTATCCTTGAATAATTTGAAAGATAAATTACCTGATAAGATGATCTATGTGACAGAGTAAGTAAATCAAGTAGTTAGATATCTATTCTACCTGCTCAACTACAAGAACAAAACAATATCAAACTGTATGAGAAATACAAACCCCATGTCTGTCTGCTGTCTGGGTTATCTGTAATGCGTAAGTCACACCAAAATCAGTTCACAGTATCATATTTTTGTGTTAAAGTTTTGTGAAAGATACCTGATCAGTTTGAAGGCAAAGGAAAGGTGTTAAATCTATTAAATTCACTATATTAAATGAAATATTCCTGTGCTCCTACCCAAGGTGTTAAGTCCTTACCCAAGTTCTAAACACCTTACAAAAAATAATAACTTAGCCAATATTAGTATGCAGTGATTTCTCCCAAAACACAATTATTCTCCTCTTTAAATTTCTCAATATGATCAGGACCATATCATTGACCCAAAAAACCTTTCTCTTCTGACAGCTTTTAACCTTTCACAGATAAGTAAAAATATTAATTTAAAAAAGAAAAAAAAAAGGCTTAAGCAAGAAATAGAGTTTTTCAACAAGCTCTAAATGTTCTCAAGTTCTGTCATACTGTGAAACAAAACACTCTGGCAAAATACATATGTTCCCAGAAACCAACTGAAAGGCAGTCTAGTCTGTTGAATATGGGTCTAGTGCATACTATAAATAAAAGACCAGGTAAGAAACAGCCATCTACATTTTAGACCAGCTGTGTTTTCTTAGTGATTTTCACCCATTTGCCAATAAAATTATATTTCAATAAACTAAATCTGATATTCAAAAGATTCAGCATTATTGTTCACAATGAAAATGAGATATTCTTATCCTTTATGTCCTGGTTAATTCAGATCAGTCCACGTAACAGGAATATTGGCATGAATTTTACTTCATCTACATATCCATGAATACAGTCTTGAATAATTTGTGCAGGTTCCTCAGAAAAGATAGAAGAAATAATTCCTGCTCTGTCATCAGCTAAAGAGTGTTTCCTCTGTCTTATCTAAAGTGAGTTTCTCAGAACTCATTCAAATGCTATGTAAGTCCAACAGAACTTTTGCTTTCTCTTGATGCACCTTCTGAGTTTCATTTAAGTTAAAGGTGATGGTGATTCAAATTGGAATAAATCAGGAGTGAAAAACAAGTAATTTTTTTTTTTTTTAACAGTAACTGAAATAAAACTCCGTAAAAGTAACAAAACCTCCCTGTACCAAAATAAAAAATTTCCATATCCCTGGAAAGAAGAGAACCCACAGACCAACGTTTAGGAATGGCTTGTGTTTCTGATGTCACTACTAACTATTCAATGTGTTTCAGAATCACTATTAAAAAATACGAAAAGTCAGAATCAAAACTTAATTATTTTATTCTACTGATGGATAAAAGTGGACTTAGACACCTCTAGCACAGTTTTCAAACTGGTCACAATATTAAGAAATAATCTGACTCAATGCAATAAATTCTGACAACTTCAGAAGAATTGCTTTGACACACTTGTCTACTGTCCCTCTAAAAATAAGGGATGGATGAAAAATGAAAGAAGGTCAATATACCATACATGAATAGTCAGATTTTTCTACTCTGTCTGAAAAGTGGCTTTGTTTACAACACCATTATCCAGGCTGTCTCAATAAATTCAGCAAAACTGTTATTTCTGCTGTTATTCAGCAAGCAAGTCCAGAGCTGCCTTTATTCATCATCTAATACTTTTAGAAAAACCCTTTTAGAAATCTACTGGCAGTTACCAGCTAAAGGTCAAACACAACACAAGTTTGGTATCATAAGAGCCAGTAGGGTCATCTGTGGTTGAATTTTTCTGTAAAGTAACCCCGTCTATATTGTTTAACTGTGAATGCAAAACACAGATAAATCAGTCAAGTGATTTTTATTTTTTGAAAATCAGATAGAGAAGAAACATATTTAAAAAATGGACAACCAGCTCTTCAGTAATGACATGATTTGAGAAATCTTCAAGTCCACTTGTTCACAGTCTTTTCTACCATATTGCACCTGTGAAAGGTAACTAGAGACAGGACCACAAAGGTGGTCTTCCAAAGGAAGGAATATAAAGGAAGGCAGAAAATTTTGAACTTAACCTGGCCACTTCTTTTAAGGATAACAAGTGCTTTTATAAATACATTAACAGCAAAAGGAGGGGCAAGGAAAACCTCCATTCTTTGTTGGACATGGTGGGGGGAACATAGTTACCAAAGACAAGGAAAAGGCTGAGGTACTCAACACCTTCTTTGCCTCAGTTTTCAACAATAAGACAGGTTATCCTCAGGACAACTGGTCTCCTGAGTTGGTAGACAGGGACAGGGAGCTGAATAACCCCCTTCTAATGCAGGAGGTAGCAGTTAGGGACCTGCTGAGCCATTTGGATCCTCACAAGTCTATGGGACTAGATGGGACCCATTCTAGGGTGATGAGGGAGCTGATGGAACAGCTCACCAAGCTGCTCTCCATTTATCAACAGTCCTCACTCCCCAGGGAGGTCCCAGATGATTGAAAAATGGCTAATGTGACACGTATCCACAAGAAGGGCCATAAGGAAAACCCAGGAAACTATAGGTCTGTCAACCTGACCTCAGTGCGCAACAGCTTTATGGAACAGATCGTTCTAAGTGCAACCACACAACACCTGTAGGACTGACAGGTCATCAGACCCAGACAGCACAGATTTAGAAGGGGCAGATCCTGCCTGACCTGATCTCCTTTTATGACCAGCTGACCCACCTGGTGGATCAGGGCAACACTGTGGTTGTAGTCTACATAGACTTCAGCAAAGCCTTTGACACCATCACCCATAGTACACTCCTGGAAAAGCTGGCAGCCCATGGCTTGGACAGG